>JALGQZ010000013.1:26261104-26643604 GCA_023105745.1 Austropuccinia psidii
GGACTTGATCAAGTGCAGCACCAATTCCATCTCCTGATGCATCAATATAAAGCTTGAAAGGTAGCTTAAAGTCTGGCATCAGTAAGAGTGGAGAAGTGGTCAAGGCTTTGACTCTGTCAACAATCATGTCAAATACTGTTTCTTTGTCACATAATTTGTAGAGAGGTCTTTCTATGGATGCAAAATCTTTGATATGTTTCCTTTAATATCCTGCAAACCCCAAAAATGACTTAATTTCCTTCTTATTCTGAGGCATATGTTTCAGAAATACTGCTACAACTTTGTTTTTGACAATTCCAAGGGATAAACCACATACTAAATTTCCCAGTGCTTTAAGCTCTTTAAATCCAAAATGGCATTTCTTTAAGGAAATTTTCATGTTGACGGATTGTATTTTTGTCAAAACTCTGGATAAACTGTACACATGTTCTTCCCAAGTTTTGGAATAGACAATAATGTCACCAATGTAAGTGATTAACCATCCTTCTGAAAGCTCTTCTGGGAAAATTTCATTCATCATTCTTTGGAAGTGTGAAGGTGCATTTTTGATTCCAAAAGGCATCCTCCAATATTCATAAACTCCACAATTAACAATAATTCTTAAGTATTTCCTTGCTCTTGGTGTGACTGTATTTTGATGAAATCCTTTAAGGGCATCCATAGTGCTTATATACACTGCTTGAGAGATTTGGGTGAGGACAATTTGGATTTTTTGTATTGAATACCTGTCTGGAACAGTGTAAGTGTTCAGAGCTCTAAAGTCCTCAACCATTCTAGATTTTTCATTATGCCATTCCACTATGACTGTTGTGGTTATCTCTACTTCTTCATTGTGGCCAACCTTTTTTATTACACCAAGATCTGAGAGTTCTTTAATATGAATTTCTAGAGCTTCTCTTGATTTAGGACTTGCTGGATATGTAGTTCTTCATAAGCGTGGTGGATAAGGTCTTTCAATATTAAGGATGATGTTAGCTTCATGACCAATAATTGCTTCCAAAGGGTCTTTTTCTGATGTCAATTCTCCTCTGTGGTCATATAAAATGGCAGAAAGTCATTTTCCTGATTATCAGTAAGATGAAGGTGTGAGCCTTTGAGATATGACCACATACCCAAGAAGGTCACAAGAAAGACTCAGAATAATTATACCTCTAAGATAATTATACTAAAATTACTCACAATAATTATACATTAAAAATAATTACTTCAAAAATACAAAAATACCATAAATTGGTACAAAAATTGGTTTAACTTAAAAACCAATGAATCAACATGTGAAATAAATTATACCATTGGATTCCCCATGGTAAAATACACATATACCATTTTTATGGCATATCTGTAAAGTCAATATTTAATGAGTTATAAGGAATAATACCTTATAAAAACCATAAATCCTTATTTATTTCAAACACCAATGAAACAACATGTGAAATAAATTTTACCATTGGATTCCCCATGAAAATTCACACATAAAACAATTAATGAGCTAATTTCCAAAGTTAATACTTAAGGAATTGACCTGAATATATGCACTTTTTTGGTCAACACATATATCCAAGGATTGTGAGCCTTTGAGATATGACCACATACCCAATAAGGTCACAAAAAAGTACTTAGAATAATTATACATTAAAAATAATTACTTAAATATACAAAAAATACCATAAATTGGTACAAAAATTGGTTTAACTTAAAAACCAATGAATCAACATGTAAAATAAATTATACCATTGGATTCCCCATGGAAAAATACACATATACCATTTTTATGGCATATCTGTAAAGTCAATATTTAAGGAATTATAAGGTATAATACCTTATAAAAACCATAAAACCTTATTTATCTCAAGACCTAATGAAACAACATGTAAAATAAATTGTACCAGTGGATTCTTCATGAAAAGGCACACATAAAACAATTAATAAGCTAATTTCCAAAGCTAATACTTAAGGAATTAACCTGAATATATGCACTTTTTTGGTCAACACATATATTCAAGGATCATGGCTAATATCTTCTAAACTATACATGATAGAATGATGAACCAAAAATAGATTTACCACGTAATTACTGTAAGAACACAGATATGAACTTTATTTTACAAATTATAAACAAGGTTAAAACCTATGATGAAATATTGATAAAAATCAACAGAGCTGTTGACCACTCTGTTGTGAAAGTGTTCCAAACTTAAAAAGAAGTATACAGTTGGATTCTACTAGTTCATTCGTGAAGAATTATGTAATTTCTATTATTAAATTCAGGGTATAACCCCCTGAAATCAAGGTTTGAAGTTTAAAATATTGAATTTCAACAGAAAAGATGAGTTACAAGAAAAATCATCAAAATTAGAGTTTTGATGATGTAATGAAAAAGTCTGGGTAGCATAATAAGGTTATGCCAGGCTATAAGAATTCACTCTCTGAATTTCTGTAGCGTGTAAATCTTAAAAGTTATTGAGGTTCAAAGTTTGAGCTTAATTTGAGCAGTTATGATCACTCACAGTAACCTTAATTTAAGTTTAACAGTCTTAAGAGTGATACAATTGGTGAATACTATCAGTCTATGATTAAAACTAATAAAATCCACGAAATTTGGGGTTCTTCCAAGCCTCTGATGTCATCAACTTTAGATTTATAGTGATAACTCTAAATAATGGTGTAATAATGATGTAATATGGTTTGATAATGATGTAATCATCTCCAAACCTTAAAATATTGATAAATTCCAGTGGATATGATCAGTACACGTCTACTAGAAGCCTGTTGGACTCTAGGAGGGAGGTATTTACTATAAATAGAGCTCTTTTTACTCTATTTTCCCCTCAGATGCATCAAAAACATTAAATCAATTAAATCAAAGGTAATTCCTTTATTCTTTATATATAAAACTATTATATTATTAAAGATCAAAGACCACCTTATTATAATCATCTATTTTGACGTGATTAAATCATTTATTTAATTGTTTTTGTTAAAAATCTCTCTAAAAACTCATTTCCACGTAAAAATCCAGAATAATTTGTAATTTTCTTTATTTTTATTGTAAATACAATTTGAAAAGGTTGTATTTATATTTTTTGGCGTAAATTATTTCAAAATCATTATATTAAGTGTTAAAAGTAGGTTATTTTCTCTTATTATAATAATTTCTCTATTATTACTCTCTTAATAATTCTCTAATTAATATAAATAGTATTTATATTAATTCATAACTTTAATATTAGTAATATTATTGTTATTAATTGTTTTTTTATTAATAAAAAGCAATTTTTTACGCCTTTATTATTTGTTGGTAACAATAATAAAGAGCTTTTTAAATATATTAATTCTTTTATATTAATATATTTATTTATTATATTATATTTTCATAATATAAATTATATTATTATATTTATTTAATAATATAATTATTTTACGCCATAATAATAATAAATTATTTATTATTATTATATTTTTAATCTTATTTATTCAATTCATAAGGACATTCAGAGTACAATAAGTAATAAATTAGTAATTTTTACTTATTGTTTCATAGTCAAACCTTACATTTGGGGGCCTGGCCATGACATTTACTTAAAAGACCTTTAAAAAGATTCTAATTGGGTTTATCCAATAATAAATTATATTTATAATCATAAAATTATATAATAATTTTATATTTTATTGATTTTAAAAGCTATTGAGGCAGTTGGAAAGCAATTGTAATGTCTTACACGTGGTTTTTCACATCCTTAGACTTGCAAGAACTTTCTTTGAGTGACTATAGTGATTAAAAAAGATAATTTATAAATTAAAAATAATTTTTTATAATTTAATTTTGTAAAAGAATCATATTAATTTTTTATTTTATTCTTTAAAAATAAAAATATAAAAAATTATAAAAAATTTTAAAAATTTTAAAAAACCAATAAAAAAGTTATTTTTATTCATTTTTATTTATTTCTTTATTCATTTCAATTTCTTAAAGATATATAAGCAATTTCTACATGGAAAATTGCCATATCTTGCCAAAGAATAACACTTCTTATAAAAAGACTTATATTTATTTGTCTTTTTTAGTGTTTGAAGATAACCCAACAGAAGATAACCAAACTACTGTTGAGAGATTGGTGGAAGAAACTTGTCAAAGTTCTCCAACACCAGCTATCACTAAAAGAAAGAAAGCTAACAAATTAGACTTTCCAGGACCCACCATTCAAGACTCTGAAGGTGAGCACCTCTTTTATAATTGCCATAAAAAGAATTTTTATTCTAAAATACTTTTATTTTTTCTTATTACTTAAACCATGACTACTAGAAGAGGTTCCCAATACTCCATCCAATCAGATGGAGCTGGACTCAGAGGTAGAACTGATCCCTCAAAAGGGAAAAGAAAGGGCAATATCCCCAGTGGAACAGAATCCACACAAGGAAGTGCCTTATCCCAAAGGCAAGTCCCAGAAATGCCCATGATATCTGAACCTGAATTGGAGCTAAGTATGAGTAACTCAAACAGGTACAAATCACATTCAGAGGGCTCAAATAGACATCTACATGAGCCAGTACAAGCAGTATTACACAGTGTACAAGGACAAAGATTGGGAAATGCTGCCTCAAATACACCAAGGAGTGATGAGCTCCTGGCACATCCTGAAAAAGTTCCACAAAGAGGAGGAGATAGTGAAATACTCCAATGGATGGAATCCACTGTCATCCAAACCTCAAATCAAAAAAATCAAGGATTACCACGCCAAAAACAGGGAGGCAACCAAGGAAGAAGCCCCAGTAGCTTCTACCAGCAAGCCCCAAGCCAGCCAACTTCCCCAAGAAGGGAAGAAGAACAAGAAAAAGCATTGGAGAAAACCATATTCCCCAAGCTACAGGATCCCAAAAATCCAAAAGGATGCCATGGACAATGTTTTCAACATGGCCAGAACCTTGATGGAATTCAAGAACAAGGAAGAGCAAAGAATGAGACAACCTCATTTTCCAAAGAAATAACCTTGTCCAAAGATGTTGTAAATACTTTAACAGAAATTAAAAATAGTATATTACCTTTAAAAGAAATTAAAGATAGTTTATTATCACTACAAGAAATAAATAACAATTTATCTTCTTTAACAAAAAGTGTTGTGCAAAACAAGAAAGAAATTGACAACATTAAGTTTATTGTTGAAAATAATAAACCAAAGAATTTAATTGACAATACTCAAAAATTAATACAAGGACAACAAGAATTGTATAGATACATAAAAGATATCAAAGACAAGACTTTGACAATCAATTATGATGTGAGTATTGACAATCTTACAGAAAAATTAAATAAATTAAGTATTTCTGTAGAAAAATTTGAAGAAAAGACTTCATAACACCAAAAATTACTTTTGGACCATGTGGAAAAAAGTGATGAAGCAAGAATGCATCTGAAAGATGATATTCAGAGTGAAATAAGGCTTATTACTGAAAAAATGGACAAAATTAATGAGGCTAATTTAAATATGCCAAAGTTATCAACACCATTTTCTCATATAAGAAGCCCTGTTAAAACAAAAGAAGACTTGTCAAATCCTTTCATAACAGACTTGAGTCACCAAGATAATAACCAAGTCTTAATGAAAGAAGCACCTCAATTGAAGTAATGGCCAACATTCACAGGAGAAGGTGAATATGACCACATGTCATTTATTAAAACAATTGACATGTTACAAGAAGACTATGCCATACCAGATGAATTAATCACTGCAAGATTACATTCATTGTTTGAGAAATCTGCAAAAAGATGGTATTATGGCATAAGACAAACAAATGGTAAAAATACCTGGTCTTGGTGGAAACAAGAAATAATCACCAAGTGGGCAAATGATACCTGGAGGTATAAGATAGAAAATGCATTTGAAAACTCTTTCTTTGACCCAGAGAAAGACAAACCTTTAACTTGTTTCTTGAAACAAGTTGAAAGGCTTAATGCACTGTACCAAGAAATGTCACAAAAGATGGTGCACATGAAAATACTTAAAAAATGTGGAGGGGAACTAGAACATTCCCTAAGAAGCAGGTGTATAGAACCATGCTCCACAGAACAGTATATAAATGCACTAGAAGATATAGTGACAAGAACAAAAATTGGCAGGACTTGGAAAAAATTGGACATTAAAAGCCCAAATAAACCATTTATCAAAAAAGATAAATCAAAAGAATCCTATAAGCCCAATACATCCAACAATAATGAACAAAGAAAATGCCATAAATGTGGAGGTATTGGACACTTAGCCAATAATTGCCTTAAAAAAGCAAAAATTAATGAAATTGTGCAAACAGAAAACCACAATGACAAAGAAGAGGAATCAGACTCTGAAAAAGAGACAGAAGAGTCAGAAAGCTCTGAAAGTGATGAAATCAATATAATTAATGCACAAATTAATAATATTGATATAATTTATGAAGTACTGGATGTTAATTCAAACTTACCACAAGTTGGAACATCTGACACAAACCTGACAAACATACAAGATGCCAAAATGTATAGAACCAAACCTGCAAGAGGAATGGGATATACAGCTGGAAAATCAAGTATAAGCATTGTTATGGTTGATAACCAAGAAGGAAAAGTTAACTTGGATACAGGAGCATATTGCACTTGTGTTGGCAAAGGTTATTTGAAAACCATTGTCCCAAACTGGCAAGAAAAACTTATGCCAATACAAGGTGTCAAATTTAGTAGTGCAAGTGAGAGCATGAAGCCCCTTGGAATAATTGATTTAACACTAATTTTTCCTCATCCCTCACAGTGTGTCAGAATTAAAGTAGAGTTTGTAGTAATGGACAACTGTACTAGTAATCATTTCATACTTGGGAATGACTACTTATCAATCTATGGTATAGATATCTCCAACCAAAAAGATAGATATTTTACCATAGGAGATAACAAAAGACAAACGTTTGGCTTCTTAAATAACAAAAAACAAATCACAGTTATTAAGAAGGAAGAAAAAATTCCAGAAAAGGAACTTTTTATATCTGAACAACTTAAAGAGGCAGAATTCAATCAAGAATTAACAGAAAAAATGAAAGAAAAATTGATTGACCTCTTATTTAAGTATAAAAATGCCTTTGCAACTGACAAAGAGCCACTAGGTGCCATAATTGGACATGAAGTGGATATAATTCTTAATGTAGAAAAGCCTTATCCACCTTTATTAAGAAGACCTGCTTATCCAGCCAGCCCAAGGGCTAGAGAAGCCTTGGAAGTCCACATTAAAGAATTAATGGACCTTGTAGTATTAAGAAAGGTTGGACATAATGAACAAGTAGAAGTTACTACACCTGTCATTATAACTTGGCATAATGGAAAATAAAGGATGGTAGGAGACTTCAGAGCCCTGAACACCTATACCATTCCAGACAGATATCCAATACCTAGAATCCATGAGACATTGACCCAATTGTCACAAGCTAAGTTCATCACAGCTATGGATGCTCTTAAGGATTTTCATCAAAATGTCTTAACAGACAATGCCAAGAAACTACTAAGAATAATAGTCCATTGTGGAATTTTTGAATACTTAAGAATGCCATTTGGGATAAAAAATGCACCTTCCCATTATCAAAGAATGATGAATACCATATTCCCTGAAGAACTATCAGAAGGATGGTTAATTATCTATATTGATGATATCATAGTTTGCTCAGAAACTTGGGAAAATCACCTTACAAGACTAGAAAGGGTACTACAAAAAATAGTCCAAGTGAATATGAAAATTTCCTTGAAAAAGTGTCATTTTGCATATAATGAATTAAAAGCACTAGGACATGTTGTATCTGGACTTAGTCTAGGCATAGACAAAAATAAAGTAGCAGCAGTACTACTCAAACCAATGCCTCAAACCAAACAGGAAATGCAATCATTTTTAGGATTTGCTGGTTACTATAGACAGCATATAAAGGACTTTGCAAAAATTGCCAAATCCTTATATAAATTATGTGACCAACAAACAGTTTATGAAATGACTGAAGAAAGGGTCAAGGCATATGAAGAATTGAAAAATTCACTAACAAATGCCCCATTTCTTCTAATGCCAGATTGGAAACTACCTTTCAAACTATACATTGATGCTTGTGGAGAAGGATTAGGTGCTGCACTTCACCAAACACAAATTATCAATGATAAACCAGTGGAAGGACCAATTTGTTTCATTTCAAGGCAAATAAAGCCAACAGAAGCAAGGTATGGAGCAAGCCAAATGGAATGCTTATGCCTAGTGTGGGCTTTAGAAAAACTGCATTATTATTTGGATGGCACAGTATTTGATGTAATCATAGACTGTAATGCTGTGAAATCACTACTAAATATGAAGACTCCAAATAGACATATGCTGAGATGGCAAATTGCTATCCAAGAATATAGAGGAAATATGACTATTGTAAATAAATCTGGAAATATTCACAAAAATGCAGATGGTCTTAGCAGATGGGCTTTAGCAAATACCCCTGACAATCCAGCATGGGTACCACAAGAAGAGCACCATATAGAAGGAATATGTGTCACAGACATAGGCACAGAATTCTTTAACCAAGTTAAAGAAAGCTATAAGACAGACAAAAATTGCCATATCTTAAGCCAATTTCTAATGAAAGACTGCAAATATCCATCACTTTCATCAAAACTAGATGAAACATGGAAAAAGGCATATGATGAAGGAAGATTCCACCTCCTTGATGGAATCCTTTACCATAGAACAAACCACACATGTGTTATGGCCTTAACAGATAGAGCACTAATAAACACTATTTTACATGAGTGTCATGATAGTGTTGCATCTGGACATCTCTCAGAAGATAGGACACTAGAGAGGGTGAAAACCTGCTCTTGGTGGCCAAATTGGAAGAAAGATGTTGCAGAGTACTGCCAAACCTGTGACAGATGTCAAAAAGCCAACAGAGCCACAGGAAAGAAATTTGGAATGATGATCCAAATCCAAGAACCAAAATCCCCATGGGAAATAGTTCATATGGATTGGGTAACAGCACTACCTCCAGCAGGAGACAGGAGCTATAATGCATGTCTAGTATTGGTTGACAGGTACAGTAAAACTCCCATGTTCTTACCATGTCATAAAGATGAAACAGCTATGGATACAGCCATAATGATATGGAATAAAGTCATTAGCCACACAGGCTTATTCCAAAATATTATAAGTGACAGAGACCCAAAGTTCACTTCAGCATTATGGACAAATCTCCATAACTTCTTTGGGACAAAACTATCATTGTCAACAGCTTACCATCCCCAAACTGATGGTTTAGCAGAAAGAATGATACAGACCTTAGAGGACATGATCAGAAGATTCTGTGCTTATGGGCTAGAATTCAAAGATTCTGATGGTTTTACCCATGATTGGTGTACACTAATACCAGCACTTGAACTGGAATATAAGACATCAATCCATTCTTCTACTGGTAAAACACCAGCAATGCTAAAGAAAGGTTGGAATCCAAGACTTCCTTATGACACCCTCAAAAAGGACTTATTGGACATACATCCAACAGCACGCAGTTTTAAGATAATGCTTGACAAAGCAAGACACCATGCAAACAGATGCATGCAAGACTCTTTCAAATATGCAAAAGAAAGATGGGACAAAAGTAATAAACCACCTGACTTCAAAATAGGAGATTTGGTATTAGTATCAACTCTTAACTTTAATAACATAAAAGGACCAAAGAAATTGAAAGATTCCTTTGCAGGATCATTTATGGTAAAAGCACTTCATGGACCCAATGCTGTACAATTGGAACTTACAGGTGATTTAATGAACAAACACCCAGCTTTCCCTGTAAGTCTTATAAAACCTTACAGCTCAAGTGACAAGGAATTATTTCCACTAAGAAATAAACCCCCACTTGAAATTCCCCCTTTGGAAGAAGGAGAAGAAAAAAGAATTGTAAAAGTCCTTAAAGAAAGAAGGACAAGGAACAAAAAAGAAAGAGAATACCTTGTAAGGTATAGAAATCCAACTCAAGAAGATGAATGTCTACTTGAGAAAGATATAACAAATGCTGATAAACTACTGAGGAGGTTTAGACATGAAAGAAAACCTAAAGAATAACAAAATCAAGCATTATTGAGCTTCAGGACTCATAAAGTCTAATGGAGAGGTAGGACAGTGGATGATACCCTAATCACACATATCAGATTGTGGTACAATCCTTTTTGGTGGTAGGGAATGTGAGCCTTTGAGATATGACCACATACCCAATAAGGTCACAAAAAAGTACTTAGAATAATTATACATTAAAAATAATTACTTAAATATACAAAAAATACCATAAATTGATACAAAAATTGGTTTAACTTAAAACCCAATGAATCAACATGTAAAATAAATTTACCATTGGATTCCCCATGGAAAAATACACATATACCATTTTTATGGCCTATCTGTAAAGTCAATATTTAAGGAATTATAAGGTATAATACCTTATAAAAGCCATAAACCCTTATTTATCTCAAGGCCTAATGAATCAACATGTAAACTAAACTGTACCAGTGGATTCCCCAAGAAAGTCCACACATAAAACAATTAATAAGCTAATTTCCAAGGTTAATACTTAAGGAATTAACCTGAATATATGCACTTTTTTGGTCAACGCATATATTCAAGGATCATGGCTAATATCTTCTAAACTATACATAATAGAATGATGAACCAAAAATAGAGTTACCACGTAATTACTGTAAGAACACAGATATGAACTTTATTTTACAAATTATAAACAAGGTTAAAACCCATGATGAAATATTGATAAAAATCAACAGAGCTGTTGACCACTTTGTTGTGAAAGTGGTTCAAACTTAAAATAAAGTTCACAGTTGGATTCTAGTAGTTCATTCGTGAAGAATGATGTAATTTGTATTATTAAATTCAGGGTATAACCCCCTGAAATCATGGTTTGAAGTTTGAAATATTGAATTTCGACAGAAAAGATGAGTTACAAGGAAAATCATCAAAATTAGTGTTTTGATGATGTAATGAAAGGGTCTTGGCAGCATAATAAGGTTATGCCAGGCTATGAGAATTCACTCTCTGAATTGCTGTAGCGTGTAAATCTTAAAAGTTATTGAGGTTCAACGTTTGAGCTTAATTTGAGCAGTTATGATCACTCACAGTAACCTTAATTTAAGTTTAACAGTCTTAAGAGTGATAAAATTGGTGAATACTATTAGTCTATGATTAAAACTAATAAAATCCACGAAATTTGGGGTTCTGCCAAGCCTCTGATGTCATCAACTTTAGAGTTATAGTGATAACTCTAAATAATGGTGTAATAATGATGTAATATGGTTTGATAATGATGTAGTCATCTCCAAACCTTAAAATATTGATCAATTCCAGTGGATATGATCAGTACACGTCTACTAGAATCCTGTTGGACTCTAGGAGGGAGGTATTTACTATAAATAGAGCTCTTTTTACTCTATTTTCCCCTCAGATGCATCAAAAACATTAAATCAATTAAATCAAAGGTAATTTCTTTATTCTTTATATATAAAACTATTATATTATTAAAGACCAAAGACCACCTTATTATAATCATCTATTTTTACGTGATTAAATCATTTATTTAATTGTTTTTGTTAAAAATCTCTCTAAAAACTCATTTCCACGTAAAAATCCAGAATAATTTGTAATTTTCTTTATTTTTGTTGTAAATACAATTTGAAAAGGTTGTATTTATATTTTTTGGCGTAAAATATTTCAAAATTATTATATTAAGTGTTAAAAGTAGGTTATTTTCTCTTATTATAATAATTTCTCTATTATCACGCTCTTAATAATTCTCTAATTAATATAAATAGTATTTATATTAATTCATAACTTTAATATTAGTAATATTATTGTTATTAATTGTTTTTTTATTAATAAAAAGCAATTTTTTACGCCTTTATTATTTGTTGGTAACAATAATAAAGAGCTTTTTAAATATATTAATTATTTTATATTAGTATATTTATTTATTATATTATATTTTCATAATATAAATTATATTATTATATTTATTTAATAATATAATTATTTTACGCCATAATAATAATAAATTATTTATTATTATTATATTTTTAATCTTATTTTTTCAATTCATAAGGACATTCAGAGTACAATAAGTAATAAATTAGTAATTTTTACTTATTGTTTCATAGTCAAACCTTACAAGGATCATAGCTAATATCTCTTAAACTATACAAGATAGAGTGATGAACCAAAAATAAAGCTACCACGTAATTACTGTAAGAACACGGATATGTACTTTATTTTACAATTTATAAACAAGGTTAAAACCTATGAGGAAATATTGATAAAAATTAACAGAGCTGTTGACCACTTTGTTGTGAAAGTGGTTCAAACTTAAAATAAAGTTCACAGTTGGATTCTACTAGTTCATTCGTGAAGAATGATGTAATTTGTATTATTAAATTCAGGGTATAACCCCCTGAAATCATGGTTTGAAGTTTGAAATATTGAATTTCGACAGAAAAGATGAGTTACAAGGAAAATCATCAAAATTAGTGTTTTTATGATGTAATGAAAAGCTCTTGGCAGCATAATAAGGTTATGTCAGGCTATCAGAATTCACTATTCGAATTGCTGTAGCGTTTAAGACTTAAAGGTTATTAAAGATCAAAGTTTCAGCTTAAATTGAGCAGTTATGATCACCTACTGTAACCTTAAATTAAGTTTAACAGTCATATGAGTGATTCAATTGGTGAATACTATTAGTTTATGATTAAAACTAATAAAATCCACGAAATTTGGGGTTCTTCCAAGCCTCTGATGTCATCAAACTTAGAGTTATAGTGATAACTCTAAATAATGGTGTAATAATGATGTAATATGGTTTGATCATGATTTAATCATCCTCAAACCTTAAAATATTGATCAATTCCAGTGGATATGATCATTACACGTCTACTAGAAGCCTGTTGGACTCTAGGAGGGAGGTATTTACTATAAATAGAGCTATTTTTGCTCTGCTTTCCCCTCAGACGCATCAAAAACATTAAATCAATTAAATCAAAGGTAATTTTCTTTATTCTTTATATATAAAACTATTATATTATTAAAAACCAAAGACCACCTTGTTATAATCATCTATTTTGACGTTATTAAATCATTTATTTAATTGTTTTTGCTAAAAATCTCTCTAAAAACTCATTTCCACGTAAAAAATCAAGAATATTAGTAATTTTTCTTTATTTTTATTGTAAATACAATTTGAAAAGGTTTTATTTATATTTTTTGGCGTAAAATATTTCAAAATTATTATATTAAGTGTTAAAAGTAGGTTATTTTCTCTTATTATAATAATTTTCTCTTTAATATTATTTTAATAATTCTTTAATTAATATAAATAGTATTTATATTAATTTATAACTTTAATTTTGGTAATATTATTGTTATTAATTGTTTTTTATTAATAAAAAACAATTATTTATGCCTTTATTATTTGTTTGTAACAATAATAAAGTGCTTTTAAATATATTAATTATTTTATATTAATATATTTAATTTATTATATTATATTTTATAATATAAATTATATTATTATATTTTATTAATGATATAATCAATTTTACGCCATAATTATAATAATTCTTTATTATTATAATTATTTTTTATCTTATTTATCTCATTCATAAGGACATTCATAGTACAACAAGTAAAATATTAGTAATTTTTACTTATTGTTTCATAGTCAAACCTTACATTTGGGGGCCTGGCCATGATATTTACTTAAAAGACCTTTAAAAAGATTCTAATTGAGTTTATCCAATAATAAATTATATTTATAATCATAAAATTATATAATAATTTTATATTTTATTGAATTTAAAAGCTATTGAGCCATTTGGAAAGCAATTGTACTGTCTTACATGTGGTTTTTTCACATCCTTAGACTTGCAAGAACTTTCTTTGAGTGACTCTAGTGATTGAAAAAGATATTTTATAAATTAAAAATAATTTTTATTATAATTTAATTTTATAAAGAATCATATTGATTTTTATTTTATTCCTTAAAAATAAAAATATAAAAAATATTAAAAAAAAAACCAATAAAAAAGTTATTTTTATTCATTTCTTTATTCATTTCAATTTTTAAAGATATAAAAGCAATTTCTACGTGGAAAATTGCCATATCTTGCCAAAAAATAACACTTCTTATAAAAATACTTATATTTATTTGTCTTTTTTAGTGTTTGAGGATAACCCAACAGAAGATAACCAAACTACTGTTGAGAGATTGGTGGAAGAAACTTGTCAAAGTTCTCCAACACCAGCTATCACTAAAAGAAAGAAAGCTAACAAATTAGACTTTCCAGGACCCACCATTCAAGACTCTGAAGGTGAGCACCTCTTTTATAATTGCCATAAAAAGAATTTTTATTCTAAAATACTTTTATTTTTTCTTATTCCTTAAACTATGACTACTAGAAGAGGTTCCCAATACTCCATCCAATCAGATGGAGCTGGACTCAGAGGTAGAACTGATCCCTCAAAAGGGAAAAGAAAGGGCAATATCCCCAGTGGAACAGAATCCACACAAGGAAGTGCCTTATCCCAAAGGCAAGTCCCAGAAATGCCCATGATATCTGAACCTGAATTGGAGCTAAGTATGAGTAACTCAAACAGGTACAAATCACATTCAGAGGGCTCAAATAGACATCTACATGAGCCAGTACAAGCAGTATTACACAGTGTACAAGGACAAAGATTGGGAAATGCTGCCTCAAATACACCAAGGAGTGATGAACTCCTGGCACATCCTGAAAAAGTTCCTCAAAGAGGAGGAGATAGTGAAATACTTCAATGGATGGAATCCACTGTCATCCAAACCTCAAATCAAAAAAATCAAGGATTACCACACCAAAAAGAGGGAGGCAACCAAGGAAGAAGCCCCAGTAGCTTCTACCAGCAAGCCCCAAGCCAACCCACTTCCCCAAGAAGGGAAGAAGAACAAGAAAAAGAATTGGAGGAAACCATATTCCCCAAGCTACAGGATCCCAAAAATCCAAAAGGATGCCATGGACAATGTTTTCAACATGGCCAGAACTTTGATTGAATTCAAAGACAAAAAGGAACAAAGAATGAGACAACCCCATTCCCAAAGAAATAACCTTGTCTCCTGATGTTGTAAAAACTTCAACAGAGCTTGAAAATAGTATTTTACCTCTTAAAGACATTAAAAATAGTTTATTATCTTTCCAAGAAATAAATAATAGCTTATCATCTTTAACCAAACTTGTTGTACAAAATAAGAAAGAAATTGATAACATAAAATTTATTATTGAAAATAATAAACCAAAAGTATTAATTGAAAATACTCAAAAATTAATACAAGGACAACAAGAGTTGTACAAATACACAAGTGATATCAAAGAAAAAACTTTGACAATCAATTATGATGTGAGTATTGATAATCTTACAGAAAAATGAAACAAATTAAGTATTTCTGTAGAAAAATTTGAACAAAAGACTTCATCACACCAAAAATTACTTTTGGACCATGTGGAAAAGAGTGATGAAGCAAGAATGCATCTGAAAGATGACATTCAAAGTGAAATAAGGCTTATTACTGAAAAAATGGATAAAATGAATTAGGCTAATTTAAATATGCCAAAGTTATCAACTCCATTTTCTCATATAAGAAGCCCTGTTAAAACAAAAGAGGAATTGACAAATCCTTTCATAACAGACTTGAGTCACCAAGAAAATAACCAAGTCTTAATGAAGGAAGCACCTCAGCTGAAAGAATGGCCAACATTCACAGGAGAAGGTGAATATGACCACATGTCATTTATTAAAACAATTGACATGTTACAAGAAGACTATGCCATACCAGATGAATAAATCACTGCAAGATTAAATTCATTGTTTGAAAAATCTGCAAAAAGATGGTATTATGGCATAAGACAAACAAATGGTAAAAATACCTGGTCTTGGTGGAAACAAGAAATAATCACCAAGTGGGCAAATGATGCCTGGAGGTATAAGATAGAAAATGCATTTGAAAATTATTTCTTTGACCCAGAGAAAGATAAACTTTTAACTTGGTTCTTAAAACAAGTTGAAAGACTCAATGCATTGTACCCAGAAATGTCACAAAAAATGGTGCATATGAAAATACTCAAGAAATGTGGAGGAGAGCTAGAACATGCCCTAAGAAGCAGGTATATAGAGCCATGCTCCACAGAAGAGTACATTAATGCACTGGAAGACATAGTGACAAGAACAAAAATTGGCAGGACTTGGAAGAAATTGGACATTAAAAGCCCAAATAAACCATTTATCAAAAAAGATAAATCAAAAGAATCCTTCAAGCCCAGTACATCCAATAATAATGAGCAAAGGAAATGCCATAAATGTGGAGTTATTGGACACTTAGCCAATAATTGCCTAAAAAAGGCAAAAATCAATGAAATTGTGGAAACAGAAAACCACAATGACAAAGAGGAGGAATCTGACTCTGAAAAAGAAACAGAAGAATAAGAAACTTCTGAGAGTGATGAAATCAATATAATCAATGCAGAAATTAATAACATTGATATAATTTATGAAGTACTAGATGTCAACTCAAATTTACCACAAGTTGAAACATCTGACACAAACCTGACAAATGCGCAAGATGCCAAAATGTATAGAACCAAACCTGAAAGAGGAATGGGATATACAGCTGGAAAATCAAGTATAAGTATTGTTATGGTTGACAACCAAGAAGGAAAAGCTAACTTAGATACAGGAGCATATTGCACCTGTGTTGGCAAAAGTTATTTAAAAACCATTGTCCCAGACTGGCAAGAAAAACCTATGCCAATAAAAGGTGTCAAATTCAGTAGTGCAAGTGAAAGCATGAAGCCCCTTGGACTAATTGATTTAACACTAATTTTTCCTCACCCTTCACAATGTGTCAGAATTAAAGTGGAATTTGTGGTAATGGACAACTGTACCAGTAATCACTTTATCCTGGGAAATGACTACTTATCAATCTATGGTATAGATATCTCTAACCAGAAGGATAGATATTTTACTATAGGAGACAATAAGAGACAGAAGTTTGCCTTCTTAAATAACAAAAAACAAATTACAGTTATTAAGAATGAAGAAAAGATTCCAGATAAAGATCTTTTTATATCTGAACAACTTAAAGAGGCAGAATTCAATCAAGAATTAACAGATATAATGAAAGAAAAATTAATTGACCTCTTATTTAAGTACAAAAATGCCTTTGCAACTGATAAAGAGCCACTAGGTGCTATGATTGGGCATGAAGTAGACATAATTCTTAATGTGGAAAAGCCTTACCCACCCTTACTAAGGAGACCAGCTTACCCAGCTAGTCCAAGAGCCAGAGAAGCCTCAGAGGTACACATTAAAGAATTAATTCTCCTTGGAGTACTGAGAGAAGTACGACATAATGAACAGGTAGAAGTCACTACACCTGTCATTATAACTTGGCATAATGGAAAATCAAGGATGGTAGGAGACTTCAGAGCCCTGAACACCTATACCATTCCAGACAGATATCCAATACCTAGAATCCATGAGACATTGACCCAATTGTCACAAGCTAAGTTCATTACAGCTATGGATGCTCTTAAAGGTTTTCATGAAAATGTCTTAACAGACAATGTCAAGAGACTACTAAAAATAATAATAGTCCATTGTGGGATTTTTGAATACTTAAGAATGCCATTTGGGATAAAAAATGCACCTTCCCATTATCGAAGAGTGATGAATACCATATTCCCTGAAGAATTATCAGAAGGATGGTTAATTATCTATATTGATGATATTATAGTCTGCTCAGAAACTTGGGAAAATCACCTTACAAGACTAGAAAGGGTACTACAGAAAATAGTCCAAGTGAATATGAAAATTTCCTTGAAAAAGTGTCATTTTGCATATAGTGAATTAAAAGCACTAGGACATATTGTATCTGGACTCAGTCTAGGCATGGACAAAAATAAAGTAGCAGAAGTACTACTTAAACCAATGCCTCAAACCAAAAAAGAAATTCAATCATTTCTAGGATTTGCTGGTTACTATAGACAGCATATAAAGGACTTTGCAAAAATTGCTAAATCCTTGTATAAGCTATGTGACCAGCAAACAGTCTATGAAATGACAGAAGAAAGAGTCAAGGCATATGAAAAATTGAAAAATTCCTTAACAAATTCCCCATTCCTTCTAATGCCAGATTGGAAACTACCCTTTAAACTTTACATTGATGCTTGTGGAGAAGGACTAGGTGCTGCACTTCACCAAACACAAATTATAAATGATAAACCAGTGGAAGGACCAATTTGTTTCATTTCAAGGCAGATGAAGCCAACAGAAGCAAGGTATGGAGCCAGCCAAATGGAACGCCTCTGCTTAGTGTGGGCTTTAGAAAAACTACATTACTATTTGGATGGAACAGTATTTGATGTGATCACAGACTGTAATGCTGTAAAATCACTATTAAACATGAAAACCCCAAATAGACATATGCTGAGATGGCAAATTGCTATCCAAGAATATAGAGGAAATATGACTATTGTGCATAAATCTGGAAATATTCATAAAAATGCAGATGGTCTTAGCAGATGGGCTTTAGCAAATACCCCTGACAATCCAGCATGGGTACCACAAGAAGAACACCATATAGAAGGAATATGTGTTACAGACATTGGCACAGAATTCTTTAACCAAGTTAAGAAAAGCTATAAGACAGACAAAAATTGCCATATCTTAAGCCAATTTCTAATGAAAGACTGCAAAGACCCATCACTTTCATCAAAACTAGATGAAACATGGAAAAAGGCATATGATGAAGGAAGATTCCATCTCCTTGATGGAATCCTCTACCATAGAACAAAACACACATGTGTTATGGCCTTAACAGATACAACACTAATAAACACTATTTTACATGAGTGTCATGATAGTGTTGCATCTGGACATCTCTCAGAAGATAGGACACTAGAGAGGGTGAAAACCTCCTCTTGGTGGCCAAATTGGAAGAAAGATGTTGCAGAGTACTGCCAAACCTGTGACAGATGCCAAAATGCCAACAGAGCCACAGGAAAGAAATTTGGAATGATGATCCAAATTGAAGAACCAAAATCCCCATGGGAAATAGTTCATATGGATTGGGTAACAGCATTACCTCCAGGAGGAGACAGGAGTTATAATGCATTCCTAGTGTTAGTTGACAGATACAGTAAAACTCCCATGTTCTTACCATGTCATAAAGATGACACAGCTATGGACACAGCCATAATGATATGGAATAAAGTTATTAGCCATACAGGCTTATTCCAGAATATTATAAGTGACAGAGACCCAAAGTTCACTTCAGCATTATGGACAAATCTCCATAACTTGTTTGGGATAAAGTTATCATTCTCAACAGCTTGTCATCCTCAAACTGATGGTTTAGCAGAAAGAATGATACAGACCTTAGAAGACATGATCAGAAGATTCTGTGCTTATGGGCTAGAATTCAAAGATTCTGATGGTTTTACCCATGATTGGTGTACACTAATACCAGCACTGGTGTGGGAACTCCTCTTGTGTGGGATTAAAATGAGGCAGTACCTGGAGGGGGAAATCACAGGTAACTAGTTTTAAATTGCTAATAACTCCTGTAACCAAGGGTGGCAAGGGTGTATTGCCTGCCCCTCCTAAAATACTGAACAAAATCTTCCTTGGAGCTCACAAACTAAAATAAAATTGTTATGTGGCTCTACAACTGCAGAAGACAAAATTCAGCAGTCTCAGATCAGACCTATTCAATAAATAATATGAAAAATAATGTCAGTAATTTTGGTTAATTTTTATATTTAATGAAATACTTGTCTGTTTAATTTTAATATCTTTTTTAGTGAAATTGAGGTGAGTGGTTCCTTCTTAGTGATAAATCCTTGGTATAATGAGTTATTTAAGGTTTTCTTGAAAATTTGATGAGTTTGATAAAGGTAATTTTGTTAAGTTAAAGTTATAATATAGTAAAATAATTCTTTTTAAAGGTTTGTTATTTCTTTAAGAGTGGTTGATAATAAGATAGAAAATGTATTTGTTAAATTAAAAGGTAAGATTATTTGATATTTAATATTTTTTTAGAGGGGTAAGTGAATTTCAAATCTTGATAAATGGTGTTAATTTTACTAGGTGAAATATTTTAATAGAGTAGTAACCCTAATCTTGGGTACTGGGTAATTTTTTATTTTTATTTTAATAATAATAAGATTCCACTGAGCTTAGCTACTGGGTAATCTTCAACACTATACTTCCACTGAGCTTAGCTACTGGGCAAGTAAATTTACTATAATATACTGGAGTACCTCCCAGGTGAGGGATGAATTATTCCTGTGCTTGCAATGTGCAGGGGATATAATGTGCATGGGGGGGATTTTGAAATTTGGGGGGAGAGAGCCCCTCTATTTATACCTTTTGGGAGCCCAGAGGGCCCTCCATGGGAGCTTTCTTTTTCCACTTTAATTCCTCTTGATTTCATCATGTGACTCTGTTTTTGGTGAGGACCTTTCTTGCATGGGTCAGGTGATTTAAGGTTTGGTGATAATTTTCTCTCTGCACAGCCTTCTGTCATCACATGATGGTCTTTTGGTGAGCTAATTTTGATGTGATTTTCTTGGATTTTCCTTGCATGCATGAGGTGATTTCATTTTGGCTGAGGATTTTTCTTGTGCACAGCCTTTTTTCTGTCACATGATATTCTGTTGGTGGATGCAGTATCACATGATGACCTTGTAACTCCTTTGCATATGTCCTATTTTAGGTTTGGTAGAAGTGGCTGTGTAATTTATGCAGGTGTCATGTTTGTTTTTCTTCTTTTTGAACTTTAAAATGGAGTCAGGTGATAATTTCTTGCACTGGTGAATTTACTGTTATGTATGAGATGGTGTGATTTTTAAGTTTGACACATGCTGTGCATAGTCATGTGGTTGAGATTTAATTAGAATTGTGTACTGCATGCAGCCTGTTGTAACTAGCTTTGGTTTGCATGAGGTGATGAGTGGTGTAAATAAATCTGATTCTGTTTTAAGGTTTCAAGTGGGGTTACTGTGGATATAAGATAAGGTACTCCTGTGGCTGTGTTGTAAATGAGTTGCAGGAATTCCATGGGGCTGGGCTTTGCATCATGTGACTTTGAATGCAAGTTGGCTGTATAACTAATGCATGTGTCATTTTCTTGATGCATGAGTCCTGTGGCTGTAAGGGGGTGTAAAGCTGGGTGGGGTGTGTAATTTAAAGGGTGGTACCTCATTTGTTGTAACTAGTTTGCTATATGTAAATTGATTTTTTACATATGCATAGTGAAATTGAATAAGTTATTTAAACACATACACTTCCCTTTGGTGCCTGTGCCATGGTTTTATGAGTTAAATCCAGCTTCTTGCTGTAAAATTGACCTTTTGGTGTAAAATTTGAGTGTAAGTCTGCCTGTAGGCTGGATTTCCTGCTGTCATAGGGTACTATGAGCTTGATCCTGGTGAAAAAAAATGGTATGGAATACCACATCCCCCTCTCCATTTAATGCTGTCCCCAGCATTCCAGGTGAGAGCTCTCTATTCTTCATCTGATTCTGTGGTTTCCTCCAATACCTCTTCCTCATTTATTGATTCATCTTCTTCACTTTGTTCTTCTTCTGTGTCTTCTTTTGTGTTTATCAACTTTCCTCTTGGGTAGAACCTCTTGACTTGAGATGCTGCAAATCTTCTTGCTAATTCTGTTCCATCAAGTTCCTCAAGTTCGTATGGTCCATTGTTTATTTGTCTGATTACTCTGTAGGGTCCATTCCATTTGTTTTTGAAAAGTAGCCCCCAATTAGTTTCTATTGCTTTGTTGTAAACCAGGACCAAATCTCCTGGATTGAGTGGTGATCTTAGTTGATGTGCCATTCTTCTATCCCAATATTTCATTGAGTCCTCCCTTGATTTTTTGAGTTTTTCTGCTGCTTTCCTTCTCATTTCTTCTTTTCCTTCTAATTGTTTAGCTCTGGCTTCCAATAATTCCTCAGTTGTGGATATCTTGTGCCATTCTACTGCTAAAAAGGTTTTTGTTTCAATGTCAATTGGTAATACTGGTAGTTGTCCAAATTGGAGTTCATATGGTGAGAAACCAGTTGTCCTTTTAGTGGAGATTCTGTCAGCCAAGGTAACCAAAGGTAGATATTTTTTCCATTTTCCTCCATTTTCTCCACACATTTTGACTAATGCATCTTTAAGTTGTTTATGGCCCCTTTCAACCATTCCTTGAGACTCTGGGTAATAAGGTGTGGTGACTCTGATCCTTGATCCTGCTTTCTTTACTGCATCTTGAAGTTCTTTTCCAAACTCTGGCCCCCCATCAACAGTTACTTCTTTTGGTGAGCCATACCTACATATCCATTCTGAGGTGAACCATTCTGAAACTGCTTTTGCTGTTAATTTGACTAGTCCAACTGTTTCTGGCCATCCTGAAAAGTCATCTCTGGCCACAACCATATATCTCCATCTTCCAGATTTAATATGTACTGCATCCATGCTTACCCTTTCAAAGATTGTTGATGTTGCTGTAGGCCTTCCTTGTTCCCTTTGTAAGCTTTGACTTCTCTTTTGGCAGGCCAGGCAAGATTGAACCCATTTCTTGACTGATTTCTTCATTCCTTCCCACCAAAATCTTGCTTTAATTCTTCTATAAGTTTCATTTTCCCCTCTGTGGCCCATGTCTTCATGAAGTGATTTTAAAATGTAGCTTTGAACTTCTTGACTTGATATCACCAGTTGAGGGTTTGGGTTATTTCTTCTTTTAAGCTGGCCATCTTCCAAGAAAAAGTTGGGTGACCTTCTTTTTATCCTTCTAAATTCTTCATCTTTACTTGATTGTGGTTTTTTCATTGTACTTAAGTATTCCTGCATTCTCTTCCAAAATCCTTCTTGTTTGGTTGGCACTTGTATTCCTGAAAGATTGAGTGAATTTACATTCTTGGCCCCAAATCCAGGGTGTGGCTTGATCCAATCCTCTTCTTCATCAAATTCTGGTGCATCTTCATCTTCTTCATCTGAGTTTTTTGGTCTTCTGGAGAGCCCATCTGGCATAGTGAAAGTTTTCCCTGGTTTGTGTACCAAATCAAAGGAAAATAGTTGAATGAAAGCCACCCATCTTGTCATGGGGGCATTGGGTAAGCAAGGGGTGTTGATCATTTCAATTAAGGCCTTGGCATCAACCTGTAATTCAAAATGTTGTCCCCAAAGTATGGTTTGAAGCTTCTTGAGAATTCTTGCAACTCCACAGAGTTCCAATTTGGGTTGTGAGTATTTTGATTCCAATTTTGAAAAAGTTATTGATTCATATAATACTGGTCTGTCTTTTCCTTCTTTGTCTTCTTGAGTGAGTACTGCTCCTGCAGCAATGTAGCTTGAGTCTACTGCTAGCTTAATTTTTCCTGCTCCTTTGTCATAATCCAATTTCTTGAGGGTTATTTCTTCTCCAACTATTCTTCTGAGCTTATGGAAAGCTTCTTCACATTTTTGATCCCTGTAAGGTGTGGATATGAAACTTTGATAAAAAATCAAGTACTTTTCCTGTCCTCAAAATTTGTATAAGGTAAAATTCAATTAAAAATAGTAAGAACTATTATTTTTAAGAGAAAACACGCCAATTTTATTGTTTATAACTTTATTAGTATAAAACAATAATATTATAAAAATTTATTGTTTTACCAAACAATAAAAATTTATCCAAAAAATACTCTACAAGAGATATTTTAAGGCTACAAAAGAAATTTCTTCAAGAGCAATTTCAATTGGAATTAATTGAGCAAAGAACTGCAAGCAATTAATTAAAGAACAAAGTCTTTAAAAAGAATATTAAAGAGAAAACACGCCCAAAAGTGACCAGAGTGAATTTGGAAACAAAGTGACAAAGTTAACAGTGATGAAAGATGCTTTAATTCACTTATGGGGTGGTTCAGGGGTAAAAATGATTATAAGAGTTACAAACAATGATTATAATTATTTTTTCACGTGGTTAAAAGGTTCAAAATGATTTAAAAAGGGTGGTTGGAATCTTTTATTGATTGGTTTAACAGTTTTAAACTAATTAATAAAAGGAAAAAGATTCTAACATGAAGAGAAAAGTGGGGCAAAGAAGACATTCTTTTATAGCCATCAATTCTCTTACTCCAAAAGTAAAATTTACTCTTGTCAGTCGTAAAAAACAGTCTGACAACAGAAAAGCCAATTATGGCATCATTGAACCCTGGTTTAGACCAAAAAAGGGCTGGTTTTAGCCAATTTTAGCCAATTTTAGCCATTTTAGACCCTTAAATCAGCCATTACTATAGCAATACCAGGCCTAGAGCCTTCAAAACACGTCAGAATGTGTGTCAGAGGCGTAGAAACCAGTTAAAACTGTTTTTACTATGATTGTTCTATCTTAAGGGTAGTTTTACCCTCTTGGCAACAGCTAAAACTACCCCAGTTGGTATCAAAACCTCATCATCAATTGAGTTCACAGACCCTGTAACTCAATTCCAGGCCAAAAGTGATGAACTTTTGCGTGAATTTTGACATCCCACACCTGTCAGCAAGGAATTTGGGGGTCTAGCTCCCCCTTAGAGCTGGAGTTCCTTTTCCCCCCCAAATTTAATCTTTCCAATTTATTTTTCCTTTAATTCCTCATCATGTATTATACTTATAATTTACATATGTAATTCAATTCAATTGTACAGTACAATACAGTAATAATTGACACCTCATATGTAAATCAAAGTTCACTTATGTAATACACGCGCACATTTTGACATTTCAATTGAATTCAATTGAAAATACTTTAATTCCTCATAACTTCTAAACTAAACACAACACCTCAATTTTAACACAAAATTTGATGGTTAACACCACATGTGGTGTGAATTAAATCAAAGTTTTGAGGATTTTCAACTTTTGTATTGAAAATACTAAAAACTTAATTTAAGCTTATTTAGAGTTGAGTTACAAGAATTTCACTCAAAGGTGACCCCACCTGATTTTTCATGAGGAATCCAATGGTGAAATAATTTTCATGTGTTTATTTATTAGATAAAAAGTTATAATAATTTTTATTTAACTTTTTTCCAAATTTATTTATTTTTTCACAATTTTGTTAAAATTTCATTTTTACTTAATTTTTTCAAGTATAAATGTAATTTTATACTTACAAAATTTTATGTATTTTTATTTTTAAATTGTAATTAATTTTTTATTTTTAATATAATTTTATATTTATATTTTGATTTTTCTTTTAATAATGTAAATAAATTTATTTTATTTATATTAATATGTTATTTTTGTATTTGTGGTCTTTTGGGTATATGAAATTACCTCTAAGGCTCACATTCCCTCCCCCTAAAAAAGAATATTACTTTGTAATATTGGTGTTTCTAGTGTTTCTGAATCTCCTGAGGAGTTTGGTAGCTTCTGGTATATCCTTTTCTTCTAACCATTCATCTTCACAAGTTGGGTCACTGTACCTAACAAGGTATTCCCTTACTTTCTTGGTTCTTAATTTCCTTTCTTTAAGAACTTTGGTAATTTTCTTAGTACCAGATGTCTCAATAGGAGGTATAACTTGGGGAATCTTATTCCTCAAGGGAAATTTCTCAGCATCACTAGATTTATATGGCTTTATCAAGCTTACTGGAAATGTAGGGTGCTTATTGCTAAGTTCTTCAGATAACTCTACTTCAACAGCATTTTCTCCATGGAGGGCCTTAATCACAAAAGGTCCTGCAAAGGAGTCTTTCAGCTTTTTACATCCTTTGATTTTATTGAAATTAGTGGTGGATACAAGAACTAGGTCCCCCACTTTGAAATCTGGAGTTGCATGTGATTTATCCCATTTGTCTTTAGCATATGCAAAAGAGTCCTCCATGCATCTCACTGCATGCCTCCTAGCTTTGTCTAGCATTCCTTTGAAGCTAGCAGCTGTGGGATGTATTTCAATTAAGTCTTTTCTCAAGGAATCTTGGGGTAACTTGGGGTTCCATCCTTTTTCTAAAATAGCAGGAGTCTGATTGGTACTGGCATGGATTGATGTTTTATATGCCAATTCCAGTGCTGGCAACAGAGTACACCAATCATGGGTAAATTCATCACAATCTTTGAATTCAAGGCCATATGCACAAAATCTTCTCACCATGTCCTCTAAGGTTTGGATCATTCTTTCAGCCAAGCCATCAGTTTGTGGGTGGTAGGCTGTAGAGAAAGACAGTTTAGTGCAAAATAATTGGTGAAGATTTGTCCATAGTGCTGAAGTGAATTTGGGATCTCTATCACTAATGATATTTGTAAATATACCAGTCCATGACACTACTCTATTCCATATCAGAAGAGCTGTATCCATGGCTGTATCATCTTTGTGACATGGTAAAAAGATTGGAGTTTTACTGAATCTGTCCACAATTACTAGGCAAGCATTATAGCTTCTGTCACCTCCTGGTGGTAGGCCAGTTACCCAATCCATATGGATAATTTCCCAAGGTCTGCTTGGTTCTTGGATTTTCATCATATTTCCAAGTCTTTTGCCAGTGTATTTATTTGCCTTTTGGCATCTGTCACAGGTTTTGCAATACTCTGCAACATCTTTCTGCCACATTGGCCACCATATGCAGGTCTTCACTTTCTCTCTTGTTCTGTCTTCAGAAAGATGTCCTGAAAAGGGACTATCATGGCATTCTTTCAGTACAAGATTGATTAGTGACCTGTCCACAACTGTCATAACACATGTGTGTTTTGTTCTGTGGTAAATTATACCATCTAGTAGGTGAAATCTTCCTTCATCATAAGATTTTTTCCATACTTCATCCAAGGCATGTGTAAGAGAGTTGTCCTTACAGTCCTTGTTAAGTAATTGGCATAAGATGCTACAATTCTTATCTTGAGTGTAACTGTTTCTGACTTCTTCAAAGAAGGTGGTGTTTAAGTCTGTAACACTTATCCCTTCTATTGGAATTTGTGGGGAGGCTTCTTCTGGTACATAAGCAGGATTATCAATATCATTTGGTAATGGCCATCTGCTTAGTCCATCTGCATTTTTATGAATATTGCCATCTTTGTGAACAATAGTCATATTGCCCCTATATTCTTGTATGGCTATTTGCCATCTAAGCATATGTCTGTTGGGTGTTTTCATGTTCAGAAGTGATTTAACAGCGGTACAATCTGTTATTACTTCAAAGACATATCCTTCTAGAAAGTAATTTAGTTTTTCTAGAGCCCAAACAAGGCATAAACACTCCATCTGACTTGCTCCATATCTGGCTTCAGTTGGTTTGATTTGCCTAGATATGAAACATATGGGTCCTTCTACAGGTTTATCATTTATGATCTGAACTTGGTGAAGTGCAGCACCTAGCCCATCTCCTGATGCATCAATATAAAGCTTAAAGGGCAGCTTAAAGTCTGGCATCAGTAAGAGTGGAGCAGTGGTCAAGGCTTGTCTCAAAGATTCAAAGGCTTTTACTCTGTCAACTGTCATTTCAAAGACTGTGTCTTTGTCACATAGCTTATAAAGAGGTCTTGCTATGGATGCAAAATCTTTAATGTGTTTCCTGTAATACCCTGCAAAACCCAAAAATGATTGAATTTCTTTTTTGTTTTGAGGCATGGGTTTAAGCAGTACTGCTGCAACTTTGTTTTTGTCAATTCCAAGAGATAAACCAGATACTACATGCCCTAGTGCTTTAAGCTCTTTAAATCCAAAATGGCATTTCTTCAAAGAAATTTTCATATTGACAGATTGAATTTTTGTCAAAACCCTGGACAATCTGTACATATGTTCTTCCCAAGTTTTGGAGCAGACTATAATGTCATCAATGTAAATGATTAACCATCCTTCTGAAAGTTCTTCAGGGAAGATTTCATTCATCATTCTTTGGAAGTGTGAAGGTGCATTTTTGATACCAAAAGGAATTCTTAAATATTCATAAACTCCACAATGAACAATGATTCTCAAATACTTCCTTGCTCTTGGTGTTACCACATTCTGATGAAATCCCTTAAGAGCATCCATAGTGCTTATATATACTGCTTGAGATATTTGAGTGAGGGCAATCTGGATCTTTGGAATTGGGTATCTGTCTGGAACAGTATAAGTGTTCAGAGCTCTAAAGTCCCCAACCATTCTAGATTTTCCATTATGCCAAGCCACTATGACTGGTGTAGTTATTTCTACTTCTTCATTGTGGCCTACTTTTCTTATTACACCAAGGTCTAAAAGTTCTTTAATATGGCTTTCTAGAGCTTCTCTTGATTTTGGACTTGCTGGATAAGCAGGTCTTCTTAAGAGTGGTGGATAAGGTCTCTCAATGTTAAGAATGATGTCAACTTCATGACCAATAATTGCTCCCAGGGGTTCTTTGTCTGTAGCAAATGCTCCTCTGTGGTCATACAAAAGGGAAGAAAGTTCATTTTCTTGCTTATCAGTCAGATGAAGGCTTATTTCAGCCTCATTTAACTGTTCAGACTTGAATTTCTCTAACTCTAAGTTGACTGGTGATACTTTGTTTACTGTAATTTGTCTTTTAAAGGGTAAAAAGGCAAATTTCTGGCGCTTATTGTCTCCAATTGTAAAGTATCTGTCTTTGTTATTATGTAAATCTATCCCATACATGATTAAATAGTCATTTCCCAATATAAAATGGGTACTAGAGCAATTTTCCATAACAACAAATTCAACTGTGATCCTTAAATTCCCATTTATGTGTGGGAATATGACATTGGTCTCAAAGATTCCTAATGCTTTCATTGGGTTACTTGCACTGTTGAATTTTATACCATCAATTGGTAACAATTGGTCTTCAAAATTTGGTACACAAGTCTTAAGAAAAGATTTTCCAACACAAGAGCAGAAGGCTCCTGGGTCAAGCAAAAGTTTGGTGGGTTTGTTGTCAATCACCACTTCTGTTATACAGGAGTTACCAGCTGTATAACCTTTTCCTCTGTTTGGTTTTGTCTTCATAAGTTGTGCATCTTGAACTTTTGATAAATCAACTTGACCATTGCTCAATTGTGGTAAGTGGGAATAAGATTCCATGATGTCAAAAGTGGCATTGATATTTTCTATATCTTTTGAAGATTCAGAGAATATGGATGACTTATCATCTGAATTGTCTTCAATTATGTCTTCTTTTTCAACATATGGTTCTTTTTCAATGTCAATTTCATTGATTTTCCCCCTTTTTGGACATGTATTGGCTAGATGGGTGGTGCTTTGGCAAATATGGCATTTTCTGACTGTATCTGCAGATTTATATTTAATATTACCAGAATTTTCTTTGGGGTTTTTGTCCACAGAATCTTTCCAAGGTGTATTAAACCTTGTTTTGAGATTCAGCCTACTAGAACCAATTTTGGTTCTGGTGGTTACTTCTTCTAGTATATTGATAATATCCTCTGCTGAAGATTTTTCAGTAGTCCTGCTTTTGACAGCATGCTCTAAGTCACCTCCACATTGTCTCAGAATTTTTCTATGGATCATAAATTCTGACATGTCAGGATATAATGCTGTTAATCTGTCCTTTTGTTGGCAAAACCATGGTAAAGCTTTGTCTTTATCAGCATTAAATTTGGCAGATTCAAAGGCTGTTTCAACTTTAAACCTCCAAGCATCATTTGCCCATTTGTTGATGATTTGGGTTTTCCACCAAGTCCAACTCTGGTGTCCATGTGCTTGTCTTATTTTGATGTACCATCTGTGAGCTGATCTGGTAAACAAGGTGTTAAACCTGGCTGTTACCAATCTGTCTGGTAATTCAAAATCCTCTTTGATCATGTCAATACCTCTAATGAATTCCATATGGTCATACTCTCCTTCACCACTGAAGTGAGGCCATTCTTTAAGTTTTGGAACTTCTTTCAAGAGTGCTTGGCCCATTGATGGTTCCAAGTTATGAAAAGAAGTGGATAATTCATTTTTTAATTGTGAATTATCAGGATCCAATACTTGTGGATTTGAAATTCTTGTGCCCTCATTTTGATTTAGAGGTGTAGACATTCTTGGTAAGGTGTTCAGTAATTGTTCAATGTCATTCATTTTACTGTTGCTACACCTTTGGGAATTTCTGTATTCATGTTGGAAGCTTTGTATTAAATTTATTACTTCAATTTTATACATGTCTTCTTTATGTGTAAGTTCTTGCCATAACTCTGTCTGTCTTGTATTATCAGCAGTGACTTGATTCAATTTCATTGATAATTTTGATACTTCTTCTTGTGAAGCATCAAAACACTTTTTCAAGGCAATGGTATATGTCTTTACTTCAGTAAATGAATTTGAAATGTCATCAAGGACCTTCTTGTTATCTGTCTTGATAATATTTATGGCTTGTTTAATTCTTGTTTCAATTATGTCATCAATATTGAATTTAGAATATTTATCTGTTAATTCTTTAATAATAACAGATTGTTCATTTATTTTATTGTTAGAAGAATTATCATTATTGGAATTTTTAATTGTTCTCAAACCTTTTTCAAAACACATAAGTGTTTCATTAATTTGGCACAGACTCAGGTTGTTTGTTTTAATGTTGTTACAAATGGTGTCATTTTTATCAGAAAGATGTTTTTTCACGTCATTTATAGCATTATACAACTCTGGGATGGAATCAAATATGTCAGAAATCATTTCTGGAACCTTAATCTGGCTTCCTCCTTCTTCTGTAATTCCATCATGGTTCTGGCCATCTGAAATACATTTTCCATGGCATCCTGCTGAATCTTTGGGATTCTGTAGCCCTGGCTGTAAGGTTTTGGGGCTGGTGCCTTCCCTTTGCCCTTGTTTGGAGTTTGTGGCTGCTTTTTCACGTTGGAATTGCTGCTGCTGGCCACTGGGGCTGTTTTTGGCACTGGTTTGGGTGGTGGAGGGTTGTTTTTCCTCCATTCTAGTGTCAAAAGCATCATGTTTTTCTTCTCCATCAATGGATGCCATCCATTGAGCAATTTGCAAGTGTTGGGATGGCCCAAGAATTTTCTTACTGTCAGGTAAGAATTCATGCAATTCTTCCACAGGTCTGCAAGGATCTGGTACTCCTTGAATTGGAGTGCATTGTTGTATGCACTGTGGCTGGCTTTGTATATGTCCACAGAGGCTTGTTGTGGCGGTGTCAGCTCTTTTTGAAGGTAAAATGGTATTATCAGCTTCAGAATGACCCATTTTAGTTGTTTGGAAGTCATCAACTGACCCTTTTCCTTCTGTACCTGGTTGGCCTCTGCCATAATCACGTCTATTACCTTTTTGGGAGCTGCTTGAGGGGTTGTAGCTGGCTCCTGACCTGGTTGAAGGCATAATTATGGTTAAAAAAGGCTTAAAATAGTATTTTTACGTCAAAAACTTACTATTGGCCAAATTTTTGGCTTTCTGAAGTGTATTACTTATATCCAAGTTAATTAATTCAGAAGATATTGGTTCAGGTTGATTATTTTGAGTCACAATAACAGTACTATTATGATCAGAATTAACAGTACTGGCAGGGATAATGCTGGTTACTGTTGAGGCTGTTTCAATGTTTTCTTGTCTTACCACGTTGTCAGACACTAAAATTAATGAAAAAGCCAATTAATTAAGTAAAAAAAAGGTTATTTCAAAAAAGAAATAGAAATATAAGCCTCACTTATAATATGAAAAAAATTATTTTTTAAGGATTTTTTTGGATTATAAGTATTTTTTATATGTTTTTAAATTTTTCAATATAAGAAAAAAGATTTAAAAAGAGTAAAAAAAATATGTCACAGGTAAAATATCACGGCTGGGCCCCCAAATGTAAGGTGTGGATATGAAACTTTGATAAAAAATCAAGTACTTTTCCTGTCCTCAAAATTTGTATAAGGTAAAATTCAATTAAAAATAGTAAGAACTATTATTTTTAAGAGAAAACACGCCAATTTTATTGTTTATAACTTTATTAGTATAAAACAATAATATTATAAAAATTTATTGTTTTACCAAACAATAAAAATTTATCCAAAAAATACTCTACAAGAGATATTTTAAGGCTACAAAAGAAATTTCTTCAAGAGCAATTTCAATTGGAATTAATTGAGCAAAGAACTGCAAGCAATTAATTAAAGAACAAAGTCTTTAAAAAGAATATTAAAGAGAAAACACGCCCAAAAGTGACCAGAGTGAATTTGGAAACAAAGTGACAAAGTTAACAGTGATGAAAGATGCTTTAATTCACTTATGGGGTGGTTCAGGGGTAAAAATGATTATAAGAGTTACAAACAATGATTATAATTATTTTTTCACGTGGTTAAAAGGTTCAAAATGATTTAAAAAGGGTGGTTGGAATCTTTTATTGATTGGTTTAACAGTTTTAAACTAATTAATAAAAGGAAAAAGATTCTAACATGAAGAGAAAAGTGGGGCAAAGAAGACATTCTTTTATAGCCATCAATTCTCTTACTCCAAAAGTAAAATTTACTCTTGTCAGTCGTAAAAAACAGTCTGACAACAGAAAAGCCAATTATGGCATCATTGAACCCTGGTTTAGACCAAAAAAGGGCTGGTTTTAGCCAATTTTAGCCAATTTTAGCCATTTTAGACCCTTAAATCAGCCATTACTATAGCAATACCAGGCCTAGAGCCTTCAAAACACGTCAGAATGTGTGTCAGAGGCGTAGAAACCAGTTAAAACTGTTTTTACTATGATTGTTCTATCTTAAGGGTAGTTTTACCCTCTTGGCAACAGCTAAAACTACCCCAGTTGGTATCAAAACCTCATCATCAATTGAGTTCACAGACCCTGTAACTCAATTCCAGGCCAAAAGTGATGAACTTTTGCGTGAATTTTGACATCCCACACCTGTCAGCAAGGAATTTGGGGGTCTAGCTCCCCCTTAGAGCTGGAGTTCCTTTTCCCCCCCAAATTTAATCTTTCCAATTTATTTTTCCTTTAATTCCTCATCATGTATTATACTTATAATTTACATATGTAATTCAATTCAATTGTACAGTACAATACAGTAATAATTGACACCTCATATGTAAATCAAAGTTCACTTATGTAATACACGCGCACATTTTGACATTTCAATTGAATTCAATTGAAAATACTTTAATTCCTCATAACTTCTAAACTAAACACAACACCTCAATTTTAACACAAAATTTGATGGTTAACACCACATGTGGTGTGAATTAAATTAAAGTTTTGAGGATTTTCAACTTTTGTATTGAAAATACTAAAAACTTAATTTAAGCTTATTTAGAGTTGAGTTACAAGAATTTCACTCAAAGGTGACCCCACCTGATTTTTCATGAGGAATCCAATGGTGAAATAATTTTCATGTGTTTATTTATTAGATAAAAAGTTATAATAATTTTTATTTAACTTTTTTCCAAATTTATTTATTTTTTCACAATTTTGTTAAAATTTCATTTTTACTTAATTTTTTCAAGTATAAATGTAATTTTATACTTACAAAATTTTCTGTATTTTTATTTTTAAATTGTAATTAATTTTTTATTTTTAATATAATTTCATATTTATATTTTGATTTTTCTTTTAATAATGTAAATAAATTTATTTTATTTATATTAATATGTTATTTTTGTATTTGTGGTCTTTTGGGTATATGAAATTACCTCTAAGGCTCACAATCCCAATCCCAGTCAACATCTTCTCTGGTGAGCCTTCTGAGTGGTGATGCAACTTGTGAGAAGTTTTCAATAAACATTCTTACATAGGCACAAAGACCAAGAAATCCTCTTATTTCCTTTTTGTTGAGAGGTGTTGGCCAATTTTGAATCTTGTTGATCTTTTGTTTTGAGATTGTTCTTCCTTTGAATGATACAACATGCCCTACTATGTCCAAAGCTGGAACACAGCATGCAAACTTGGATCCTGAGATAGTAAGTCCTGCTTCTTCAATCCTGAATAAAACTCTTTCTAAGGTTATGGCATATTCCCATATAAATCTCCTGATTGAGGGGTTTTCTGGTAGTGTTTCTTGGTTGTAAAGTGATCTTGGTCCTTTTATTCCTCCATCATCAATAAAAATTCCTACACTTTCTGGTATTTCTTCTTGGAGTATCCAGGTCATTTGGGCTTGGTATACTGCTACTGAGTTGGTGGCTCCTTGGGGTAGTCTTGTGAGTTGCATCCTTCCAAGGGGTGTTTCAAAAGTTGTGAGGGGTCTTGTAGTGACATCTAATTCTCTTTCATCATATCCTCCCATGATATCTCCTAGTCCATAGCATGCTCTTCCTGCAAATGCATCTACAAATTCTTCAATATGAGGTGGTAATCCAGCATCCTTGATGGTGACTTTGTTGAGTTCTTGAAGGTCATGGACAATTCTGAGTTTCCCATTTGATTTGGCCACACAAAATATTGGGCTTGTATAGCTTGAGGTGGATTGCTCATAGAGTCCAGTCTTGATTCTTTCTCTGATTAATTCAGTAAACTGAGGTAAAATTGATTTGGGAATGGGAATTGGTTTCTTCTGCCAAGGTTCATGAGGTATTACTGGTATCTTGTAAGGTTTTCCATATGAGTGTTTGAGTAATCCTCTTTCTTCTTCACAGAAAGCTATTGCTTTTTCCCTTAAGGTAATAACATTTTTGAGTAAATTGATTTCTTCATTTGATAACCATCCTGGTGGGCCAAAATTGACTGCTTGGAGTCTTTCATGGGTGACCTTGAAGGTTTCTTGAAATATAGGTGGGTTTGGTGATAAGAGTGTTTCATAAGGATCTCTTGACAAAGGTGGTCTTTCCAAAGGTGGGTTAAGGTCTTGAGGCATTGGCTCATTGACTGGTCTCACCTTCTTCAGGACTGATTTGTATTTGGCTGCTAAAATTTGGTGATCCATCTTTAATTAGTTATTTTGATTCTTTTTCTTTCTTTTAATTATTTTCAAGAATTTGCTAGTGTCCTGAAATCTTGAGGTCTTCACAATTCTTCTTTCTTCTTTCTTTCATAAAAATGTAGTTTAAGGTCATACAGGACCTACAACTAGGTGTGTAACCCCTGTATATTAGGTATACAAGTCCTGCAGTTTAAGTCATGCAAGGACCTCCTGGCCTAATCCAAGGGCTTATCTTGATTCTTGATCCCTTTTGAGCTTGATTTTGGATTCCACTTGACTCTTGTTTTATTCTTCAATCTTCATGATTCCCACTTGATGCAAGATTCTTCTGGTTGTTTTATTTCTTGATAAGGAATTTTCTTGTCTTAATTGATGGCTTGAGACTTCACTTTGTTCATTTTGGCCAATTTGATAATGATAAACACCTGTAAAACCCCTTGTTCCTGTTACACAAAGGGAGCAGTTTATTGTCATGCTAAGGACAAAAATGGTCCTTCAGCACTTCTCCTGACTAGGACAATCCCCTCCAGCTTCTTGGCTGTTTTTCTTTTTTTATAATTTTCCCTGCCCAAGTCTACAGGGGAAGCAGTTTAGTGTCATGCTGAGGACCTCTTGAGTCTTCAAGCTTTCTTAAAATCCCAAGGGCAATTTGAGTTGAGTGTTTTACATCATCTTGTTGGTCCATCATGTTGAGTGAGTCCTGAATCAATAATTAATCCAATGAGTAATCCTTCAGTCCATAAATCCTGGCCAGTGATTCTTGAATCCCAATTGAGTTTCAATCCAGAATCAAAGAAGTGTCCAAGGTCTTGTTCTGTCCAAAGGTCAATCCATAAGGAACTCCTGCTTTTCTTCATAAATAATCTTCTTCATTTTCAGTATGTTGAACTATTGTCCTATGATAAGTTGTTTCCCAATTCTCTTGCTATTTCTTCAAAATGATTTATGTCCTTTTGTTCTTTTGTATTCCTGAATTATACCTGTTATAAAGAAATAAAAAATTGTAATAATAAGGTGATTTAAAATTGATTTTAATATTAATTTATTGATATTTTTTAATAATATTTGTTTTTTTTTTTTTTAATAATATTCTTTTTGGATAAGGGCCCCCCTCTCCATTTAAAAATCTTGAGTTGGTTTTCAAATTTTGAAGAGGATATGTTCTCATTCCCCCAAAACTTCCACTATAAGGGATAGTGTAAGAAATAAGTTTACCCACCCCTTATTTTTTTTAGTGATTTTGATGAGGATAAATAATGATACAGTAAATATACATAATTTCATTTTAATGATGATTCAATAAATATATATTTTAAACATTTTTTTTTACTGTAAGTATAAAATACCCATTAACTGAGATATCTGAGTAAAAATCAAATTTCAAAAGAAATGATCCTGAATCACAATCAAGATCATGGAACTGTTTGGTTGAAGGTGGTAATTTGTGCCAATCAGTAAAAAATTGGTGCTCTTGAGAGTATTTATGATTAATATTACATAATTGAATGATCATAATTTGAGTCCTTTACTCATATAATGACCCTTATGATGCCACAACTCTTTCTTTTTGGAATCATCATTGTGACTCAGACTTTATTTCAAGTCCATCCCCTTTATGGTTCAGATTTTCTGTTACCCATAAATGCATTTGAGTTGTTAAAAAAATATAAACAGTGAAATTGAAAATTTGTGCAATTTTAAAAAACTCTTGTTTGCTTTTGGGGGCTTTTTCAATTCCATTTGGAATAAACAGCACATTGAGGTGTTATTAATATGTAAATTCCCCAAATTATGTCATCAATTTATGAGTTTTTAATACAAATAACTCCTTCAGAGTTCAATTAATGCCTTCATGGCACAAATACTTCTTCTTTTCAAACAAGTTCCAATCACTTTCTTGCAATTGAAGAAATATTTCAAATAAATTGATCTTTTTTTTTTTTTTTAATTATTATTATTTTTGAGTGGAAACATTGAGCCAATTTAATGGCTCTTATTGCAATAGTAGGAAAATTATGATAGAAATAATGAATAAATAGAATATTCTTGAGATCATGAATGGGATATGCCCCTAATTCTTAGGAAAAAGAAATAGTTGAATTTGAAAAATAATAAAAAAAATGTTCAGAACATTCAAGTCAGTAAATCTTTCTAACTCTTGTTTATAATGACATAAAATTAGAAATAAGAAATGAAACCTTAGGTAGTTTATAGTCTTGCCTAGGACTTTTCCTGTTTTTATAGTCCTTTTCCAATCTTTTTGAATACTTTAAATATGCAATTTATGGTCTTGCCAAGGACCATTGGTTTCTTTGCTTTGGTCCTTGTTGATAATTTTAGTGATTTATTTTTCATATTTGAAGGGGAAGTTTATGGTCTTGCCAAGGACCATTGGTTTATTGTTTTGTTGGTAACTGCTTTATTTCTTGTTGATAATTTTGGCTTTTATTTATCTGCAAAGCCAAGTTGAAAATTGAATTAAACAGTTTATAGTCTTATTTAGGACTAATCTTCATTTTGAAAGTATTTTCTTATGCTTATAAAATTAGACAAATATTTTATCAATGTTGCATACCTGTGGAAGCCAAATAAAATATGTTAGTACAGTTATTATTCAAGATAAGAAAGCATAAAACATAAAATAGCAGTTTAAAGCCTTGCTTAGGGCTTTTTGTTATTTTGTTTTATTTATATATATTTTTTTTTAAGCCCATCAGTTTGAAGCCTTGATGAGGGCTTTTCCTTTATAAGTCTTAATTAGAAAATAAAATATAAAATATAAAATCAGCATTAAAAAAGCAAGATAGAAAACTTCAAACCAGCAGTTTATAGCCATACTTAGGGCTCATTTGTATATTGAAGACCTGTAGCACAATTAAATGTGTCAGCTCCATCTTATATCCAAGATTAATTAATAATAAAGGAGAAATAAGCAGTTTAAAGCCTTGCTGAGGGCCTATTTATATATTGAAGACCTGTAGCACATTTAAATGTGTCAGCTCCATTTTATATCCAAGATAAATTAAGAATTACAAAAAAGAAATAAGCAGTTTAAAGCCTTGCTGAGGGCCCTGCATGTCAGCCCCATATAATTTTTTAAAAAAAAAAACATCACTTTTAAGCCTTGATTAGGGCTTTTCTTAATTTAATAACTGAAAATAAAAGACATTGATAGTAATTCAAAGGCCAATAAATGAAAATTAGCCAAAATTCTCAAAAAAAAGAAAAACAAGCAGTTTAAAGCCTTGCTTAGGGCTTCTTTATTTAATTAAATTTTTGTAAAGCCCTGTAAAAAAAAATAGAAAATCATTTTAAGTAAAATAAACAGCCAGAAGATAAAAAATGTAAGCAGAAACCAGCAGTTTAATGTCTTGCTGAGGACATCCTTTTTTTTGTTTTGATTGCCCTGTAGCATGAAAAAATAATTAGCAACTTGAATAACTAAAATTAAAATTTATAAATGAATTAAGCAGTTTTAAGCCATGCTGAGGGCATTTTTGTTGTCCTTTATGGCCCTGTAGCATAAAAAATTAAATATGTCAGCTTCATGTACTTTTAAGGGGGGAAATCAAAAAAAATCCAGCAGTTTAATGTCTTGCTGAGGACACTTTTGTTTTTTGTTTTTTTTTAAACCCCGGTAAATTCAAATCAATATTTTGTCAGTAATTTAAATAAGCTCATAAATGATAATATAATTCAAACAAAGAATAAAAGAAGCAGTTTAAAGCCATGCTGAGGGCTTTTTTTTTTTTGGATTGTTTAATTAAATTTCCTGTAGAAATAAATGATCAGAAATTTTAAATTAATTTAGTTATAAAAAAATAAAATAATGTTTAATAATTAAAAAAAATTATCAGTTTAAAGCCTTGATGAGGGCTTTTTTTTTGTTAATTTATTTTTATTTTATAAATCATCAATTAAAGAAAATCCAACAGTTTAAAGTCTTGTTGAGGACTTTTATTTTTTATAAGTCTTATGCTTATAGCATCAGGAAAATTCTTGAATGATAAACACCTGTATCAAATCCAAATCATAATTTCAGTATTAATAGGGGAAAAAGGAAATAAATAAAAAGTCAAACCAAGCAGTTTTAAGCCATGCTGAGGGCATTTTTGTTTTTTTTTTTTTTTTTTTTTTTTTTTTTTTTTTTTTTTAGACCTGTAGCAATGCAAGATATGAAATGTCAGATAAAGTCATAATTTATATAAAAAATAAAGACAAAACATCAGTTTTAAGCCTTGATGAGGGCTTATATTATTTTGTTTTATTGTTTTTTTTTAAGCCCTATTTTTGTTCTTTTCATTTTATAGCTATCTTATTTCCCTTATTCATTTTATTAAACTAAAAAATTACTAAAATATCAGTAAATCAGATAATCAGTAATAAAAAATAAGAATAAGGTGAAATTGAGCAGTTTAATGCCTTTCTCAGGGAATTCATTGTTATTTATAGCCCTGTAGCACATAAAAATAAAATATTGCAGCTTTATTTAATATCCAATATAAAGTAAGGAAAAAATAAAATAAGCAGTTTATAGCCATACTGAGGGCTTTTATTTATATTATTATTATTATTATTTTTTGTTTGTAGCCCTGTTTCTTTATATAAAAAAAACATGGTTGGTCAAATTAATTAAATCATGATAATAAATGAAATTAAGCAGTTTTAAGCCATGCTGAGGGCTATATTTTTTATTTTATTGTTTAAGCTCAATCCGGCAGTGTTTCTGCGCCTGTGGCCGCCACCAGCTACTTGTTGAAATCCAAGAAATAGTCCTAGGAGCTGAGGTTTGGAGTTTTAATAAGGATCGCGTCCCTTGCATCTTATGAGCACCTTCGACCAGGCATAAGGAATTCCGTCGAGGGGTATACGGTTCTCCAAGTTAATTATCGACCCTCTTGGGTCCCTTCCAACATTTGGGAAGCGTTAACTGGTCTACAGTCTTGGTTTGTCCATCAGTGTCGCGAAACATGCAAGACTTGGGGTCGCAAGTAGCTGTTCCGGTAGCAGTGAGACAAGTAGCATCATAGGCATCGTTAGGCGTATAGCCATAAATACAAACCACCTTTGCCCCATGATGCGTAAATGAACGACGATGAAGACCAATGTCGTCTCTTAAATGGGGTGTTACTATCATTGCTTTGCCTTGGTAAAATAACTTATTAATTAACTATTTTGTCCCATTTACCACCAGGTGGTGTGTTCGGAATATTTGAAAACTGCAAACGGCAGCTGGGTGAGGCAATTAACGCGTGTGTCTTGAGGTTTCGTAATCAATAGAGAATCGAAAGGGGTCTTTTGTAGCTTCAAACATCAAAGGAACCAGTTTGGTAGTGTTGCAAAAATCGGTCCAATTCGCTCCGGGCCTTGGCATAATCTATATCAATTGTTTTAACATAGCTTGCAACTTCGATTTGGAAGGTATAACAGGTTTTCTGATTACGTGAGTTAGCATGAATAATACTTCCTTTTCCGTACTTATTGTAACTAGGAAGTGCGGCTATGCAGTCTGAAGGTTCTGGCCTTCATTTATTAGGTATCAAAGGATCGCAAGGGTACTTCAGCAAAAGCTTCAGAGTAGACACCAAAGAGCGTGAAGATAGCTAAGAAAAATATAGGAAGCATGTTCGTTTTTTACAAAGGTCTTCAGGACTTGCTTGGAAGGTGTTTGGAAAGCGTTTGGAACTTCAGGTTGAGAAAACGAAGAGGAGTGGGCAAGATGTTTTGGAGCCTTTCTCAGGCTGTTCGAGCCTTGTTAATCTTGAATTAAGAGCTCTCGATTGTTTTCATCCAACGACACTTTTCTAATCAAAAGAATCTTTTCCTTTCGACAGCTTTGTGTTTCCAGATAAGTGAAGACTACCCATGGTCTGGCGCCAAGGTTGGCGGCGATGGTTGTTGAGGACTGCCACGGATTTCTCTTTGATCTTTGATATGTGATCTTAACAATTTCGACTATGTATTGTACTGCTATAATTCCACTCTGAATCCATTCCACTTCTGGAATTGGGTGTAGAGTGGAATAGCACAAGCGAGATAATTAAGTGCTTATCTGCAAGTCGTACCAAACTCACCCATGGTTCAACATCCATCAAAGGACGCGTAAGTAGCTTTTGAGGTGGACCGTTGAATTTCTGGCTTGAATTCATTTATTATTATCTAAAGTGGCAGTCTCCTCCGAAAGAATTTAGTTCATTAAGTTCTGTTGCTGTCATACAGATTCGTTTGTTGCTCCAGTGTACAAAGGCATCCTTCTTTTATTTCTCCTCTGTTGTTACCCAACGGTTGATGGACTAACCTCGGGACTGCTAACGGTCAATTCTCCTCATACTCTTTTTTCCTTTTTTTTGAGTATTAGGTCGATTCGACGGTGAGGATGGAGTAGAGGTGCTAAAATTGAGTATCATGATAAAAGGATCAAAAACCCTTGTTGATTTTTTCAATCATTCCGCCAATCAATCCAATAAGAATTTGTTTTTTTTTTTTTTCTTAATTAAAACCTTAGTACGTTTGTCTCCCTTGCTAGAGGATCTTTTTTTTTTTTTTTTTTTTTATTGATTGATTTTACTTTTTATATTTAGAATAGCAATGAGTTCCCATGATGTTGGCTTCGCTGCTGACTTTTTCAACGCTTTTCGCCCGTTCACCACTGAGGAGCTAGAAGACCTCATCCTGGGTATTCCTCCAACCAATAGGTTGAGAAAGTCGGTGTGGGAGTGGCTTACCGCTAACGGTCCTTATCCATCCATCCCTTCATCTCCACCAGCTCTTGGTGATTTCTTGAGCGCACCCACTGGCTCTTCCGAATATCGCGAACCTACTCCCGCTGCGGCTTCAGCCTTCTACTCCTTCTTGAATGGGGAGGTCGATCCAAGGCTCTTGGATCCTCAACCAACCTCGTCTCTTTATTCCAAAAGCACTCCAAAAGGGCCCTACTTTCTTCGCCCTTGTAATACTTTAGGTCGTGTTATTCACCCTTCTAAATGAAGCAAGTCATAGGGTAAGTTTGTACTTGTTCTTATTATTATTACTATTATTATTTTTTTTATCTATTTATTGATTTTTATTTTTATTTTTATTTTTTATTTTTATTTATTTTTTTTATATATATATATTATTTAGATTATTATTAGTAAAAATTTTTTTTGCTACTTAGCTTGTTGTAGCGCCTTGTTAGGCCTCCTGTGTTTGAAATGAAGAGACTATGTCTTCAGTTACTTCATCTCTATTATTCTCTTTTTTTTTTTTTTTTTATTATTTTTAAAAAAAAAATAATAAAAATAAACAAATAAAATCTTACTTTCAGTGAGGATCAAATTTAAAATGAAATGAGGTCAGTGGAAATAATCAAAAAAGAGAAAAAAAATAAAAAATAAAATAAAAAAAAATGAAATAAAAAAAATAAAAATAAAAAAGTAAAATAAACTAAAATAAACTAAAATAAAATAAATAGGAATTAAAATAATAATAAAAAAAATAAAAAATAAAAAAATAAAAATAAAAAATAATAAACCAATCAAATAGAGGTAAAGGAGGTTAGTAAGCTAAGATTTTTTTTTTTTTTTTGTTTTGTAATTTGTTTTTTAACTAATAGAATTAGAAATGGGATAGAATATAGCATAATAGCAGGAAAGACTATAATGGAATTATAATGTTATGTAAGATATTGTTTCCTTTATAGTTATCATCTTTCAATATAAGATCAATTGAAACTAATTGTTTTTTTTTTCTTCTTCTTGTTTTATGAATTTATATTAACTAATATTTATTATTATTATATATATATATTTATTATTATTATATATATTTGTTTTATAATTTTATTATAATGATTAAGTAAAATAACAAAAAAAACAATCATAAAAGAAATCTTCAATATCAAGTAAGTTTTTTTTTTTTTTTTTTTTTTTTTAAGGTGATCATGAAAGGAAGAATTAAAAAATGATAGTAATAAAGATTAAAGTAAAAGTATATTAATAAATAAAAGGGATACATAATAACAACTAAAATGGAAATAGGGTGGATTAAAAATCAAAGAACTGGGTACTTAGCAGGTGAGATTTCATTTGATTGATCCCTTTGACAAAGTATTTTCTTCACTAATTCTTGTTTGATAAAATTTCCTCCCCTACTTTGTTCTTTTCTAAGAGATTTGAAAAGGTATTCTTGACAGAAGGATTTCCATTCTTCTGTACTGAATTTAGTTACACCACCTTTGAGACTGAAGATTTCTGGTATGAGTGTTTCTTCCCAGTGGCAATCCCATTTGGCCTTTTTTACAATATAACTTCCTAAGATTTTGCTAATTTGTCCATTTTTAATTTCAAAATCCTGGAGGTTGAACCAGTCTTGGCATTCCCAGGTCCTCCAAAACAGTGATTTTCTGAGGTGTTCATCCATGTGGAATATTTCATTCCAGTATTGGTTTCCAAGGTTGCCATCAACTCCATCCCAGGTCAGTAATTCCAAGAATTCATACTTTGTGAGGTTGAACCCAGGTAATTCTTTCCATGGATGTGGTATGACAAGTTCTGATAGTGTTTTTTCTTGTTCAAAGATGTCCTCAAAATCAATATATGGAAGGATTAGTGTGGAGATATCTGGACAGGGTTCTGGCTTGGTTTGTAAGAACCATTCTGGATATTCACTTTCTTCTTGGGCATTATTGTAATTGGTCCAGACTTCTTTTTCTTCTAACCTGCTGATATCTGTGTCCAATGACCAGGGATTTTCTTCAAGTAATGGCCATTTCTTCATTTTGTAGGATTTGGTGGATTTTGAAGTGTTAAAGTAAGATGAATTGAGAATAGTATCAAATTTATTAATCAAAATAGTTTGAATGTAGGTTTAATGGGTTTTGAATGATAAATTTGGGTAAGAATTTGAATATTCCTCTTTGATAAGACAGGAGGTCACTGCCTAGTGATTTGGATGATTTGTTGTTTCTCTTTTTTTTTTTTTTTTTTTTTTTTTTTTTTTTTAGGTGAGAGAAATTATTGATTTGATTTGGTGAGAGTTGATATTCCTCTTTGATAAGGCAGGAGGTCACTGCCTAGTGATCATTGGGTTTTGGTGAAGAAAATTGGTGATTTTGGTTGATGAAGTTGAATTTCCTCTTTGATAAGGCAGGAGGTCACTGCCTAATGATTTTTGGGTTTTTTATATTGAGTGAGTATCCTTAAAGTTCCAAAAGGGTTTTCTTTATTGATATCTTTATATTTAGGTTTCCAAATTGAATATTAAGTGATAATTCAGTCTCTTTTGTATGAATTCTTCCCCATAGGATCCAAAAGCTGGTGAATTGGCCATGGTGGAGGTGATTGTTTTTTTTTTTTTTTTTTTTTGTAATCTTTTTCTTTTTACATCTTTCTTTTTTTTATTTTTTAAGAAAGAATTTGTTGATGAATTTCTTCTTTGTTAAGGCAGGAAGTCACTGCCCTTAGAGAAGAAAATAAAATAAAAAAGAAACTAATGATACATCTTATGGGTGATACTGATACATTTTAGAGAAAAATCTTGATTTTGTTGGTTTTACTCAAAGTTGAGCTCCCCCAAGTGGGAAAGGTGAGTGTATGTTGAGCAATCTGGCCAAAATAAGGTCTTTGAGGGCTTCCACAAAGTTATTTCTTTCCTCAATTTCTGGTTCTGATGGAAATTCTGACCACCATAGGTCTTCATCAATGAATATATATCCATCTCCAACCCATTTCAATTTTCCAGTTTGGTATGTTGATCCATTCAATCCAAGGTACCACTGGGCCCAAATTTGGTTGAAGTAAAGTCCTCTTCTTGGTAGTGTGGCCATTTCAAATACTTCATCCCAGAATTGATTTTCAAGGTTACCTTTAATTCCCTCTTCAGTTAACAGTTCTAGGAATTGGATTTTGTTCAAGTCTGCTCCTGGGAGTTGACATAAATATTTATCTTCACATAAAATTTCTTGAGCTTCATCTCCATAAATGTCTTCAAAGGTGATGTATGGCAGGTAGATGTAATTGAATTCATTTTCTAAGATGGATTCTGTTTCATCCTCTTCATTGGGAGGTTGCTGGATAAATTCAGGGTTTTCCAGTTGCCATTCATAAGGTTCTTCTTGGTTGTTCAATGGTCTATCCAAGAAGCTGATATGGTATGTGTCTTTTAAAGTTTTGTCTCTTTCTTCCATAATTATGAGGTCTTTTTCAATGTCCTTTATAATTTCTTCATCTGAGAGCTCATGATGTTGACTAAGTCTGACTTTCTTCTTTTTGGGCTTAGGTTTGAAAGGGTTTCCATCTATTTTCTCATTTCCATCCACCAAAATTTGGAATGTTTCTTCCTTATTGTTAATTGGCTTGTAACTTATATTGGGTAATTCATCTTCAGAGGTTGAGTATTCAAGTTGTCTTTTGGGATTGCTTGGCCATTTGTTATTTTGTAAATTTTGGCCAAATTCATCACTTTTTGGAGATATGGATAACTCTTGGGTCTTCTGGGTTAAATTGATTATGGTATTGTCTCTTTTTGCATTTTGATTCTTCTTTCCTGGGGTATTTCTGACCAATATTGCCATATTGCATAAATCCATTCCTCTAGGTGGTCCAGTTTGCCATCCAAGTGCTTGAGGTTTGCATATTGGCATGCATAATCTTCTTCCATCAGGTTCTTGATAGCTTAGTATTTCACCTTTTTTATGAGAAAATTCCAGCCTGATATTGTTGTCTGCCAAGAAAGGTCTTCCAAGTACTGTATGGACAGATCCTTTTGCAATAAAAAAGTGTATTTGAGTTTCTTCACCTGAAGCCAAGATGATTGGAGTAAATTCTGAAAGTGCAACCAATGAAGTAGTATGGCCTCCAATTCCCCTCAGGTTCATGTTAAGATTTCTTGTTGTGAGTGAGGCTTTGATTGCTATTTCTTCTGGTATGATGTTGAGTTCTGCCCCAGTGTCTACTAATGCTCTGATAGGATATTCTTCCTTTCCAATAAAGATTTCCATAAATCCCAAAGGACAAGCATAATGAATCTTGGGTTTTGGTATTTCTTTGAATCCAAAGGTTAATAGTCTTTCTTGAAGATCCATTGAGTTGAGTGATTTAATCTTTTCCTTGTCTTTTTCTGATAATTCCTGCAATTTATGGACAAAATTTGGTGACATCCTCAAAATTTCTTCAATGGTGAGGTTGATCTTTTGTTGCATAATTTTTTTAATAATTTTGTCAATTTCCAATTTTGTTTCAACTTGTTTCTTTTGAGGTTTTCTGAGCTTCTTTTCTTCTTTTGGAATTTCCTCATCTTCATTCTTATTGGCAATATTCTCAATTTCCTCCTCATGCTGGTCAAATTTTGGAATATTTGAATTTTGGAATTTAGTGGGAATTATTACTCTTTCTTCTTCCTTTTCTTCTTCAATGTAAGATCCTGGAATTTCTGCCTTTTTCTTTGGCTCTTTATTTTGGGATTGTCTTTCCAACCTTTGTTTTGTCTGTCTTAGTCCAATATGTGATTCAAAAGGGTCATTGGCTGAGGAAATGGTAGGTGGTTTCCAGTTTGACCAATCTTCAACATGTGCAATTGAGGTTGATTTATATTCTGATTTCTTTTCAGTGGTCTTAATCTCTTCTTCTGGTTTTGGTTTTACAGTAGGTTTATCCATAAATTTCTTGTTAAGCTCTGCTTGTTCTTTTGCAAAGGCCCTGACTATATCTTTGGCACTTTCATTTCCTTCCATAGGTACTCTCTGATAATTGGGGAAGAGGTAAGATGCTCCTTGGGTTCTGACAATTCTTCTGTCTAAATCTTCAGCAAGGTGAGTGCATCTAGTTGCTGAATGTCCTTCTTCCTTGCAGTAAGCACATTTCATTGGTGGTCTTGGAGCCATCTGAGCTGGTATGTAAGGTTGGTAACTGGATGAAAGTGGGGGTAAAGGATTCCTTTGCCTGTATGACTGATTATTTTGGGGAAATCTTTGCTCTTGATTATTGTTCCAGTTCCTTCTTGGTGGATTAACTGCTTCTGAAAGGGTTTTGAGTTGATTTAAAACTTCTTTAACTGATTCTTTTCCTTCATTTCTTGGCTGAGGTTCTGGTTGTGGAGGATTTTTGATCTTTTGGGTGAGTTCTTTTACTTGTTATAAAACTTCATCCCAGCTTTCATCCTCAAATCTTGTTTTCTTCTCTAGAGGTTTTGGTTTAGAAAATTCTTTTTGTTGAATAAGTACCTTGGCCTCCAAGTCTTGTTCAATGTATAATTTCAAAATATCCAATCTTGGAATGATGTAACCTCCATCCAAGGCTTGAACCATAGCTCTGTCTTTAATCATTTCTTTGTAAATTGATTCTTGAACACTAGTGGAAAGGCTGGCCAATATTTCCTGGTTATGATTGATATCACCTTGGATATATTGGTATCTTTTGAGGTAAGTGATGATTGCTTCATATTCCCCAATGAATTTTCTGTATTGAGTCATGTTTCTTATTCCACCTTCTTGTTGAGTTTTTGTGAATAATTCAGTGATTGAGGATAATCTGTATCTTCTTTCAGGTGAGACTGTTCCCCATCTTCTTTTCATATCCACTTTTAATTGATCCCAATCAGCTGTTTCATATCCTGGCATTCCTTCAATATGATAACTGATTTCTTCATCTTTTGTCCAAAATGCTATTTGTCTTGCAATGTCTCTTCCACTTGCTCCTTCAATTTCTGCAATATTTTCAACTTTCTTGATGAATCTTTCAACATCCTTTCCATCAAACCACAGATTATAGTCCTTGGCTCTGATTTTCACTATTGGAGTAGTGTTTCTTGGAATTTCTTGATGTAATGGAGTTGGCATTTGGGCAGAAATGTTGACTCTTCTTGGTAAAGTTCTTGGTGTTTGTTCTGTATAAGGTGTTGATGTGGCCATGGGTCTTGGGTAAGGTGAAGGTGATCCATGTTGCCTGAATGATCTTGGAAGGGTGGTCTGTTCCTCAAGTGGACTATTTTGTGGAGTATAACTTGATGATTTATTTTTTCCTTCCTTTTTGATTAGTGCTAGTAATTCTGCTTGCATTTCTAGCATCTTCTGCTGAAATCTCTCTGTTGAAGAAATTTCTTCCTGTCCTTCAACAGTTTCTTCATTAAAGCTTTCTTCCTGGATTTCTTCAATACTACCAGGTAATTTTGATGATGAAGGTTTATCCATTTTTGGTTGGTTTATTTCCTCCTTTGATTTTGGTGTTGAGTTATTGATTTTATTTCTTTCAAGGAGATCAAGGAAGAATTTTTCCACAACCTTCAAGTCCCTTTTATTGGTTCTTGGTGTTGCAATAGGAAAATTAGAATATTTTTCTGATTCCTCTCCTAATTCTGATTCTTGTTTGGGTGGATAATAGTAATGGTCAGAGTGAGTTGATGATTCAGATTCTTGAGATGATGGTTTTTGCTGATTTTGATTATTTGAATCCAGTTTTTGTTATAGTAGTAATATCTTTTAATGTAGTTTTTTTTGATTTATTGGAATTTTATTTATATGTTATTGAAGTTTGAGGTTGACTGGCCACTGTTGAGACACCAGATGTGGGAACTCCTCTTGTGTGGGATTAAAATGAGGCAGTACCTGGAGGGGGAAATCACAGGTAACTAGTTTTGAATTGCTAATAACTCCTGTAACCAAGGGTGGCAAGGGTGTATTGCCTGCCCCTCCTAAAATACTGAACAAAATCTTCCTTGGAGCTCACAAACCAAAATAAAACTGTTATGTGGCTCTACAACTGCAGAAGACAAAATTCAGCAGTCTCAGATCAGACCTATTCAATAAATAATATGAAAAATAATGTCAGTAATTTTGGTTAATTTTTATATTTAATGAAATACTTGTCTGTTTAATTTTAATATCTTTTTTAGTGAAATTGAGGTGAGTGGTTCCTTCTTAGTGATAAATCCTTGGTATAATGAGTTATTTAAGGTTTTCTGGAAAATTTGATGAGTTTGATAAAGGTAATTTTGTTAAGTTAAAGTTATAATATAGTAAAATAATTCTTTTTAAAGGTTTGTTATTTCTTTAAGAGTGGTTGATAATAAGATAGAAAATGTATTTGTTAAATTAAAAGGTAAGATTATTTGATATTTAATATTTTTTTTAGAGGGGTAAGTGAATTTCAAATCTTGATAAATGGTGTTAATTTTACTAGGTGAAATATTTTAATAGAGTAGTAACCCTAATCTTGGGTACTGGGTAATTTTTTATTTTTATTTTAATAATAATAAGATTCCACTGAGCTTAGCTACTGGGTAATCTTCAACACTATACTTCCACTGAGCTTAGCTACTGGGCAAGTAAATTTACTATAATATACTGGAGTACCTCCCAGGTGAGGGATGAATTATTCCTGTGCTTGCAATGTGCAGGGGATATAATGTCCATGGGGGGGATTTTGAAATTTGGGGGGAGAGAGCCCCTCTATTTATACCTTTTGGGAGCCCAGAGGGCCCTCCATGGGAGCTTTCTTTTTCCACTTTAATTCCTCTTGATTTCATCATGTGACTCTGTTTTTGGTGAGGACCTTTCTTGCATGGGTCAGGTGATTTAAGGTTTGGTGATAATTTTCTCTCTGCACAGCCCTCTGTCATCACATGATGGTCTTTTGGTGAGCTAATTTTGATGTGATTTTCTTGGATTTTCCTTGCATGCATGAGGTGATTTCATTTTGGCTGAGGATTTTTCTTGTGCACAGCCTTTTTTCTGTCACATGATATTCTGTTGGTGGATGCAGTATCACATGATGACCTTGTAACTCCTTTGCATATGTCCTATTTTAGGTTTGGTAGAAGTGGCTGTGTAATTTATGCAGGTGTCATGTTTGTTTTTCTTCTTTTTGAACTTTAAAATGGAGTCAGGTGATAATTTCTTGCACTGGTGAATTTACTGTTATGTATGAGATGGTGTGATTTTTAAGTTTGACACATGCTGTGCATAGTCATGTGGTTGAGATTTAATTAGAATTGTGTACTGCATGCAGCCTGTTGTAACTAGCTTTGGTTTGCATGAGGTGATGAGTGGTGTAAATAAATCTGATTCTGTTTTAAGGTTTCAAGTGGGGTTACTGTGGATATAAGATAAGGTACTCCTGTGGCTGTGTTGTAAATGAGTTGCAGGAATTCCATGGGGCTGGGCTTTGCATCATGTGACTTTGAATGCAAGTTGGCTGTATAACTAATGCATGTGTCATTTTCTTGATGCATGAGTCCTGTGGCTGTAAGGGGGTGTAAAGCTGGGTGGGGTGTGTAATTTAAAGGGTGGTACCTCATTTGTTGTAACTAGTTTGCTATATGTAAATTGATTTTTTACATATGCATAGTGAAATTGAATAAGTTATTTAAACACATACACTTCCCTTTGGTGCCTGTGCCATGGTTTTATGAGTTAAATCCAGCTTCTTGCTGTAAAATTGACCTTTTGGTGTAAAATTTGAGTGTAAGTCTGCTTGTAGGCTGGATTTCCTGCTGTCATAGGGTACTATGAGCTTGAGCCTGGTGAAAAAAAATGGTATGGAATACCACACTGGAACTGGCATATAAAACATCAATCCATTCTTCTACTGGAAAAACACCAGCAATGCGAGAAAAAGGTTGGAATCCAAGACTTCCTTATGACACCCTCAAAAAGGACTTAGTGGATATACACCCAACAGCAAGCAGCTTTAAAATAATGCTTGACAAGGCAAGACACCATGCAAACAGATGTATGCAAGATTCTTTCAAATATGCAAAAGAAAGATGGGATAAAAGTCATAAGCCACCTGATTTCAAAGTAGGAGACTTAGTTCTAGTATCAACCCTGAATTTCAATAACATAAAAGACCCAAAGAAATTGAAAGATTTCTTTGCAGGACCATTTATGATAAAAGCACTTCATGGACCCAATGCTGTGCAATTGGAACTCACAGGTTAACTAATGAACAAACACCCAACTTTCCCTGTAAGTGTAATAAAACCTTACAGCTCAAGTGACAAGGAGTTATTTCCACTAAGAAATAAAACCCCACTTGAAATTCCCCCCTTGGAAGAAGGAGAGGAAAAGAAAATAGTAAAAGTCCTTAAAGAAAGAAGGACAAGAAACAAAAAAGAAAGGGAATACCTTGTAAGGTATAGAAATTCAACTCAAGAAGATGAATGGCTACTTGAGAAAGATATAAAAAAATGCTGATAAACTACTAAGAAGGTTCAGAAATGAAAGAAAGCCTGAAAAATAGAAAAGTTAAGCATTATTGAGCTTCAAGACTAACAAAGTCTATTGAAGAGGTAGGACAGTGGATGATACCCTAATTACACATATCAGATTGTGGTACAATCTTTTTTGGTGGTAGGGAATGTGAGCCTTTGAGATATGACCACATACCCAATAAGGTCACAAGAAAGACTCAGAATAATTATACCTCTAAGATAATTACACTAAAATTACTTAGAATAATTATACATTAAGAATAATTACTTAAATATACAAAAAATACCATAAATTGGTACAAAAATTGGTTTAACTTAAAAACCAATGAATCAACATGTAAGATAAATTGTACCATTGGATTCCCCATGGTAAAATACACATATACCATTTTTATGGCATATCTGTAAAGTCAATATTTAATGAGTTATAAGGAATAATACCTTATAAAAACCATAAATCCTTATTTATTTAAAAGACCAATGAAACAACATATGAAATAAATTTTACCATTGGATTCCCCATGAAAATTCACACATAAAACAATTAATGAGCTAATTTCCAGAGTTAATACTTAAGGAATTAACCTGAATATATGCACTTTTTTGGTCAACGCATATATTCAAGGATCATAGCTAATATCTCTTAAACTATACAAGATAGAGTGATGAGCCAAAAATAAAGTTACCACTTAATTACTGTAAGAGCACAGATATGAACTTTATTTTACAATTTATAAACAAGGTTAAAACCTATGATGAAATATTGATAAAAACTAACAGAGCTGTTGACCACGTTGTTGTGAAAGTGGTTCAAACTTGGAATAAAGTTCACAGTTGGATTCTACTAGTTCATTCGTGAAGAATGATGTAATTTTTATTATCAAATTCAGGGTATAACCCCCTGAAATCATGGTTTGAAGTTTGAAATATTGAATTTCGACAGAAAAGATGAGTTACAAGAAAAATCATCAAAATTAGAGTTTTGATGATGTAATGAAAAGCTCTTGGCAGCATAATGAGGTTATGCCAGGCTATGAGAATTCACTCTCTGAATTGCTGTAGGGTGTAAAGCTTAAAAGTTATTAAAGATCAAAGTCTGAGCTTAAATTGAGCAGTTATGATCACCTACTGTAACCTTAAATTAAGTTTAACACTCATATGAGTGATACAATTGGTGAATACTATTAGTTTATGACTAAGACTAGTAAAATCCACGAAATTTGGGGTTCTGCCAAGCCTCTGATGTCATCAAACTTGGAGTTATAGTGATAACTCTAAATAATGGTGTAATAATGATGTAATATGGTTTGATCATGATGTAATCATCCTCAAACCTTAAAATATTGATCAATTCCCGTGGATATGATCATTAAACGTCTACTAGAAGCCTGTTGGACTCTAGGAGGGAGGTATTTACTATAAATAGAGCTCTTTTTGCTCTGTTTTCCCCTCAGACGCATCAAAAACATTAAATCAATTCAATCAAAGGTAATTTTCTTTATTCTTTATATATAAAACTATTATATTATTAAAGATCAAAGACCACCTTGTTATAATCATCTATTTTGACGTGATTAAATCATTTATTTAATTGTTTTTGCTAAAAATCTCTCTAAAAACTCATTTCCACATAAAAAATCAAGAATATTAGTGGTTTTTCTTTATTTTTATTGTAAATACAATTTGAAAAGGTTGTATTTATATTTTTTGGCGTAAAATATTTCAAAATTATTATATTAAGTGTTAAAAGTAGGTTATTTTCTCTTTAATATTATTTTAATAATTCTTTAATTAATATAAATAGTATTTATATTAATTTATAACTTTAATATTGGTAATATTATTGTTATTAATTGGTTTTTATTAATAAAAAACAATTTTTTATGCCTTTATTATTTGTTTGTAATAATAATAAAGTGCTTTTAAATATATTAATTATTTTATATTAATATATTTAATTTATTATATTATATTTTATTAATAATATTATCAATTTTACGCCATAATTATAATAATTCTTTATTATTATAATTATTTTTTATCTTATTTATTTCATTCATAAGGACATTCATAGTACAATAAGTAAAATATTAGTAATTTTTACTTATTGTTTCATAGTCAAACCTTAAAGAAGGCTTATTTTAGCTTCATTTAACTGTTAAGATTTTAATATTTCCAGCTCTAAGCTGACTTCTGCTACTTTACTTACTGTAATTTGTCTTATCAATGGTAAAAAGGCAAATTTTTGATGCTTATTGTCTCCAATAGTAAAGTATCTATCTTTGTTGTTGTGTAAGTCTATTCCTGTCACAGGGGCTCTTGGAAAGAAAACAAGAGTGTCCTGGCACTCAGGAATCCAGAACTCACTTGGAATGCTCCAAAAGATAAAAGAGATAAAGCAGAAGGAATTTCTTTAAGAAGGATAAAAGTAAGAATAAGGACAAGTATGTCAAAGATAAGAAAAAGTCAGTGAAGCCAATTTCCAGAGAAATAAGAAAGCCAAAATCCAAGAAGCCAACCAAGTAACTCCCCAATCCACTGTTTCAACCTGCCAGAAAAGGAAATGGGATTAGTAAAGGATATGACCACTAATATCCACTGAGAGGCAAAGAAGAAAGGTGCAAATGACTGACTTAACAATATCAGTATTTACTTTAATAAAATAGAAGAAAATAGATATAAAAATAAATCTAATATATTAATTAACTGGGGAGAAAGTCCCCAGGTGATGAAAGGTGGCCATTATATGTGAAAAACTGAGAGGCTGATCCTGGAAGGTGAATCATCCGGCTGTATTGTCTGAATTGGGTCAATAATGTTCTGGCCATCTTGAAAATTTAACTGTGTGATTTATTCCCCACAGTGGAATGTGAATTGGCCTGATCGGGCCAAGGACATACAGGTATCATTGATTGCTTCCTGTATGGACTAATTGAGTTGTCCAAGGAGTATTAAGTACTTTCTGCCTTTACAACTGATTGAATGATAAATAACCTCTGAGAATGGCCCTTGGATTAATCCTGAAATAATTGCCATCCAAACTCCTGCACGGCCAGGTGGTTGGGGTCCTTGAATAGTCTTCTAATAGCCACCATGGATTTCCAGGCTGATGAGCTGAATATTCCTCCTTCAAAATGGGTGTTGGTACTTGGGACCGTCTTTGGAATCATGGATTTTGGTCCTGCAAGCGTCACCATTCAATTCCTGAGCAAAAATGGTGCATAATGGTATATAGTACCATATATGCACCACTCCTGCAACCTTGAGTACGGGGTGCATGGAGGAATGGGAGGAATCCCCCTTAAGTTGAGGGGAAGGACTGAGCTCGGCTGATCTGGTGGCCTCTGGTGGATTCCAGAGGCCATGGTGGTTTTTGGCCAATTTGGGCCCTTGAGGGTCTTTTTGGCCATTTTGGGTTTGATGGGATTTGGAGCCAAAAATGGCTCAGGTGGTCCCAATGGTGGTTTGGGACCCACCTGGCCTTGGGGGCTAGTGGGATGCCTCCTTTGGCCCCTTTTGGCCTCATTAGATTAGGCCAAAAGGGGCCTGATTGGCCTATGGACCTAGGATTATGTCCCACGGGCCTTAGAGGCCGTAGGGGGCCTACATGGCCCTAGACCCCCTAATGAAACAGGGTGGTCATGGCTAGGGGCCCAGAACCCCTTAGGAGACAAAAGGACACCCCCAGGCCCAAAACAAAGATAGAGAGCTGGGGGTTGGAGATATGGAAATTGGCCAAGGAGGCCATAAAAGGCCAGGTCAAGGTGATATGGCCAAAGGGCCATCGAACACCAAAGGGGGCCAATTGGTTATGAAAGATATGGTGTGTCCAATTGGCCTCAACTTGGTCCCAGGCTAAATTGCCGCAACACCCATGGAGGAGGGTCATTACTCGTTGTTGTGACAATTCTATACATGATCAAATAGTCATTTCCCAATATAAAATGGGTACCAGAGAAATTTTTCATAACAACAAATTCAACAGTGATTCTTAAATGTCCATTGATATGTGGGAATATGATATTGGTCTCAAATATTCCCAATGCTTTCATTGGATTACTTGCACTATTGAATTTTATGCCATCAATTGGTAACAAGTGGTCTTCAAAATTTGGTACACAAGTCTTAAGAAAAGATTTTCCAACACAAGAGCAGAAGGCTCCTGGGTCAAGTAAACTTTTAATGGTTTTGTTATTAATTACCACTTCTGTTGTACAGGAGTTACCAGCTGTATAACCTTTTCCCCTGTTTGGTTTGGTTTTCATAAGTTGTGCATCTTGAATTTTTGACAAATCAAGTTGAGCATTGCTCAATTGTGGCAAGTGGACATAGGATTTCATGATGTCAAAGGTGGCATTGATATCTTCTATATCCTTTGAAGATTCAGAAAATATTGATGACTTATCATCTGAATTTTCTTCAATATTATTATCTTTTCCAACATTAGGTTCTTTTTCAATGTCAATTTGATTTATTTTTCCCCTTTTTGGACATGTATTGGCTAAGTGAGTGGTGCTTTGGCAAATATGGCACTTTCTGATTATATCTGCAGGGTTATATTCAACATTATTAGAATTTTCTTTGGGATTTTTGTCCACAGAATCTTTCCAAGGTGTATTAAACCTTGCTTTGATGCTCACCCTACTAGAACAAAACGTGGTTCTGGTGGTTACTTCTTCTAATACATTAATAATATCTTCTTCTGATGATTGTTCAGTAGTATTGCTTTTGACAGCATGCTCTAAGTCACCTCCACATTGTCTCAGAATCTTTCTGTGGATCATAAATTCTGACATGTCAGGATACAATGCTGTTAATATGTGTTTTTGTTGGCAAAACCATGGTAAATCTTTGTCTTTATCAGCAATAAATTTGGCAGATTCAAAGCCTGTTTCCACTTTAAATCTCCAAGAATCATTAGCTGTGAGCCTTAGAGGTAATTTCATATACCCAAAAGACCACAAATATAAAAAATAACATATTAATATAAATAAAATAAATTTATTTATATTATTAAAATAAAAATCAAAATATAAATATAAAATTATATTAAAAATAAAAAATAAATTATAATTTAAAAATAAAAAATACATTAAATTTTGTAAATATAAAATTACATTTATACTTGAAAAAATTAAGTAAAAATGAAACTTTAACAAAATTGTGAAAAAATAAATAAATTTGGAAAAAAGTTAAATAAAATTTATTATAACTTTTTATCCAATAAATAAACATATAAAATTTATTTCACCATTGGATTCCTCATAAAAAATCAGGTGGGGTCACCTCTGAGTGAAATTCTTGTAACTCAACTCTAAATAAGCTTAAATTAAGTTTTTAGTATTTTCAATACAAAAGTTGAAAATCCTCAAAACCTTAATTTAATTCACACCACATGTGGTGTTAACCATCAATTTTTGTGTTAAAATTGAGGTGTTGTGTTTAGTTTAGAAGTTATGAGGAATTGAAGTATTTTCAATTGAATTCAATTGAAATGTCAAAATGTGCGCGTGTATTACATAAGTGAACTTTGATTTACATATGAGGTGTCAATTATTACTGTATTGTACTGTACAATTGAATTGAATTACATATGTGAATTATAAGTATAATACATGATGAGGAATTAAAGGAAAAATAAATTGGAAAGATTAAATTTGGGGGGGAAAAGGAACTCCAGCTCCAAGGGAGAGCTAGACCCCCAAAATCCTTGCTGACAGGCGTTGGATGTCAAAATTCACGCAAAAGTTCATCACTTTTGGCCTGGAATTGAGTTACAGGGTCTGTGGACTCAATTGATGATGAGGTTTTGATACCAACTGGGGTAGTTTTAGCTGTTGCCAAGAGGGTAAAACTACCCTTAAGATAAAACAATCATAATAAAAACAGTTTTAACTGGTTTCTACGCCTCTGACACACATTCTGACGTGTTTTGAAGGCTCTAGGCCTGGTATTGCTATAGTAATGGCTGATTTAAGGGTCTAAAATGGTTAAAAATGGCTAAAAATGCCTTAAACCAGCCCTTTTTGGTCTAAACCAGGGTTCAATGATGCCATAATTGGCTTTTCTGTTGTCAGACTGTTTTTCACGACTGACAAGAGTAAATTTTACTTTTGGAGCAAGAGAATTGATGGCTATAAAAGAATGTCTTCTTTGCCCCACTTTTCTCTTCATGTTAGAATCTTTTCCTTTTATTAATTAGTTTAAAACTGTTAAACCAATCAATCAAAGATTCCAACCACCACTTTTAAATCATTTTAATCCTTTTAACCACGTGAAAAAATCATTATAATCATTGTTTGTAACTCTTATAATCATTTTTACCCCTGAACCACCCCAAAAGTGAATTAAAGCATCTTTCATCACTGTAAACTTTGTCACTTTGTTTCCAAATTCACTCTGGTCACTTTTGGGCGTGTTTTCTCTTTAATATTCTTTTTAAAGACTTTGTTCTTTAATTAATTGCTTGCAGTTCTTTTCTCAATTAATTCCAATTGAAATTGCTCTTGAAGAAATTTCTTTTGTAGCCTTAAAATATCTCTTTTAGAGTATTTTTTGGATAAATTTTTATTGTTGGTAAAACAATAAATTTTTATAATATTATTGTTTTATACTAATAAAGTTATAAACAATAAAATTGGCGTGTTTTCTCTTAAAAATAATATTTCATACTATTTTTAATTGATTCTTACCTTATACAAATTTTGAGGACAGGAAAAGTACTTGATTTTTAATCAAAGTTTCATATCCACACCTTACATTAGCCCATTTGTTCATAATTTGGGTTTTCCACCAAGTCCAACTTGGGTGTCGATGTGCTTGTCTTAATTTGATATACCATCTGTGAGCTGATCTGGTAGACAAGGTGTTAAACCTGGCTGTTACCAATCTGTCTGGTAATTCAAAATATTCTTTAGTCATGTCAATTCCTCTGATGAATTCCATATGGTCATATTCTCCTTCACCACTGAAGTAAGGCCATTCTTCAAGTTTTGGTACTTCTTTCAGAAGTGCTTGGCCCATTGATAGTTCCAAGTTATGAAAAGAAATGGACAATTCATTTTTTAACTGTGAATTATCAGTATCCAATATCTGTGGATTTGGAATTCTTGTTCCCTAATTTTGATTCAGAGGTGTGGACATTCTTGGTAAGGTGTTCAATATTTGTTCAATATCATTCATTTTACTGTTGCTACACCTTGAGGAATTTCTTTATTCATGTTGGATGGCTTGTATTAAATTTGTTGCTTCAATTTTATACATGCCTTCTTTATGTGTCAGTTCTTGCCATAACTCTGTCTGTCTTGTATTATCAGCAGTGACTTGATTCAATTTCATTGACAACTTTAATACTTCTTCTTTTGAAGCATCAAAACACTTTTTTAAGGCAATGGTATATGTCTTTACTCCAGTAAATGAATTTGAAATGTCATCAAGGACTCCCTTGTTATCTGTCTTGATAATATTTATGGCTTGTTTTATTCTTGTTTCAATTATGTAATCAATATTGAATTTGGAATATTTGTCTGTTAATTCTTTAATAATGGCAGATTGTTCATTTATCTTATTGCCAAAAGAATTATCATTATTGGAAGTTTTAATTGTTCTCAAAAAATATAAGTGTTTCATTAATTTGGCTCAGAATCATGTTATTTGTTTTAAGACTGTTATTTATTGGTTTTTATTAGAAATATGACTTTTTACATCAGTTATAGCTTCATACAACTCTGGAATAACATCAAAAATGTCAGAAATCATTTCTAATATTTCAATATGGCTTCCTCCTTCTTGTGTAATTCCATCATTACTCTGGCCATCTGAAATACATTTTCCATGGAATCCTGTAGCCCTGGCTGTAATGTTTTGTGGCTGGTGCCTTTCCTTTGCCCTTGTTCTGGGCTTTTGGCTGCTGTTTTATGTTGGTATTGCTACTTCTGGCCACTGGGGCTGTTTTTGGCACTTGTTTGCATGGTGGAGGGTTGTTTTTCCTCCATTCTGCTGTTAGGAGCATCATGTTCTTCTTTTCCATCAATGGATGCCATCCATTGAGTAACTTGCAAGTGTTGGGATGGCCCAGCAATTTTCTCACAGTCAGGAAGGAATTCATGCAGTTTTTCCATAGATCCGCAAGGATCTGGTACTCTTCTTGCTGCAATGCCTTGTTGTAAGCCTTCTGGCTGGCTTTGTAGATGTCCACTGAAGATTCTTGTGGCGGTGTAAGCTATTTTTGAAGGTAAAACAGTATTATAAGCTTCAGAATGACACAATTTATGAATTTGAAGGTCATCAACTGACCCTTCTCCTTCTGTAACTGATTGTCTTGTGCCATAATCACGTCTATTGTGAGCCTTAGAGGTAATTTCATATACCCAAAAGACCACAAATACAAAATTAACATATAAATATAAATAAAATAAATTTATTTATATTATTAAAATAAAAATAAAAATCAAGAATTTAATTACAATTTAAAAATAAAATTACATTAAATTTTGGAATTATAAAATTACATTTATACTTGAAAAAATTAAGTAAAAATGAAATTTTAACAAAATTGTGAAAAAATAAATAAATTTGGAAAAAAGTTAAATGAAAATTATTATAACTTTTTATCCAATAAATAAACATATGAAAATTCTTTCACCATTGGATTCCTCATAAAAAATCAGGTGGGGTCACCTCTGAGTGAAATTCTTGTAGCTCAACTCTAAATAAGCTTAAATTAAGTTTTTAGTATTTTCAATACAAAAGTTGAAAATCCTCAAAACTTTGATTCAATTCACACCACATGTGGTGTTAACCACCAATTTTTGTGTTAAAATTGAGGTGTTGTGTTTAGTTTAGAAGTTATGAGGAATTGAAGTATTTTCAATTGAATTCAATTGAAATGTCAAAATGTGCACGTGTATTACATAAGTTAACTTTGATTTACATATTAGGTATCAATTATTACTGTATTGTACTTTACAATTCAATTGAATTACATATGTAAATTATAAGTATAATACATGATGAGGAATTAGAGGAAAAATAAATTGGAAAGATTAAATTTGGGGGGGGAAAGGAACTCCAGCTCTAAGGGGGAGCTAGACCCCCAAAATCCTTGCTGACAAGCCTGGGATGTCAAAATTCACGCAAAAGCTCATCACTTTTGGCCTAGAATTGAGTTACAGGGTCTGTGGACTCAATTGATGATGAGGTTTTGATACCAACTGGGGTAGTTTTAGCTGTTTCCAAGAGGGTAAAACTACATTCAAGATAAAAAAATCATAGTAAAAACAGCTTTAACTGGTTTCTACGCCTCTGACACACATTCTGACGTGTTTTGAAGGCTCTAGGCCTGGTATTGCTATAGTAATGGCTGATTTAAGGGTCTAAAATGGCTAAAAATGGCTTAAACTAGCCCTTTTTGGTCTAAACCAGGGTTCAATGATGCCATAATTGGCTTTTCTGTTGTCAGACTGTTTTTCACGACTGACAAGAGTAAATTTTACTTTTGGAGTAAGAGAATTGATGGCTATAAAAGAATGTCTTCTTTGCCCCACTTTTCTCTTCATGTTAGAATCTTTTCCTTTTATTAATTAGTTTAAACACTGTTAAAATAATAAATAAAATATTCCAACCACCATTTTTAAATCATCTTAATCCTTTTAACCACGTGAAAAAATTATTATAATCATTGTTTGTGACTCTTATAATCATTTTTACCCCTGAACCACCCCAAAAGTGAATTAAAGCATATTTCATCACTGTAAACCTTGTCACTTTGTTTCCAAATTCACTCTGGTCACTTTTGCGTGTGTTTTCTCTTTAATATTCTTTTTAAAGACTTTGTTCTTTAATTAATTGCTTGCAGTTCTTTGCTCAATTAATTCCAATTGAAATTGCTCTTGAAGAAATTTCTTTTGTAGCCTTAAAATATCTCTTGTAGAGTATTTTTGGATAACTTTTTATTGTTGGTAAAACAATAAATCTTTATAATATTATTTTTTTATACTAATAAAGCTATAAACAATAAAATCGCCGTGTTTTCTAAAAATAATATTTCTTACTATTTTTAATTGAGTTTTACCTTATACAAATTTTGAGGACAGGAAAAGTACTTGATTTTTAATCAAAGTTTCATATCCACACCTTACATTTGGGGGCCCAGCCATGATATTTTACCTGTGACATATTTTTTTACTCTTTTTAAATCCTTTTTCTTATATTGAAAAATTTAAAAACATATAAAAAATACTTATAATTCAAAAAATCCATAAAAAATAATTTTTTTAAATATTATAAGTGAGGCTTATGTTTTAATTTCTTTTTTTGAAATATCCTTTTTTTTACTTAATTAATTGGTTTTTTTTATTGATTTCAGTGTCTGACAATGTGGTAAGACAAGAAAACATTGAAACAGCCTCAACAGTAACCAGCATTATTCCTGCCAGTACTGTTAATTCTCATCATAATAGTACTATTATTGTGACTCGGAATATTCAACCAGAGCCAATTTCTTCTGAATTAGTCAACTTGGAAATACGTAATACTCTTCAGAAAGCCAAAGAATTGGCAAATAGTAGTTTTTTTGACGTAAAATTACTATTTTAAGCCTTTTTAACCATAATTATGCCTTCAACCAGGTCAGGGGCCAGCTATAACCCCTCAAGCAGCTCCCAGAAAGGTAATAGACGTGATTATGGCAGAGGCCAATCAGGTACAGAAGGAAAAGGGTCAGTTGATGACTTCCAAACAGCTAAAATGGGTCATTCTGAAGCTGATAATACCATTTTACCTTCAAAAAGAGCTGACACCGCCACACCAAGCCTCTGTGGACATATACAAAGCCAGCCCCAGTGCATACAACAATGCACTCCAATTCAAGGAGTACCAGATCCTTGCAGACCTACAGAAGAATTGCATGGATTCTTACCTAACAGTGAGAAAATTCCTGAGCCATCCCAATACTTGCAAATTGCTCAATGGATGGCATCCATTGATGGAGAAGAAAAACATGATGCTTTTGACACTAAAATGGAGGAAGAACAACCCTCCACCACCCAAGCCAGTGGCCAGAAGCAGCAATTCCAACGTGAAAAAGCAGACACAAACTCCAAACAAGGGCAAAGGGAAGGCACCAGCCCCAAAACCTTACAGCCAGGGCTACAGAATCCCAATTATTCAACAGGATGCCATGGAAAATGTATTTCAGATGGCCAGAGCCATGATGGAATTACAAAAGAAGGAGGAAGCAAGATTAAAATATCAAAAATGATTTCTGCTACTTTTGATTGTATTCCAGAGTTGTATAAAGCCATTTCTGACATAAAAAGTCATCTTTCTGATCAAAATACATCAATTTGTGACAATCTTAAAGCAAATAACTTCAGTCTGAGTCAAATAAATGATACACTTAAATGCTTTGAAGCAGTTTTAATAACAATAAAAACTTCCAATAATGATAATTCTTTTGGCATTAAGATGAATGAACAATCTGCCATTATTAAAGAATTAACAGACAAATATTCTAAATTCAATATTGATGGAATAATTGAAACAAGAATAAAACAAGCCATAAACACTATCAAAGAAGATAATAAAAAATCTCTTGATGATATTTCAAAATCATTTGCAGAAGTAAAGACAAATACAATTGCCTTGAAAAAGCATTTTGCTACCTCAAGAGAGGAATTATCAAAATTAACAATAAAGTTAAATGAAGTTATATCTGATAATACTAAACAAACAGAATTATGGAATGAGCTTACATATAAAGAGGATGATCATAAGAAGAATGTCATAGACTCTATACAAAGCTTACAACATGAATTGAGAAATTCACAAAGGTGCAACAACAGTAAAATGAATGATATTGAACAACTTCTAAACACCTTGCCAAGAATGTCTACACCTCTGAACCAAAATGAGGGAGCAAGAATTCCTAATCCACAAGTATTGGATATTGAAAATTCACAGTTAAAAGATGAATTTTCTACTTCTTTTCATACCTTGGAACCATCAATGGGCCAAGCACTCTTGAAAGAAGTTCCAAAACTTAAAGAATGGCCTCACTTCAGAAGTGAAGGAGAATATGACCATATGGTATTCATTAGAGGTATTGAAATGATCAAAGAGGATTTTTAATTACCAGAAAGATTGGTAACAGCCATATTTAACACCTTGTTTACCAGATCAGCCCACAGATGTTACATAAAAAAAAGACAAGCACATGGACACCAGAGTTGGACTTGGTGGAAAACCCAAATCATTAACAAATGGGCAAATGATGCTTGGAGGTTTAAAGTTCAAACAGCCTTTGAATCTGCCAAATTTAATGCTGATAAAGACAAAGCTTTACCATGGTTTTGCCAACAAAAAGACAGACTAACAGCATTATATCCTGACATGTCAGAATTTATGATCCATAGAAAAACTCTGAGACAATGTCAAGGTGACTTAGAGCATGCTATCACAAGCAGGACTACTGAACAATCTTCAGCAGAAGATATTATAAATATATTAGAAGTAACCACCAGAACCAAAATTGGCTCTAGTAGGGTGATTCTAAAAACAAGATTTAATACACCTTGGAAAGATTCTGTGGACCAAAGCCCCAAAGAAAATTCTAATAATATGAAGTATAAATCTTCAGATACAGTCAGAAAGTGCCATATTTGCCAAAGCACCACCCATTTAGCCAATACATGTCCAAAGAAGGGAAAAATCAATGAAATTGATATTGAAAAGGAACCTGATGTTGAAAAAGATGACATAATTGAAGACAATTCTGATGATAAGTCATCAATATTTTCTGAATCTTCAAAAGATATAGAAAATATCAATGCAACTTTTGACATCATGGAATCTTATTCCCACTTGCCACAATTGAGCAATGGTCAACTTGATTTATCAAAGGTTCAAGATGCACAACTTATGAAAACAAAACAAAACAGGGGAAAAGGTTATACAGCTGCTAGCTCCTGTATAACAGAAGTGGTGATTGAAAACAAACCCACCAAACATTTGCTTGACCCAGGAGCCTTCTGCTCTTGTGTTGGAAAATCTTTTCTTAAGACTTTTGTGCCAAATTTTGAAGACCAATTGTTACCAATTGATGGTATAAAATTCAACAGTGCAAGTAATCCAATGAAAGCATTAGGAATCTTTGAGACCAATGTCATATTCCCACACATCAATGGGAATTTAAGAATCACAGTTGAATTTGTTGTTATGGAAAATTGCTCTAGTACCCATTTTATATTGGGAAATGACTATTTAATCATGTATGGGATAGATTTGCAAAATACCAAAGACAGATACTTTACTATTGGAGACAATAAGCGCCAAAAATTTGCCTTTTTACCATTTAAAAGACAAATTACAGTAAATAAAGTATCACCAGTCAACTTAGAGTTGGAGAAATTCAAGTCTGAGCAGTTAAATGAAGCTGAAATAAGCCTTCATCTGACTGATAAACAGGAAAATGAACTTTCTTCCCTTTTGTATGACCACAGAACCAAGCACACATGTGTCATGCCAGTTGTAGACAGTTCATTAATCAATCTTGTACTGAAAGAATGCCATGATAGTCCCTTTTCAGGACATCTGGCTGAAGACAGAACAAGAGAGAAAGTAAAAACCTGCACATGGTGGCCAATGTGGCAGAAGGATGTTTCACAGTATTGCAAGAACTGTGACAGATGCCAAAAGGCAAATAAATCCACTGGAAAGAGACTTGGAAATATGATAAAAATCCAAGAACCAAGCAGACCTTGGGAAATTGTCCATATGGATTAGGTAACTGACCTACCACCCGGAGGTGACAGAAGCTATAATGCTTGCCTAGTAATTGTGGAAAGATTCAGTAAAACTCCAATCTTTTTACCATCTCACAAGGATGATACAGCCATGGATACAGCTCTTCTTATATGGAATACAATAGTGTCATGGAGTGGGATATTTACAAATATCATTAGTGATAGGGATCCCAAATTCACTTCAGCACTATGGACAAATCTTCACCAATTATTTTGCACTAAACTGTCTTTCTCTACAGCCTACCACCCACAAACTGATGGCCTGGCTGAACGGATGATCCAAAACTTAGAGGACATGGTGAGAGGATTTTGTACATATGGCCTTGAATTCAAAGATTGTGATGGATTTACCCATGACTGGTGTACTCTGTTACCAGCACTGGAATTAGCATATGAAACATCAATCCATGCCAGTACCAATCAAAGTCCTGCTATTCTAGAAAAAGGATGGAACCCCAAGTTACCCCAAGATTCCTTGAGGAAAGATTTAATTGAAATACATCCCACAGCTGCTAGATTCAAAGGAATGCTAGACAAAGCTACAAAGCATGCAGTAAAGTGCATGGAAGACTCCTTTGCATATGCTAAAGACAAATGGGATAAATCACATGCAACTCCAGATTTCAAAGTGGGACACCTAGTTCTTTTATCCACCACTAACTTCAATAACATCAAAGGATGTAAAAAGTTGAAAGACCCCTTTGCAGGACCTTTTGCGATTAAGGGCCTCCATGGAGAAAATGCTGTTGAAGTAGAGTTATCTGAAGAACTTAGCAATAAGCATCCTACATTTTTAGTGAGCTTGATAAAGCCATATAAATCTAGTGATGCTGAGAAATTTCCCTTGAGGAATAAGATTCCCCAAGTTATACCTCCTATTGAGACATCTGGTACTAAGAAAATTACCAAAGTTCTTAAAGAAAGAAAATTAAGAACCAAAAAGTAAGGGAATACCTTGTTAGGTACAGTGACCCAGCTTGTGAAGATGAATGGTTAGAAGAAAAAGATATACCAGAAGCTACCAAACTCCTCAGGAGATTCAGACACACTAGAAACACTAATATTACAAAGTAATATCCTTTTTTAGGGGGATGGAATGTGAGCCTTAGAGGTAATTTCATATACCCAAAAGACCACAAATACAAAATTAACATATAAATATAAATAAAATGAATTTATTTATATTATTAAAATAAAAATTAAAATATAAATATAAAATTATATTCAAAATAAAAAATCTAATTACAATTTAAAAATACAATTACATTGAATTTTGGAATTATAAAATTACATTTATACTTGAAAAAATTAAGTAAAAATGAAATTTTAACAAAATTGTGACAAAATAAATAAATTTGGAAAAAAGTTAAATGAAAATTATTATAACTTTTTATCCAATAAATAAACATATAAAAATTATTTCACCATTGGATTCCTCATAAAAAATCTGGTGGGGTCAGCTCTGGGTAAAATTTCTGTAACCCAACTCTAAATAAGCTTAAATTAAGTTTTTAGTATTTTCAATACAAAAGTTAAAAATCCTCAAAACTTTAATTTAATTCACACCACATGTGGTGTTAACCATCAATTTTTGTGTTAAAATTGAGGTGTTGTGTTTAGCTTAGAAGTTATGAGGAATTGAAGTATTTTCAATTGAATTCAATTGAAATGTCAAAATGTGCACGTGTATTACATAATTGAACTTTGATTTACATATGAGGTATCCATTATTATTACTGTATTGTACTGTACAATTCAATTGATTTACATATGTAAATTATAAGTATAATACATGATGAGGAATTAGAGGAAAAATAAATTGGAAAGATTAAATTTGGGGGGGAAGGAACTCCAGCTCTAAGGGGGAGCTAGACCCCCAAAATCCTTCCTGACAAGCGTGGGATGTCAAAATTCACACAAAAGCTTGTCACTTTTGGCCTGGAATTGAGTTACAGGGTCTGTTGACTCAATTGATGATGAGGTTTTGATACCAACTGGGGTAGTTTTAGCTGTTTCCAAGAGGGTAAAACTACCCTTAAGATAAAACAAACATAGTAAAAACAGCTTTAACTGGTTTCTACGCCTCTGAAACACATTCTGACGTGTTTTGAAGGCTCTAGGCCTGGTATTGCTATAGTAATGGCTGATTTAAGGGTCTAAAATGGCTAAAAATGGCTTAAACTAGCCCTTTTTGGTCTAAACCAGGGTTCAATGATGCCATAATTGGCTTTTCTCTTATCAGACTGTTTTTCACGACTGACAAGAGTAAATTTTACTTTTGGAGTAAGAGAATTGATGGCTATAAAAGAATGTCTTCTTTGCCCCACTTTTCTCTTCATGTTAGAATCTTTTCCTTTTATTAATTAGTTTAAACACTGTTGAACCAATCAATAAAATATTCCAACCACCATTTTTAAGTCATCTTAATCCTTTTAACCACATGAAAAAACATTATAATCATTGTTTGTGACTGTTATAATCATTTTTACCCCTGAACCACCCCAAAAGTGAATTAAAGCATCTTTCATCACTGTAAACTTTGTCACTTTGTTTCCAAATTCACTCTGGTCACGTTTGGGCGGGTTTTCTCTTTAATATTCTTTTTAAAGACTTTGTTCTTTAATTAATTTCTTGCAGTTCTTTGCTCAATTAATTCCAATTGAAATTGCTCTTGAAGAAATTTCTTTTGTAGCCTTAAAATATCTCTTGTAGAGTATTTTTTGGATAAATTTTTATTGTTGGTAAAACAATAAATCTTTATAATATTATTGTTTTATACTAATAAAGCTATAAGTAATAAAATTGGCGTGTTTTCTCTCAAAAATAATATTTCTTACTATTCTTAATTGATTTTTACCTTATACAAATTTTGAGGACAGGAAAAGTACTCAATTTTTAAGTAAAGTTTCATACCCACACCTTACATATATGACCTTTTTTGGAGCTTCCTGAGGGGTTATAGCTACCTCCTGATCTGTTTGAGGGCATATTTTATGATTAAAAAGCTTTAAAATAGGAATTTTACGTCAAAAAACTTCCTATTGGCCAAATTCTTAGCTTTTTGAAGAGTATTACTTATATCCAAGTTAATCAATTCAGAAGAAATTGGTTCAGGTTGATTATTCTGAGCCAAAATAACAGAACTATTCTGGTCAGAATTAACAGTACTGGGAGGAATAATGCTGGTAACTGTTGAGGCTGTTTCAATGTTTTCTTGACTTACCATGTTGTCAGACACAAAAATCAATGAAAAACCCAATTGATTAAGTAAGAAAAAGGTATTTCAAAGAAAGAAATAAAAATATAAGCCTCACTTATAATATGAAAAAAAATTATTCTTTTATGGATTTTTTGAATTGTAAGTATTTTTTTAATGTTTTTTAAATTTGTCAATATAAGCAAAAGGATTAAAAAAGAGTAAGGAATATGTCACACGTAAAATATCAGGGCTGGGCCCCCAAATGTAAGGTGTGGATATGAAACTTCAATAAAATATCAAGTACTTTTCCTGTCCTCAACATTTGTATAAGGTAAAATTATTTAACAATAGAAAGAAATAGTATGTTTAAAGAGAAAACACACCAATTTCTTTTTTTGAACTTTTTAAGTAGAAAACAATAATATAATTAAAATTTATTCTTTCACCAACAATAAGGATTTAACCAAAAATACTCTACAAGAGATATTTAAGCCTACAAAAGAAACTTCTTCAAGAGCAATTCCAATTGGAATAAATTGAGCAAAGAAGCACAAGCAATTGGTTAAAGAAAAGAGTCTTTAAAAAGATATTTAAAGAGAAAACACGCCCAAAAGTGACCAGAGTGAATTTGGAAACAAAGTGACAAAGCTAACAGTGATGAAAGATGCTTTCATTCACTTTTGGGGTGGTTCAGGGGTAAAAATAATTATAAGAGTTACAAACAATGATTATAATGATTTTTTACGTGGTTAAAAGGTTCAAAATGATTTAAAAATGGTGGTTGGAATATTTTATTGATTGGTTCAATAGTGTTTAAACTAATTATCAAACGAAAAGATTCTAACATGAAGAGAAAAGTGGGCAAAGAAGAGACTCTTTAATACCCATCAATTTTCTTACTCCAAAAGTAATATTTACTCTAGTAAGTTGTGAGCCTTTGAGATATGACCACATACCCAATAAGGTCACAAAAATACTCAGAACAGTTATACCTTTAATATAATTATATTAAAATTACTTAGAATAATTATACATTAAGAATAATTACTTAAATATACAAAAAATACCATAAATTGGTACAAAAATTGGTTTAACTTAAAAACCAATGAATCAACATGTAAAATAAATTGTACCATTGGATTCCCCATGGAAAAATACACATATACCATTTTTATGGCATATCTGTAAAGTCAATATTTAAGGAATTATAAGGTATAATACCTTATAAAAATCATAAAACCTTATTTATCTCAAAAGCTAATGAAACAACATGTGAAATAAATTGTACCAGTAGATTCCCCATGAAATCCCACACATAAAACAATGAATAAGCTAATTTCCAATGTTAATACTTAAGGAATTATCCTGAATATATGCACTTTTTTGGTCAACGCATATATTCAAGGATCATAGCTAATATCTTCTAAACTATACATGATGGAATGATGAACCAAAAATAAAGTTACCACGTAATTACTGTAAGAACACAGATATGGACTTTATTTTACAAATTATAAACAAGGTTAAAACCTATGATGAATTATTGATAAAAATCAACAGAGCTGTTGACCACTTTGTTGTGAAAGTGTTCCAAACTTAAAAAAAAGTATACAGTTGGATTCTCCTAGTTCATTCGTGAAGAATGATGTAATTTTTATTATTAAATTCAGGGTATAACCCCCTGAAATCAAGGTTTGAAGTTTAAAATATTGAATTTCGACAGAAAAGATGAGTTACCAGAAAAATCATCAAAAATAGAGTTTTGATGATGTAATGAAAATCTCTTGGAAGCATAATGAGGTTATGTCAGGCTATCAGATTTCACTCTCTGAATTGCTGTAGCGTGTAAATCTTAAAAGTTATTGAGGATCAAAGTTTGAGCTTAATTTGAGCAGTTATGATCACATACTGTAACCTTAATTTAAGTTTAACAGTCTTAAGAGTGATAAAATTGGTGGATACTATTAGTTTATGATTAAAACTAATAAAATCCACGAAATTTGGGGTTCTGCCAAGCCTCTGATGTCATCAAACTTAGAGTTATAGTGATAACTCTAAATAATGGTGTAATAGTGATGTAATATGGTTTGATCATGATGTAATCACCCTCAAACCTTAAAATATTGATCAATTCCAGTGGATATGATCAGTACACGTCTACTAGAAGCCTGTTGGACTCTAGGAGGGAGGTATTTACTATAAATAGAGCTCTTTTTACTCTATTCACCCCTCAGATGCATCAAAAACATTAAATCAATTAAATAAAAGGTAATTTCTTTATTCTTTATATATAAAACTCTTATATTATTAAAGACCAAACACCATCTTAATATTAATCACTATTTTTACGTGATTAAATCAATTCTTTAATTGTTTTTGTCATAAATCTCTCTATAAACTCATTTCCACGTAAAATCAAGAAATTTAGTAATTTTCTTTATTTTTTATTGTAAATACAATTTGAAAAAGTTGTATTATATTCTTTTGGCGTAAAATATCTCAAAATTATTATTTTAAGTGTTAAAAGTAGGTTATCTCATCTTATTATAATAATTTCTCTCTTATTATTACTCTTAATAATTCTTAATTAATATAAATAGTATTTATATTAATATATAACTTTAATATTAGTAATATTATTGTTATTAATTGTTTTTTATTTATAACAAACAGTTTTTTACGCCTTTATTATTTGTTGGTAACAATAATAAAGAGCTTTATAATATATTAATCATTTTATATTAATATATTATTTATAATATTATAATTTCATATAATATTAATTATATTATTATATTTATTTAATAATATAATATTTTTACGCCATAATAATAATATTTCTTTATTATTATTATTATTTTAATCTTATTTATTTCAATTATAAGGACATTCAGAGTACAATAAGTAATAAATTAGTAATTTTTACTTATTGTTTCATAGTCAAACCTTACATATCAGGGCTGGGCCCCCAAATGTAAGGTGTGGATATGAAACTTCAATAAAATATGAAGTACTTTTCCTGTCCTCAACATTTGTATAAGGTAAAATTATTTAACAATAGTAAGAAATAGTATGTTTAAAGAGAAAACACACCAATTTCTTTTTTTGAACTTTTTAAGTAGAAAACAATAATATAATTAAAATTTATTCTTTCACCAACAATAAGGATTTAACCAAAAATACTCTACAAGAGATATTTAAGCCTACAAAAGAAATTTCTTCAAGAGCAATTTCAATTGGAATGAATTGAGCAAAGAAGCACAAGCAATTAGTTAAAGAAAAGAGTCTTTAAAAAGATATTTAAAGAGAAAACACACCCAAAAGTGACCAGAGTGAATTTGGAAACAAAGTGACAAAGCTAACAGTGATGAAAGATGCTTTCATTCACTTTTGGGGTGGTTCAGGGGTAAAAATAATTATAAGAGTTACAAACAATGATTATAATGATTTTTTACGTGGTTAAAAGGTTCAAAATGATTTAAAAATGGTGGTTGGAATATTTTATTGATCGGTTCAATAGTGTTTAAACTAATTATAAAAGGAAAAGATTCTAACATGAAGAGAAAAGTGGGCAAAGAAGAGACTCTTTAATACCCATCAATTTTCTTACTCCAAAAGTAACATTTACTCTTGTAAGTCATGAAAAACAGTCTGACAACAGAAAAGCCAGTTATGGAATCATTGAACCCTGGTTTAGCCATTTTTTGCTATTTTTAGCCATTTTAGGCCCTTAAATCAGCCATCACTATATTAATACCTGGCCTAGAGCCTTCAAAATACGTCAGAATGAGTGTAAGGGACGTAGAAACCAGTTGAAACTGTTTTTACTAAGCTTTGTTTATCTTAAGGGTAGTTTTACCCCCATGGAAACAGCTAAAACTACCCTGGTTGGTATCAAAACCTCATTATCAATTGAGTCACAGACCCTGTGACTCAATTCCAGGCCAAAAGTGATGACCGTTTGAGTGAATTTTGACATCTCACTCCTGCCAGCAAGGATTTTAGGGGTCTGGATCCCCCTTAGAGCTATAGTTACTTTTCCCCACCAAATATAATCTTTCTAATTTATTTTTTCCTTTAATTCCTCATCATGTATTATACTTACAATTTACATATGTGATTCAATTGAGTTTCAAAGTAAACTACTGTAATAATTGACACCTCATATGTAAATCAAAGTTCACTTATGTAATACATGCACACATTTTGACAATTCAATTGAATTCAATTTAAAATACTTGAATTCCTCATAATTTCCAAAATATACACAACACCTAAATTTTAACACCACATTTGATGTGAGTTAAATTAAGGCTTTGAGGATTTTTAAATCTTATACAGAAAATACAAAAAACTTAATTTAAGCTTATTTACAGTTGAGTTACAAAAATTTCACTCAGAGGTGACCCCACCTAAATTTTTATAAGGAATCCAATGGTGAAATAAATTTTATATGTTTATCTGTTAGATAAAAATTTATGATGAAATTTATTTAAATTTTTTCTAAAATTATTTCATTTTGGTTAATTTTGTTAAAAATTCATTTTTACTTAATTTTTTTAAACTAAAAATGTGTTTTTACAATTTTCAAACTTAATGGATTCTTATTTTTAAATTATAATTAAGTTTTTGATTATGTATATAAATTCATATTTTTATTTTTATTTTTATTTTAATAATGTAAATAAATTCATTTTATTTATGTTCGTATATTAATGAATTCTTTGTTTGTGCGCTTTTGGGTATATGAAAATACCTCTAAGGCTCACACTTTTCCTGTCAGTAGATATTGGTGGTCATATCCTTTACTAAATCCATTGTTCTTTCTGACAGGTTGAAACAGTTAATTGGCTGGCATACTTGTCTTTACTCCTATTCTTCCTTAAAGAGATATATTTTTTTTATTTTTTTATTCTTTTGCAGCCCTCCAAGGGGGTTCTTTATTCCTGAGTGCCAGGCCACTCCTGCTTCCATAAGAGCCCTTGTGACAGAATTTTCCTATCATTGAGATTTCAAAAGGGCCAAAATTAAATTGCAAATCAAATTAAGAGTTTTCCCAATTCCATTGTTTTGGATATTACCCCCACAGATAAAGGGTTAATAGCACATAGTAGAGATATTACCTTTTGAATCACTGATCATTTTCTTCTGAATGAATTAGAATTAATATATTTTAATCAATGAATGAGGGTTATACTTCAATAGGGATCCGTGAAGTAAGTAACACTTGTTTCTCATATTAAGCTTCAAAGTGATATAGATGAGAGTCCTTAAGGAATGTAAATATTCTTTTAATTCCAAGATCCAAATCATGCTCTTATATTTCTGATAATTGTTCAAGAAGCTTTCATATCATAGGGCTTTTGATCCCATTTATGTGATCTAAAAGAAGCATAAACAGAACACCTAGATCTTCCAGATATTCCAGTTATATCTACGCAACTAAAATGACACACAAATAAATCCGAAAATGGATTTGCATAAAAAAATTCATGTTGGTTGTAATTTTTGAATAATTTTCATTTCAGGTTGAGACCATGTTTTACCCACAGCACCTGATACCAGGGTCTTCCTTCTTTTTTGAATTTTCTGAAGGATTATCTTCACACTTCTCTACCCCCAGGGCACACACCAATACCTTTGAATGACAAAAATAAAAGGAAAAGGAAAAGAAGTATCATCAGTCTTCATTCCTGGATGGTAAATAAAATCTATGTTCAGAGATACTCAAAGTAGAAGCTCATCTGGAAAGCCTCTCTCTTCCCATAAAGTGCAAGGTGACCCAGAAAGGGAATAAAGTTCAAGAGCCAGCTTTGAAATTTACGGTTCCTCTTAAAATTATTCATACTTTAATCAAGATCAATTATCAATTTTACCTAAATAGCTGCAGCCTCTACAGTTTTTCTCAACAACGATACTGGCTCTATTCTCACTTACTCTGTGAGCCTTTGATATATGACCTCTTATCCAAAAAGTTCACAGCAAAATTTCTGTAATAATTATACTTATGGTAATTATCTCAGAAATTAGTAAAATACCATAAATAAGTACAAAATCTGAATTAAAGAAGAATCTAATGAAAGAACATTTGAAATTGATTACATCATTATATTCCTCATGGTAAAACACATATATTTCATTCTTATGGAATATCTGAAAAGTCAATAATCACTGAAGTATAAGTAATAATAGCTTAAAAAAGGTACAAAACCTCATTTATCTCAGAAACCAGTAAAACAACATGTGAAATGAACTGTACCATTAGATTCTCCATACGCATATACACATAAAACAACTATAAATCTAATCTCCAAAGTTAATACTTAAGGAATTAAGCTGAATATATGCACTTTTTTGGTCAATGCATATATTCATGGTTTTTAGCTAATATCTCTTGAAATATACAAGATAGAGAGATAAACCAGGAATAAAGTCACCATGTAATCACTGTAGGAATACAGATATGAACTTTATTTCACAAGGTATAGACAAGGTTAAAACCTTTGATGGATTATTGAATAAAATCAATAGAGCTGTTGACCACTTTGTTTTGAAAGTGGTCCAAGCTTAAACAAAGTAGACAGTCAGATTCTACTAGTTCATATGTGAGGAATTACGTAATTTGTATCATAATATTCAAGGTATAACCCCTTGAAATCATGGTTTGAAGTTCAAAATATTGAATTTCAACACAAAAGATGAGTTACAAGAAAAATCATCAAAAATAGGGTTTTGATGATGTGATGAAATTCTCTTCACATGTTAGTATGGACATTGCAATCTATTAGAATCCACTCTCAGAATAGCTTCAGTGTGTATAACTTAAATTTTATTAATGATCAAAATTTAAGCTTAAATTTGATCATTTATGATCACTCACTGTAATCTTATTTTAAGTTTAACAGTCATATAAGTGATAAAACTGATGAATACTATTAGATTATGATTAATACTCATAGAATAAACAAATTTCAGGCTTCTTCCAAATCCTATGATGTCATCAAACTTAGAGTTATAGTGATAACTCTACATAATGGTGTAATAATGAGATAAGATGGTTTGATCATGATGTAATCATCACTAAACCTTGAAATATTGATCATTTCTAGTAGAAAGCATCATTACACGTCTACTAGAGTCCTCCTGGACTCTATAAGGAGGCATTTACTATGAATGGAGCTCTTTTTACTCTATTTTCCCCTCAGACGCATCAAAAACACTAAAATAATTAAATCAAAAGGTAAATTCTTTATTATTTATATATAAAACTTTTATATTATCAAAGACCAATGATCATCTTTACTATAATCATCAATCTTGACAAGATTACATCAATTATTTAATTGTTTTTGTTCAAAAATCTCTTTAACTCAATTTCCACGTAAAAATTAAAGAATATTTGTAATTTCTCTATTTTTATTGTAAATACAGTTTGTATAAATTTTATTTACATTATTTTGGTGTAGAATATTTCAAAATTATTATATTAAGTATTAAAAGTAGGTTATCTTCTCTTTTATAATAATTTCTCTTTATTATTATTTTGAATAATTTTTATACTAATATAAATAGTATTTATATTAATAAATAACTTTAATATTGGTAATATTATTGTTATTAGTTGTTTTTTATTTATAAAAAACAATTTCTAATGTCTTTATTATTTGTTGGTAACAATAATAAAGTACTTTTAAATATATTAATTATCTTATATTAATATATTTATTTATTATATTATTATATTTATTTAACAATATCATGATTTTTATGCCATAATCATAATAATTCTTTATTATCATGATTATTTTTTATCTTATTTATTTTATTTATAAGGACATTCATAGTAAAATAAGTAAAATATCAGTAATTTTTACTTATTGTTTCATATTCAAACCTTACATTTGGGGGCCTGGCCATGATATTTACTTTAAAAGACCTTTAAAAAGAATCTAATTGGGTTTATCCAATAATAAATTATAATTATAATCATTAAATTATACAATAATTTTGTATTCATTTATTTCAAAAGCTATTGAGGCATTCGGAAAGCAATTGTACTGTCTTAAACATGGTTTTTCACATCCTTAGCCTTGCAAGCACTTTCTTTGAGTGACTATAGTGATTAGAAAAGATATTTTATAAATTAAAAACTATTTTATATTTTAAATTAATTCATAAAAGAATCATATTCATTTTGATTTTATTCTTCAAAAATAAAAACATAAAAAATATTAAAAAATATTAAAAAATATTAAAAAATATTAAAAAATATTAAAAAATATTAAAAAATATTAAACCCAATGAAAAAAGTTATGTTTACTCATTTTGATTCATTTCCTTATTCATTCCATATTTTTCAAAGATATAAAAGAAATTTTTACATGGAAAATTGCCATATCTTACCAAAAAATAACACTTTTTATATAAAATACTTATATTTATTTGTCTTTTTTAGTGTTTGAAGACAATCCAACAGAAAGCAACCAAGCCACTGTTGAAACATTGGTGGAAGAAACTTGTCCAAGTTCTTTAACACCAATTTTCATTAAGAAGAAGAAAGCTAAGAAATTAGACTTTCCAGGGCCCACTATTCAGGACTCTGAAGGTAAGTACCTCATTTATGAATTGCCATAAGAAGAATTCTTGTCCTGAAATCCTCTTATTTCTTGTTTCTTAAATCATGACTACCAGAAGAGGCTCCCAATACTCCAACCAATCAGATGGAGCTGGACTCAGAGGTAAAATTGATTGCTCAAAAGGGAAAAGAAAGGGCAATATCCCCAGTGGAACAGAATCCACACAAGGAAGTGCCTTGTCCCAAAGGCAAGTCCCAGAAATGCCCATCATATCTGAACCAGAGTTAGAACTAAGTATGAGTAACTTAAACAGGTACAAATCACATTCAGAGTGCTCAGATAGACATTTACATGAGCCAGTACAAGCAGTACTACACAGTGTACAAAGACAATGACTGAGAAATGTTGCCTCAAATACACCAAGGAGTGATGAACTCCTGGAACATCCTCAAAAGGTTCCTCACAGAGGAGATAGTGGTATACTCCAATTGATGGAATCCACTGTCATCCAAGCCTCAAATCTAAAATATCAAGGACTACCACTCCAAAAAAGAGGGAGGCAAGCAAGGAAGAAACCCCAGTAGCTTCTACCAGCAAGCCTCAAGCCAACCAACCTCCCCAAGAAGGGAAGAAGAAAGAGAAAAAGAATTTGAGGAAACCATATTCCCCAAGCTACAGGATTCCAAAAATCCAAAAAGATGGCATGGAAAATGTCTTCAACATGGCCAGAACTTTGATGGAATTCAAAGACAAGGAGGAGCAAAGAATGAGACAACCCAATTTCCCAAAGAAATAACTTTATCTCCTGATGTTGTAAATACTTTAACAGAGCTTAAAGACTGTGAGTCTTCGAGGTCTTTTTATATACCCAAAAGACCACAAACAAAATTAATATACAAATATAAATAAAACAAATTTATTTATAATATAAAAAGAAAAATTGAAATATAAATACTAATTTATATTTAAAAATCAAAATTTAATCATAATTTAAAAATAAAATTACGATAAAATTTAAAATTATGAAAATACATTTTTACTTGAAAAATTTGAGTAAAAGTGAATTTTAACAAAAGTTACGCAAAATAAAGTAATTTTGGAAAAAATTTAAATAAAATTTATTATAACTTTTCATCCAATAAATAAACATATCAGATTTATTTCATCATTGGATTCCTTATAAAAAATTAGGTGGGGTCACCTCTGAGTGAAATTTCTGTAACTCAACTCTAAATAAGCTTAAATTAAGTTTTCAGTATTTTCAGCACAAAAGTTGAAATTCCTCTCAGCCTTAAATTAATTCATACCACATGTGGTGTTAACCATCAATTTTTGTGTTAAAATTGAGGTGTTGTGTATAGTTTAGAAGTTATGAGGAATTGAAACATTTTCAATTGAATTCAATTGAATTGTCAAAATGTGCACATGTATTACATAACTGAACTTTGTTTTACATATGAGGTGTCAATTATTACAGTACTGAACTGTAAAACTCAATTGAATCACATGTGTAAATTATAAGTATAATACATGATGAGGAATTAAAGGAAAAATAAATTGGAAAGATTAAGTTTGGGGGGAAAAGGAACTCTAGCTCTAAGGGGAAGCCAGACCCCAAAAATCCTTGCGTACTGGCATGGGATGTCAAAATCCATGCAACAGTTCATCACTTTTGGCATGGAATTTAGTCGCAGGGTCTGTCACTCAATTGATGATGAGGTTTTGATACCAACCAGGGCAGTTTTAACTGTTGCCAAGAGGGTAAAACTACCCTTAAGCTAAAACAATCAGATTTAACAGTTTTAACTGGTTTCTACAACTCTTAAACACATTCTGAAGTGTTTTGAAGGCTCTAGACCAGGTATTACTATAGTAATGGCTGATTTAAGGGTCTAAAATGGCTAAAACCACCCCATTTTTGGTCTAAACCAGGGTTCAATGATTCCATAATTGGCTTTTCTGATGTCAGACTGTTTTTCACGACTGACAAGAGTAAATTTTACTTTTTGAGTAAGAAAATTGATGGGTATAAAAGAGTGTCTTCTTTGCCCTACTTTTCTCTTCATGTTGGAATCTTTTCCTTTTATAATTAGTTTAAGCACTATTAAACCAATCAATAAAGGATTCCAACCACCATTTTTAAATCATATTGAGCCTTTTAACCACATTAAAAAATCATCATAATAATTTTTTGTAACTCTTATAATCATTTTTACCCCTGAACCACCCCAAAAGTGAATGAAAGCATCTTTCATCACTGTTAGCTTTGTCACTTTGTTTCCAAATTCACTCTGGTCACTTTTGGGCATGTTTTCTCTTTAAATATCTTTTTAATAACTTTTTTCTTTAATTAATTGCTTGCAGTTCTTTGCTCAATTGATTCCATTTGAAATTTCTCTTGATGAAGTTTCTTTTGTAGCCTTAAATATATCTTGTAGAGTATTTTTGGATAAATCTTTATTTTTGGTAAAACAATGAATTTTCATTATATTATTGTCTTATACTTACAAAGTTAAAAACAATAAAATTGGCATTTTTTCTCTTTAAAAATACTATTTCTTACAATTTTTAAATAATTTTACCTTATACAAATTTTAATGACAGGAGAAGTACTTGATATTTTATCAAAGCTTCATATCCACACCTTGTATTTGGGGGCCCAGCCATGATATTTTACCTTTGACATAATTTCTTACTTTTTTTCTTATATTGAAAAATTCAAAAATATATAAAAAATACTTATAATTCAACAAATCCTTAAAAAAAAAATTTCTTTTTATAATTATAAGTGAGGTTTTGAATTTTATTTCTCTTTTGAAATACCTTTTTTTACTTAATTAATTGGCTTTTTTTCATTAATTTTAGTGTCTGACAACGTGGTAAGACAAGAAAATATTGAAACAGCCTCCACAGTTACTAGTATTATTCCTGCAAGCACTGTTATTATAACTCAGAATAACCAACAAGAGCCAATTTCTTCTGAATTGATCAACTTGGATATCAGTAATACTCTTCAGAAAGCTAAGAATTTGGCCAATAGTAAGTTCTTTGACGTAGAAGTACTATTTTAAAGCTTCTTAACCATAAAATATGCCTTCAACCAGATCAGGAGCAAGCTATAAGCCGTCAAGCAGCTCTCAAAAAGGTTATAGACATGATTATGGCAGAAGCCAATCAGATACAGAAGGACAAGGGTCAGTAAAAGACTTCCACAACAATAAATTGTTCACTTCTGAAGCTGATGACACTATTTTACCTTCAAAAAGAGCAGACACCACCGCAGGAAGCCTCATTGGACATTTACAAAGCCAGCCAGAAGGCTTAGAACAATGCACTGAAGCACAAAGAGTACCAGATCCTTGCAGATCTGCGCAAAAACTGAATGAACTCATACCTGACTGTAAGAAAATTCCTGGGTAATCCCAGCACTTTCAAGTTACTCAATGGATGGCATCCATTGATGGAAAAGAAGAATATGATGCTTTTAACAGCATAATGGAGGAAAACCAACCCTCCACCACCAAAGCCAGTGCCAAGACCAACCCCAGTGGCCAGAAGCAGCAATTTAAACGTGAAAAAGCAGCCACAAGCTAAAAACAAGGGCAAAGGGAAAGCACCAGCCCCAAAACCTTACAACCAGGGCTACAGGATACCATGGAAAATGTATTCCAGATGGACAGAACCTGGATGGAATTACAGAAGAAGGAGGAAGCCAGATTAAAATTCCAGAAATGATTTCTGACATATTTGATTCCATCCCACAGTTGTATGAAGCTATAAATGACGTGAAAAATCATCTTTCTGATAAAAATGAAACCATTTGTCACAACATTGAAACAAAAGACTTGAGTCTGTGCCAAATTAATGAAACACTTATTTGTTTGGAAAAAGATTTAAGAACAATTAGAACCTCCAATAATGATAATTCTTGTGGCAATAAAATAAGTGAACAATCTCCCATTATTAAAGAGCTAACAGACAGATATTCCGAATTCAATATTGATGACATAATTGAAACAAGAATTAAACAAGCCATAAATATTATCAGAACAGATGACAAGAAAGTCCTTGATGACATTTCAAATTCATTTACTGAAGTAAAGACATATACTATTTCCTTGAAAAAGTGTTTTGATGCTTCACAAGAAGAAGTATCAAAATTATCAATTAAACTGAATCAGGTCACTGCTGATAATACAAGACAGACAGAGTTATGGCAAAAACTGACACATAAAGAAGACATGTATAAAATTGAAGCAATAAATCTGATACAAGCCTTCCAACATGAATACAGAAATTCCCAAAGGTGTAGTAACAGTAAAATTAATGATATTGAACAAATACTGAACACCTTACCAAGAATGTCTACACCTTGGAATCAAAATGAGGGCACAAGAATGCCAAATCCACAAGTATTGGATCCTGATAATTCACAATTGAAAAATGAATTGTCCACTTCTTTTCATAACTTGGAACAATCAATGGGCCAAGCACTTTTGAAAGAAGTACCAAAACTTAAAGAATGCCCTCACTTCAGTGGTGAAGGAGAATATGACCATATGGAATTCATCAGAGGAATTGACATGATTAAATAAGATTTTGAATTGCCAGACAGATTGGTAACAGCAAGATTTAACACCTTGTTTACCAGATCAGCTCACAGATGGTATATCAAATTAAGACAAGCACATGGACACCAAAGTTGGACTTGGTGGGAAGCCCAAATTATGAAAAAATGGGCTAATGATGCTTGGAGGTTTAAATTGGAAACAGCCTTTGAATCTGCCAAATTTAATGCTGATAAATACAAAGCTTTACCATGGTTTTTCCAACAAAAATACAGATTAACAGCATTGTATCCTGACATGTCAGAATTTATGATCCATGTAAAGATTCTGAGACAATGTGGAGGTGACTTAGAGCATTCTGTCAAAAGCAGGACTACTGAACAATCATCAGCAGAAGATATTATTAATCTATTAGAAGAAGTAACCACCAGAACCAAGATTTGTTCTAGTAGGGTTAATCTCAAAGCAATATTTAATACACTTTGGAAAGATTCTGTGGACGAAAATCCCAAAGAAAATTCTAGTAATGTTGAATATAACCCTGTAGATATAATCAGAAAGTGCCATATTTGCCAAAGCACCACCCACCCAGCGAATACATGTCCAAAAAGGGAAAAAATCAATGAAATTGACATTGAAAAAGAAACCGATGTTGAAAAAGATAATAATATTGAAGAAAATTCAGATGATAAGTCATCAATATTTTCTGAATCTTCAAAGGATAAAGAAAATATCAATTCCACTTTTCACATCATGGAATCTTATTCCCACTTGCCACAGTTGAGCAATGGTTAACTTGATTTATCAAAAGCTCAACATGCACAGCTTATGAAAACCAAACCAAACAGGGGGAAAGGTTATACAGCTGGTAACTCCTTTATAACAAAAGTGATGATTGACAACAAGCCCACTAAACCTTTTCTTGACCCAGGAGCCTTCTGCTCTTGTGTTGGTAAATCTTTTCTTAAAGCTTTTGTACCAAATTTTGAAGACCAATTGTTACCAATTGATGGTATTAAATTCAATAGTGCAAGTAATCCGATGAGAGCATTAGGAATTTTTGAAACCAATGGGGTATTCCCACACATTAATGGGAATCTGAGAGTCACAGTTGAATTTGTTGTTATGGAAAACTGCTCTAGTACCCATTTTATATTTGGAAATGACTATTTAATAATGTATGGGATAAATTTGCATAACAAAGACATATAATTTACTATTGGAGACAATAAGCATCAGAAATTTGCCTTTTTACCCTTTAAAAGACAAATTACAGTAAATAAAGTATCACCAGTCAACTTAGAATTGGAAAAATTCAAATCTGAACAATTGAGGGAGGCTGAAATAAGCCTTCAGCTGACTGATAAACAAGAAAATGAACTTTCTTCCCTTTTTTATGACCACAAAGGAGCATTTGCTTCATACAAAGAACCTCTAGGAACAATTATTGGTCATGAAGTTGACATCATTCTTAATATTGAGAGACCTTATCCACCACTCTTGAGAAAACCTGCATACCCAGCAAGTCCCATGTCAAGAGAAGCTCTGGAAACTCATATCAAAGAACTTCTAGACCTTGGTGTAATAAGAAAAGTTGGCCATCATGAAGAAGTAGAAATAACTACTCAAGTCATAGTGGCATGGCATAATGGAAAATTCAGAATGGTTGCAGACTTTAGAGCTCTGAACACTTACACTGTTCCAGATAGGTACCCAATACCAAAAATCCAAATTGCCCTTACTCAAATATCTCAAGCAGTGTATATAACCACTATAGATGCTCTTAAAGGATTCCATCAAAATGTGGTGACACCAAGAGCAAGAAAATATTTGAGCATTATTGTTCATTGTTGAGTGTATGAATATTTAAGAATTCCCTCTGGTATCAAAAATGCACCTTCACACTTCCAAAGAATGATGAATGAAATCTTCCCTGAAGAACTTTCAGAGGGATGGTTAATCATTTACATTGATGACATTATTGTCTGTTCCAAGACTTGAGAAGATCACATGTACAGATTGACCAGAGTTATGACAAAAATTCAATCAGTGAACATGAAAATCTCTTTGAAGAAATGTCATTTTGGATTTAAAGAACTTAAAGCACTAGGACATGTTGTATCTGGTTTGTCCCTTGGAATTGACAAAAACAAAGCTGCAGAAGTATTGCTAAAACCCATGCCTCAGAACAAAAAGGAAATTCAGTCATTTTTAGGTTTTGCAGGATATTACAGGAAACACATTAAAGATTTTGCATCCATAGCAAGACCTCTTTATAAATTGTGTGACAAAGACACAGTCTTTGAAATGACTTTTGACAGAGTCAAAGCCTTTTAATCCTTGAGACGAGCTTTGACCACTTATCCACTCTTACTAATGCCAGACTTTAAGCTTCCTTTTAAGATTTATATTGATGCATCAGGGGATGGGCTTGGTGCTGCACTTCATCAAGTCCAGATTATCAATGATAAACCTGTGAAGGGACCCATATGCTTCATATCCAGGCAAATCAAACCAACTGAAACCAGATATGGAGCCAGTCAGATGAAGTGCCTATGCCTTGTCTGGGCCTTAGAAAAGCTAAATTACTTTCTGGAAGAATGTGGTTTTGAAGTAATAACAGATTGTACCGCTGTTAAATCACTTTTAAACATGAAAACACCCAACAGACATATGCCTAGATGGCAAATAGCCATACAAGAGTATAGGGACAATATGACTATTGTCCATAAGGATGGGAATATTCATAAAAACGCAGATGGACTAAGCAGATGGCCATTACCAAATAACATTGATAATTCTGCTTATGTGCCAGAAGAAGCTTCCCCACAGATCCCTATAGAAGGAATAAGTGTTACAGACTTGAACACCACCTTCTTTGAAGAAGTAAGCAACAGCTACACTCAAGATAAGAATTGTAGAATCTTATGCCAATTACTTATCAAAGACTGTAAAGACAACTCTCTAATACATGCTTTGGATGAAGTATGGAAGGGATCTTATGATGAAGGAAGATTCCACCTACTGGATGGTATAATTTACCACAGGACCAAGCAAACATGTGTCATGACAGTTGTGGACAGGTCATTAATCAATCTCGTACTAAAAGAATGCCATTACAGCCCCTTTTCAGGACATCTGTCTGAAGACAACACAAGAGAAAAATTAAAGACCTGCATATGGTGGCCAATGTGGCAGAAAGATATTGCAGACTATTGCAAAACCTGTGACAGATGCCAAAAGGCATATAAATCCACTGGCAAGAGACTTGGAAATTTGATCAAAATCCAAGAACCCAGCAGACTTTGGGAAATTGTCCATATGGATTGGGTAACTGGCCTACCACCAGGAGGTGACAGAACTTTTAATGCTTGCCTAGTGATTGTATACAGATTCAGTAAAACTCCAATCTTTTTACCATGTGACAAAGATGATGCAGCCATGGATACAGCTCTTTTGATATGGGATAGAGTAGTGTCATGGACTGGCATATTTACAAATATCATTAGTTACAGGGATCTCAAATTCACTTCAGCACTATGGACAAATCTTCACCAATTATTTGGCACTAAGCTGTCTTTCTCTACAGCCTACCACCCCCAAACTGATGGTCTGGCTGAAAGGATGATCCAGACCTTGGAGGACATGGTAAGAAGATTTTGTGCATATGGCCTTGAATTCAAAGATTGTGATGGATTTACCCATTATTGGTGTACTCTGTTGCCAGCACTGGAATTAGCATATAAAACATAAATCCATGCCAGTACCAATCAAACTCCTGCTATCGTGGAAAAGGGATGGAACCTCAAATTACCTCAAGATTACTTGAGGAAAGATTTGATTGAAATACATCCCACAGCTGCTAGCTTCAAGGGAATTCTAGACAAAGCTACAAAGCATGCAGTAAAGTGCATGGAAGACTCCTTTGCATATGCTAAGGACAAATGGGATAAATCACATGCAACTCCAGATTTCAAAGTGGGAGATTTAGTTCTTGTATCCACCACTAACTTCAATAGAATCAAAGGATGTAAAAAGCTGAAAGACTCCTTTGTAGGACCTTTTGTTATTAAGGCCCTCCATGGAGAAAATGCTTTTGAAGTAGATTTATCTGAAGAACTTAGCAATAAGCATCCTACATTTCCAGTGAGCTTGATGAATCCATACAAATCTAGTGATGCTGAGAAATTTCCCTTGAGGAATGAAGCTCCCCAAGTTATACCTTCTATTGAGCCATCTTGTAATAAGAAAATTACCAAAGTTCTCAAAGAAAGAAAGTTGAGAACCAACAAAGTAAGGGAATACCTTGTTAGGTACAGTGACCCAACTTGTGGAGATGAATGGTTGCCATAAAAAGACATACCTGAAGCTACTAAACTTCTCAGAAGGCTCAGCACACCAGAAATAACAATATTACAAAGTAATAGTCTTTTTTGAGTGGGAGGGAATGTGAGCCTTAGAGGTATTTTTATCTACCCAAAAGACCACAAACAAAATTAATATACAAATATAAATAAAATAAATTTATTTATATTATAAAAATAAAAATTGAAATATAAATACTAATTTATGTTTAAGAATAAAAATTTAATTACAATTTAAAAATAAAATTACAATAAAATTTAAAATTATGAAAATACATTTTTACTTGAAAAATTTAAGTAAAAATGAATTTTAACAAAAATTACCCAAAATAAAGTAGTTTTGGAAAAAAGTTAAATAAAATTCATTAGACCTTTTTATTCAATAAATAAAAAAATAAAATTTATTTCACCATTGGATTCCTTATCAAAAACTAGGTGGGGTCACCTCTGAGTGAAATTTCCATAACTCAACTCTGAATAAGCTTAAATTAAGTTTTCACTATTTTCAGTACAAAATTTAAAAATCCTCAAAACCTTGAATTAATTCACACCACATGTTGTGTTAACCATCAATTTTTGTGTTAAGATTGATGTTTTGTGTATAGCTTAGAAGCTATGAGGAATTGAAGTATTTTCAATTGAATTCAATTGAATTGTCAAAATGTGCACATGTATTACATAACTGAACTTTGATTTACATATGAGGTGTCAATTATTACAGTACTGAACTGTAAAACTCAATTGAATTACAAGTGTAAATTATAATTATAATACATGATGAGGAATTAAAAGAAAAATAAATTGGAAAGATTAAGTTTGGGGGGGAAAGGAACTCTAGCTCTAAGGGGGAGCCAGACCCCAAAAATCCTTGCTGACTGGGGTGGGATGTCAAAATCCATGCAAAAGTTCATCACTTTTGGCCTGGAATTGAGTCGCAGGGTCTGTGACTCAATTGATGATGAGGTTTTGATACCAACCAGGGCAGTTTCAACTGCTTCCAAGAGGGTAAAACAACTCTTAAGTTAAAAAAATCATATTAAAAACAGTTTTAACTGGTTTCTACAACTCTTACACACATTATGACGTGTTTTGAAGGCTCTAGACCAGGTATTACTATAGTAATGGCTGATTTAAAGGTCTAAAATGGCTAAAACCAGCCCATTTTTGGTCTAAACCAGGTTTTAATGATTCCATAATTTTCTTTTCTGTTTTCAGACTGTTTTTCACGACTGACAAGAGTAAATTTCACTTTTGAAGTAAGAAAATTGATTGGTATAAAAGAGTGTCTTCTTTGCCCTACTTTTCTCTTCATGTTAGAATCTTTTCCTTTTATAATTAGTTCAAACACTATTAAACCAATCAGTAAAAGATTCCAACCACCATTTTTAAATCATTTTTATCCTTTTAACCACGCGAAAAAATGATTATAATCAATTTTTGTAACTCTTATAATCATTTTTACCCCTGAACCACCCCAAAAGTGAATGAAAGCATCTTTCATTACCGTTAACTTTGTCACTTTGTTTCCAAATTCACTCTGGTCACTTTTGGGAATGTTTTCTCTTTAAATATATTTTTTAAGGACCTTTTTTCTTCTATTAATTGCTTGCAGTCCTTTGCTCAACTAATTCCAATTGAAATTGCTCTTGAAGAAATTTCTTTTTTAGCCATAAATATCTCTTGTAGAGTATGCTGGATAAATCTTTATTGTTGGTAAAACAATAAATTTTTATTATATTATTGTTTTATACTCAAAAATTTAAAAACAATAAAATTGGCATTTTTTCTCTTCAAAAATACTATTTCTTACCATTTTTAAATAATTGTACCTTATACAAATTTTAAGGACAGGAAAAGTACTTGATATTTTATCAAAGGTTCATATCCACCCCTTACAAAGACAGTATTTTACCTCTTAAAAACATTCAAAATAGTTTATTATCTTTACATTAAATGAATTATAGCTTATCATCTTTGACAAAAATTGTTGTACAAAATAAAAAAGAAATTGATAGCATTAAATTTATGGTTGTAAACACCAAAATGAAAGTTTCAATTGATAATACTCAAAAATTGATACAAGGACAAAACGAATTGTATAAATACATAAAGGATATCAAAGATAAAGCTTTTACAATCGATTATGACATGAGTATTGATAATCTTACAGAAAAATTAAACAAATGAAGTATGTCTGTAGAAAAACTTGAAGAAAAGACTTCAACACACCAGAAATTACTTTTAGACCATGTGGAAAAATGTGATGAAGCAAGAATACATCTGAAAGATGATATTCAAAGTGAAAGAAGGCTTATCACTGAAAAAATGAATAAAATTAATGAGGCTAACTCAAATATGCCAAAGTTATCAACTCCATTTTCTCACATAAGAAGCCCTGTTAAACCAAAAGAGGAATTAAAAAATCCATTCATAACAAACTTGAGTTACCAAGACAATAACCAAGTCTTAATGAAAGAAGCACCTCAATTAAAAGAATGGCCAAAATTCACAGGAGAAGGTGAATATTACCATATGTCATTTACTAAAACAATTGACATGTTACAAGAAGATTATGCCATACCAGATAAATTGATCACTGCAAGATTACACTCACTGTTTGAGAAATCTGCAAAAAGATGGTATCATGGCATAAGACAAACAAATGGTGAAAATACCAGGTCTTGGTGGAAACAACAAATAATCACCAAGTGGGCTAATGATGCCTGGAGGTACAAAATAGAAAATGCATTTGAAAACTTCTTCTTTGACCCAGACAAAGATAAATATTTGACTTGGTTCTTAAAACAAGTTGAAATATTAAATGCACTGTACCCAGAAATGTCACAAAAAATTGGTACACATGAAAATACTTAAGAAATGTGGAGGAGAGCTAGAACATGACCTAAGAAGCAGGTATATAGAACCATGCTCCACAGAAGAGTACATTAATGCACTGGAAGACATAGTGACAAGAACAAAAATTGGCAGGACTTGGAAAAAATTGGACATTAAAAGCCCAAATAAACCATTTATCAAAAAAGATAAATCAAAAGAATCCTTTAAGCCCAAGACATCCAACAATAATGAGCAAAGAAAATTCCATAAATGTGGAGTTATTGGATATTTGGCCAATAATTGCCTTAAAAAGGCAAAAATGAATGAAATTGTGGAAACAGAAGACCACAATGAAAAAAAAGAATAATCTGATTCTTGAAAGTACACAGAAGAGTCAGAAACTTCTGAGAGTGATGAAACTAATATAATTAATGCACAAATTAATAATATTGATATAATTTATGAAGTACTAGATGTTAACTCAAACTTACCACAATCTGGAACATCTGACACAAACCTGACAAATGTACAAGATTCCAAACTGTATAGAGCCAAACCTGCAAAAGGAATGGGATATACAGCTGGAAAATCAAGTATAAGTATATTCATGGTTGATAACCAAGAGGCAAAAGTAAAATTGGATACAGGAGCATATTGAAACTGTGTTGTTAAAAGTTATTTAAGAACAATTGTTCCAGATTGGCAAGAAAAACTTATACTAATACAAGGTGTCAAATTTAGTAGTGCAAGTGAGAGCATGAAGCCCCTTGGAATAATTGACTTAAAACTCATTTTTCCTCATCCTTCACAATGTGTCAGAATTAAAGTAGAGTGTGTGGTAATGGACAACTGTACTAGTAATCACTTCAAACTTGGAAATGACTACTTGTTAATCTATGGTATAGACATCTCCAAAAAGACAGATGTTTTACTATAGGAGACAACAAAAGACAAAAGTTTGGCTTCTTAAGTAACAAAAACCAAATTACAGTTATTAATAATGAAGGAAAAGTCCAGAAAAGAAACTTTTTATATCTGAACAACTCAAAGAGGAAGAATTCAATAAATATTTAACAGAAAAATTGATTGACCTCTTATTTAAGTATAAAAATGCCTTTGCAACTGACAAAGAGCCACTGGGTGCCAGGATGGCACGAGGTAGATATAATTCTTAATTTGGAAAAGCCTTACCCACCCTTACTAAGGAGACCTGCTTACCCAGCTAGTCCAAGGGCTAGAGAAGCCTTGGAGGTACACATTAAAGAATTAATGGAGCTTGGAGTATTAAGTAAAGTGGGACATAATGAACAGGTATAAGTCACTACACCTGTAATTATAACTTGGCATAATGTAAAATCAAGAATGGTAGGGGACCTCAGAGCCCTGAACACCTATATCATCCCTGACAGATATCCAATACCCATAATCCATGAGACATTGACACAATTTTCACAAGCTAAGTTCATCCCAGCCGTAGATTCTCTAAAGGGCTTTCATCAAAATGTCTTAGCAGACAATACCAAGAGACTACTAAGAATAATAGTTCACTGTGGAGTTTTTGAATACCTAAGAATGCACCTTCCCATTATCAAAGAATGATGAATACCATATTTCCCAAAGAGTTATCAGAAGGATGGTTAATTATCTATATTGATGATATCATAGTTTTCTCAGAATTTTGGGAAAATCACCTCACAAGACTAGAAAGGGTACTACAAAAAATAGTGCAAGTGAATATGAAAATTTCCTTGAAAAAGTGTCATTTTGCATATAGTGAACTAAAAGCACTAGGACATGTTGTATCTGGACTTAGTCTAGGCATAGACAAGAATAAAGTAGCAGCAGTACTACTTAAGCCAATGCCTCAAAGCAAAAAATAAATGCAATCATTTCTAGGATTTGCTGGTTACTATAGACAGCATATAAAGGACTTTGCAAAAACTGCCAAATCCTTGTATAAACTATGTGACCAACAAACAGTCTATGAAATGACTGAAGAAAGAGTCAAAGCATATGAAAAATTGAAAAATTCCTTAACAAATGCCCCATTTCTTCTAATGCCAGATTTGAAACTACCCTTTAAGATTTACATTGATGCTTGTGGAGAAGGACTAGGTGCTGCACTACAATGATAAACCAGTGGAAGGACCAATTTGTTTTATTTCAAGACAGATAAAGCCAACAGAGGCAAGATATGGAGCAAGCCAAATGGAATGCATCTTCTTAGTGTGGGCTTTAATAAAATTACACTAATCCTTGGATGGAACAGTATTTGATGTGATTACAGACTGTAATGCTGTAAAATCTCTATTAAATATGAAAAATCCAAATAGACATATGCTTAGATGGCAAATTGCTATCCAAGAATATAGAGGATATATGACTATTTTTCATAAATCTGGTAATATTCATAAAAATGAAGATGGTCTTAGCAGATGGGCTCTAGCAAATACTCCTGAAAATCCAGCATGGGTACCACAGGAGGAGTACCACATAGAAGGGATATGTGTCACAGACATTGGCACAGAATTCTTTAACCAAGTTAAAGAAATCTATATAATAGATAAGAATTGTCATATCTTAAGCCAACTTCTAATGAAAGACTGTAAAGACCCATCACTTTCATCAAAATTAGATGAAATATGGAAAAAAGCATATGATGAAGAAATATTCCACCTTCTTGATGGAATCCTCTATCATAGAACAAAACACACATGTGTTATGGCCTTAACAGATAGAACTCTAATAAATACTATTTTAAATTAGTGTCATGATAGTGTTTCAGCTGGACATCTCTCAGAAGATAGAACACTTGAGAGGGTGAAAACCTTCTCTTGGTGGCAAAATTGGAATAAAGATGTTGCAGAATACTTCCAAACCTGTGACAGATGTCAAAAAGCCAAAAGAGCCACAGGAAAAAAATTGAAATGATGATCCAAATCCAAGAACCAAAATCCCCTTGGGAAATAGTTCATATGGATTGGGTAGCAGAACTACCTCCAGGAGGAGACAGAAGTTATAATTCATGCCTAGTGTTAGTAGACAGGTATAGCAAAGCTCCTATGTTCCTACCATGTCACAAAGATGACACAGCTATGGACACAGCCATAATGATATGGAATCAAGTCATTAGCCACACAGGCTTATTCCAAAATATCATAAGTGACAGGGACCCAAAGTTCACTTCAGAATTATGGACAAACCTCCATATCTTTTTTGGGACAAAATTGTCATTCTCCACAGCTTACCTTCCTCAAACTGATGGCTTAGTAGAAAGAATGATACAAACCTTGGAGGACATGATCAGAAGATTCTGTGCTTATGGACTGGAATTTAAATATTCTGATGGTTTTACCCATGATTGGTGTACATTAATACCAGCTTTTGAACTAGCATATAAAACATCAATCCATTCTTCTACTGGCAAAACACCAGCAATGCTAGAAAAAGGTTGGAATCCAAGACTTCCTTATGATACCCTCAAAAAGGACTTGGTGGATATACATCCAAAGACACCATTCAAACAGATGTATGCAAGATTCTTTCAAATATGCAAAAGAAAGATGGGATAAAATTCATAAACCACCTGACTTCAAAATAGGAGACTTGGTCCTAGTGTCAAGTCTTAAATTCAATAATATAAGAGGACCAAAGAAATCAGAAGATTCCTTTGCAGGACTATTCATGACAAAAGCACTACATGGACCTAATGCTTTGCAATCCACTATCTTCTCCGAGATAGATTTGTATTGTGCTTGTAATCTCCTGATAATTGAAGAGGGGGGTGAGCACTTCACTGCCTCTAGAACCAAACACAGTAGTTATTATTATTTGGTTTTTCTATTTGGCTTGACCAATGCTCCTTCTTCATTCCAAAATTATTTCAATGATATCTTTTCAGATTGTTTGGATATTTTTGTTGTAGTATACTCAGATGATATTATGATCTTTTCTATTTCTGAGGAGGAACATCTCAAACATGTTGCCTCTGTTATCCAAAGACTTAGGGAAAACAATCTATTTTCCAAAGCCTCAAATGTGTAATACTTGGGCCATGTTGTTTCAAATTATGTCCTCAAGATGGATTCTTTAGAGGTTCAGAAAATCCTCAATTGGCCTCAGCCCAACACCAGGAAGGCCCTCCAATCATTTCTTTCCTTTGGAAATCCTTATTGTTGTTTCATTAAAAATTACTCCAAAAGAATCACTGCTCTCACTTCCCTCCTTAAAAAATTTTCTCCCTTTATCTTCAATGAGGAAGCTCTTAGGCAGTTTCAAACACTCAAAGAAGCTTTCACCACTTCTCCTATCCTTTCTCATTTCAATCTTTCTCCACCAAATATTGTAGAGACTGGTGCTTCTTATTATGCCTTGGGTGCTGTGCTTAGTCAGGTGAATGACTCAGGGAAGCATCCCATTGCATTTGATAGTTGTGGGCTTCTCCCAGTTGAGCTCAACTATTAAATTCATGACAAGGAACTCCTTGGCATAGTTTGGGCTCTCAAGCGCTGGAGAGATTTTCTTCATTCTCTTTCTCATTCTTTTGAAGTCTTTACAGACCGTTATTCTCTTCAATATTTTATGTCTTCCAAAGTCCTTAATAATTTTCAAGCCTTCTGAGCTGAGTTTCATTTCACTATCCCTTACTTCCCAGGCAGGCTGTCCACTCTACCTGATGCCCTTTCACATCAGGATGATGTATACCCAGAGAGGGGGGTGGACTTCATCAGAAAGAATACTCAAAATTTTAATAAAGTTCTCAAGCAAGATTAAATTCAAAAATCAAGATTATTCTCAATCAAGGTATAAATGCTCTCAGATTTAGTTTACCAAATTCAAAAATGATTATTGCAAGCAAATATTATAAAGAAATACTCAAAAAACTTGCAAGAGGTGAATCAGTCACATATTATTCTCTTGAGCCTCAATTCTTATTATTACTCAAAGAAAAAATGGTTATTCCAAGAAATCATGAAATTAAATTGGATATCCTTCAAAAGCATCATCACTCACCATCGGCTGGCCATGCTGGATAGGAGAAGACCCTTGAAATCACGGTTTGAAGTTTAAAATATTGACTTTCAACAGAAAAGATGAGTTACAAGAAAAATCATCAAAAATAGAGTTTTGATGATGTAATGAAATTCTCTTGGCAGTTTAGTAAGGAAATGCCAAGCTATCAGAATCCACTCTCATAATAGCTTTAGTGTGTATAACATTAAAGTTCTTAATGATAAAAGCTTAAGCTTGAATTTGATCATTTATGATCACTCACTGTAATCTTATTTTAAGCTTAACAGTCATATAAGTGATTAAACTGATGAATACTATTAGATTATTATTAATACTAATAAAATCCACAAGCTTTAGGCTTCTTCCAAAGTGTATGATGTCATGAAGCTTAGAGTTATAGTGATAACTCTAAATAATGGCGTAATAATGAGATAAGATGGTTTGATCATGATCTAATCATCACTAAACCTTAAAACATTGATCATTTCTGGTAGAAAGGATCAGTACACGTCTACTAGAAGCCTTCTGGACTCTATAAGGGAGTTACTTACTATAAATAGAGCTCTTTTTACTCTATTTTCCCCTCAGACAGATCAAAAACACTAAAATAATTAATTCAAAAGGTAAATTCTTTATTCTTTATATATAAAACGATTATATTATCAAAGACCAAAGATCATCTTTATTATAATCATCAATATTGACCAATTACATCAATTATTTAATTGTTTTTGTTCAAAAATCTCTTTAACTCAATTTCCACATAAAAATTAAAGAATATTTGTAATTTCTCTATTTTTATTGTGAATACAGTTTGTATAACCTGTATTTACATTATTTTGGCATAAAATCTCTCAAAATTATTATATTAAGTATAAAAAGTAGGTTATTTTCTCTTTATTATTATTTTTAATAATTCTTATATTGATATAAATAGTATTTATATTAATAAATAACTTTAATATTAGTAATATTATTGTTATTAATTGTTTTTTATTCATAAAAACCAATTTTTCACGCCTTTATTACTTGTTGGTAACAATAATAAAGTGCTTTTAAATATATTAATTATCTTATATTAATATATATATTTATTCTATTATTATATTTATTTAACAATATCATTATTTTTACGCCATAATTATAATAATTCTTGATTATTATAATTATTTTTCATCTCATTTATTTTATTTTTAAGGACATTCATAGTACAATAAGTAAGAAATTAGTAATTTTTACTTAGTGCTTCATAGTCAAACCTTACAACCCATAAGTAAACCCTTTTTTTACTTATGGATTTTCATAATAATTGAAGTAATCAAGCTTCACCTTTCAAACCTCACTAACTCCAGTTATCTATCCCAAGTATGGCTTGTTTAAGAGCCTTCACTCATATTAATACTAACCTCTTTTCATGATATAGTAAAATTAGGATTAAAATTAGCTCATAAGTAAAGCCTGTTTGTTTATGTATGAAAATCCCCTAATATTCTATCAATTGAGATCTTAGTGAAAAAAAAATATACTAACTTTGGTCAAGCTTGATATCAAACTTGAAAATTTTGAATAATAGTGTTATAAGTCTAAACAAAATTAGTCCAAATAACTAATAATCATATTTATTGGCATAAGTGATTATAAAATCTTTCCTTGGAATTAGCACCTTTGAAAATAGAAACTAAACCTTTTCATAAGATCAAATTCAGTGTTATTAAAGTATCAAACTCTAAACTAGGGCTATTGAGGGTATTCTGGATGTGTTAATAAGTATTAGTACTCTTACCAAAATTGGAGGACTTTATTTGGTATAAAAAGACCTTTCAATACTGTCAAAAAAAACTCATAATTAAATCTAGTTTAAGATAATATAATAAATCAAATACGTATTTAAAATAATAATACCAATAGATTGTTTTGAACTCAGGTCAAATGACAAAACTCTTGCAAAACTTTATTTTTAATAAAAATCTTTTATTATAAATTGATCAACTTATTTATATTCTTAAATCTGCTTTTTCTCAATTCAAATCCACTCTCATTTATATTTGTAAGATTTTCACTTATTAATGAATTTTTTAAAGACTATTTCTGAGATATTTGCATAATAATTATAATATTTTATTATAAATAGGTATTTTTCTACTATTATTTACTCTTTATTGCAAATTTTTATATTTTAATATGTTATATTTATAATATAATAGTTATTTATCTTAACATAAAATCACTTCTTGTAGAGTAATTATACTATTATTATTTTTATATTGATAATAAAAAAAAATTATAATTCATAATGATAGCTATTTTGAATATTATAAGATTTCAAGTCAGATATATTCATTATTTTATATAGATATATATTGTTTATGATTTTATTTTTATAAAGCTATCCATTATTTTCATATAATTTTGATTGGGTGTTGGTAAAAACATGTAAGCAAATTGGTGAAAACACATAAGAGCTTATGTGTTTTGGCCATAAATTGGTAAAAACACGTGAGGGGTGCCCTGGGCCCATTTTCAATTAAAAATGAAACACAATTGGGCCTGTATTGGGCCAAAACATGCCCAAAAGAGGTTTTTTCCCCACAAAACCTCTCTAACTCCAAATTGTTTCAGATTTTTTTGGCAGCCCCCCCCCCAAAAAAAAAAACAAGCCCAAACACCCCAATAATCCACATTATCCCCACCCCAAACCATTGTTTTTTTTTGGAAAAACAGCATTACCAAAGCCATTTTGCAAAGCTTTTCACACTTTTTTTTCTTTTTTTCCCCCAAAGACTGCATTTTCCACCACAACAACCTGCTTTCAAGCCTCTCAATTTTCAATTTTTTACCTTCCCTCATCTATTAATCCCACATTTAAGACACTTTCTTTTACTCTTAACCACTTCTGTTCATTTTTCACACCTTTTTTCACCTCTTTTTCACATTTTGAAAGGTTCTCACCCCATTCCAAATCCCCCAATTCCCCTTTTTTTCACTTTTATACATATTTTTCATTAAAAATGCTTCAACCCCCCACTGAAGGTGAATTTCAGACCCTTGAGCTTCTTTGGCAACATGTGCATAATGTTGCCAGGGCTCAGGGGTATGCTGTGTCCACCTTGAGGTCCAATATGACTCACAACCAAATTGAAATATGTTGTGACAGGTCTGGTACCCCAAATCCCAACAAAAGCCCCTCCAAAACAGTCACCTCAAGAAAGCTTGACTGTCCTTTTAGAGTTTATGCCAGGAAATATGCCAAGAGTACCACTTGGCCTCTTAAAGTCAAAAATCCTAAACATAGCCATGATTCCACTGAAAATATCATGGCACATCCTGCTTTCAGGAAATTCAATGGGCAAGAAACATCCCAAATTGCTCAAATGTCTGAATCACTTCTCATTCCAAGGCAAATTCAGGCCCAATTATGCAGCCAGAGGGAGTCTGACAGGCCTGTAATCCTTAAAGACAATTACAACCAAGTCAAGAAAATCAAGAAAGACAAACTGCAAGGCAGAAGGCCCATTGATTCTCTTATTGACACTCTCAAAGAAGAAAGTTTTGTTTGGTCCTCTGCAAGGGATTCTGAGGGACACATTAACTCCTTGTTTTTTACTCACCCCCTGGCCATAAAACTTCTTCATGGCTTTCTTCATGTCATTCTTATGGATTGTACTTATAAAACCAATAAGTAAAAAATGCCCCTTTTTCATATTGTTGGATTCAGCTCAACCAATAAGACCTTTTCTGGGGCTTTTTGTTTGATGAAGAATGAAAATGAACCTTCATATACTTGGGCATCAAATCAATACATAGAAAAGGTCCTCAACAGCACCAATCTTGTTCCCCCTCCAGTTATTGTTATTGACAGGGATCTGGCCTGGAAAAACTTTATTAAGAAGCTCTTCTCAGACTCCAAAGTCATGCTATGCATTTGGCACATCAACAAGGATTTATCTGCTCATTGCATGAATAAAATTGGTCATGGAACTGATTTTGAAAATTTTATGGGCCTTTGGAATCAAATAATATACTTCTTCACTTTATTTCACTTTATTTCACCTTTTTTCTTATTATTGTCTTTATTAATGACTTTGGGATTCATTTCTCAGCTTATGTATTCATCCACTGAAAAGTCTTTCAAAGACAACTGGAAGAAGCTTCAAAAGCAAGTCAAAAATCCTGAGGTCTTGCAATATTTGGAAAAGACATGGCTTCCTCTAAAGCAGTATTATATGCCAGCCTGGACCAACCACCATTGCCACCTGGGTGTGGGCTCCACCTCCAGAGTTGAAGGTGCCCATGCGATGGTTAAACTTTGGCTGCAAAAGTCCACTGGTACTATCCTGGAGGTAGTCAGGGCTCTCCACATGGCATTCAGAAAACAATTTATTGAAATAATCAACAGAATATCCAAAGAAATGATTGTCCATGTCAAGAATTTTCCTCCACACATCTGTGCCCTCAATGGCAAGGTGTCTCATTATGCTCTTCAGATTGCCTTTGAAAATTTAAAACAAAATTTCCTCCAAATGAAAAATGCACCAACAAATACAACAATTATAAAGGCATTCCTTGCAAGCACAAGACCCAAAAGGCATTTGCCAAGTGCCAAAGGCTTGAATTATCAGACTTCCATCCTCAATGGCATTTGAATTTTCCTGTGAGGGTTTTTTAATTTCTTATTATTATTATTTTTCTTATTAACTGATTTTATTTGTCATATTCTTCTCAGGCTGGTTTTCAAGGTGATGATCAAAGTGTTGAAAAAGAAAGAAAGAATGAATCCAAGCAAATATTTGAAGCTATTGGAGAAGACCTTTTTCAAAGGCCAATGGCAGAAATCACCTGAATTCTTCAACATTTTCAAGATGTTCTTACTGGAAAAGTCCCATTTGATCAAATTCCCAAGAGTCAAGAGGATGATCAATATTATGAATACCCTCTAGAATGCAAGAATATCTGTGGAAGACCCCAAGGAGCCAATAATAAAAACAAAAATCAAAACAAAAGAGAACCTTCAAGATTTGAAATTATTGAAAGTCAATCCAAGAGAAGAGGAAGACCCCCCTCAAAAGTGACCAGTACAACAACGTCAAGATCCCAGTCAAATGTCCCCTCTCCAATTATGGAAGTGGACTCATCTGAAGATTCTGAAGATTCTGAGGACTCATTATCTAAATCCATCAGTTTATCAGATTCACTACCCTCAGCAACTGAATTAAATAAATCAGAATTAACCCTTAGAAGGTGCAGAAGATTGGCAATTGGAAGCAAAACCTCACAAAGAAAATTACACAAGCCTTCCACCAGTTTGAATATCTATGATGCAATTGACTTGACCTGTGAGCATTGTAAAAGCAATTATCACACAAGTGATGAATGCTCCAAGCTGTTTGTGAGTTTCTGATTCTTTTTAATGTAATTTTATGTTGTTTATTTTGATATTTATTCATTTTTTGAACTTATTTTATCAGATAACTGGCTCAGGAGACTTTCCCAAGTTTATATTGAAATACACCTTCAAGGCCATCAATGTCCAGGGTGATGGAAACTGTGGCTACAGAACAGTATCCCACTTCATTTACAAGACTCAAGATCAATGGGCTGATGTCAGAGGTGACTTGGATGAAGAAATTCACCAAAATCAAGACCTTTATTAAGCCATGAACATCTTAATTCCCTCAGTATCTTCCTATTTGGAAAGAATTGAATGGTATGAAGATGTTGGCCAGGCTCCAAAAAGCAAGTGGATGTCCATGCCTGACATGGGGGATCCAATTGCAAATAAGTATAAAAGACCAGTTTTATTTTATTCCACAGCCCAATCTTTTTCTTTTTTCCCTTATTTCTGTGCTCCAAATGATAATCCCCCCATTTTCATCTGCTTCTTGAATAGTTGTGCTCATTTTGTTCCTTTGGACATCATCATTTCTAAAGTTTATCCAGTCCCCCCCATTACTGTGAACTGGGAGATTCATGCCCAAACACAAGCCCTGGGGTGGTCTGATATATTTAAGAAACACAGAATGTTGTATTTGTCCAATCTTCCTCCCCCCTCTCAGAAAAAACCCACTATTTTAGAGGTTGATTCTGATTGAATGATTTTTGTATATACAATTTATGCCAATTATCCCCCTCCTCAGTCATATTTATTGCTTAAATCCCACCTCAGTCTCCTTTTTTATCAAACATGTGGAACTTTTGTACTTGAAAATAGTCATATTACACACAAGAAAAAAAACAGTTGAAAAAAACACTCATTGCGCCTTCACTTGTTGTCCCACCAAAAAAAAATTCCCAATTCATGAGCTTCTGGTTCTTTATTGTCCAGATTGAACCCTTTCATTTAAAATAAAATGAAGGAAATTCATAGGTGGGAAGTTATTAAATTCACTTTTTAAAAATAGGCATATTACAATGATGGGAAAAAACATTTGAAAAGAAACCCTTTTTGCGCCTTCACTTGTCCCACCCAAAAAAATTCCCAAAGTTATGAGATTCTGGTGCTTTATTCTTCACATTGAACCCTTCATTTTAAAAAAAATGAAGGAAATTCATAAGTGGGAAGATTTTAAATGAATTTTTGAAAAAAATATGCCATTTTTGCATATTGGCCAAATTGGTGAAATTTGGCAAAAAAAAAAATTGAAAAAATTTGTGCTTATTGAGATGCCAAGTCGGGAAAAATATGGCAAAAAAAAAATTAAAAAAATCCTCAAAACTAAACCTGAGGAATTTTTTTGAAAAATAAGGTCACTTATGTGTTTTTACCATAAATTGGTAAAAACACATAAGGGCTTACGTGTGTTTACCAACGCCCTTTTGATTTTTCAATATTATTAGAATGGTTTTTCTTAAAAAAAAAGAATAGAAAAACTACAATATTTGAATTAAGAATGATTTAATTATTCCCTTTCTATTCAAATATTAAATTTATATTTTATTATTTATGTCCAAATTGATTAATTATAAAGAAATTGGTTCTGGTTAATTATTCTAAGCTATAATACCTGTGCTGTTATTTTCAGGGTTGAAATTAATAGTACGAATCATTCTCTTAAAATATTCACTTGTCTTACAATGGTTTCAGATATCAAAATAAAGTTATTAAACAAATTATCCAAGTAAAAATAAAAAAAATTCAAATGGTAATAAACAGTCAAGCCTGAATTGAAATATGAGAATATATATATATATTGATGAATGTTTTTAAGTTATAAGTATTTTTTATTGAATATTTTGATATTTTTGAATATAATAAGAAACTAAAAAAAGTTAAAAAAAGCCACAGGTAAAAATAATTTGTGGGACCCTAAATTTGAGTTTTGGCTATGAAACTTTGATTCAAAATCAACTACTTTTCCTGTCCTCAATATTTTTATAATGTAAAATTATTTTAAAAAATATTAGTTTTAAAATTTTGGTAAAAAAAGTTTCAAAAGTATTGTTTTTAACTTTTTTTTATTATAAAACAATAATATTTTGAAGACTTATGTTTTTATAAACAAAAGGAATTTATTCAAGAGCAATTGGAATTTGAATTTGTTTATAAAGTTACTGAAGGAAGTTTTTAAGTGAAAATAGTCTCCAAAATCAGCATCAAAGATGAAATAAACCCAAAATTTACCATATTGAATTTGGAAACAAAGTGACAAAGCTTACAGTGTTGAAAGATTCTTTAATTCACTTTTTGGGTGGTTCATGGGTAAAATGATTACAAAGAGTCACAAACTATGATTAGAATTTCTTTTAATGCATTTATAATTCTTAAAATAATTCAAAAAAATTGATCATAATACTTTATTCATTTTTATAACAGTTTTAAAACAAATTGTAAGAGGAAAAAATTTTAACATTAAAATAAAAGATGGGGCAAAGAATAAATTCTTTGAAACAGAAAATTTTCTTCCTTCCAAGTACAAATTTTTTCGCACTATCTGTGAGAAAATATTCAAAACATAAAATTCAATTTTGGTATCATTTCCACTTGGTTCAGACAAAAAAGGGCTGGCTTTAGCCATTTTATTCATAAACATCATCCATTAATATAGTAATAGTTTGTGAAAGGCTTCTATGAAGTTAAAACCTCTTTGGTGATTTTTTTTCAACTTAAGTGTGTTTTTATCCTCTTGGAAATATTTAAAACTTCCCTAATTGGGACCAAAATCTTGTCATCAATTGAATCACAGATCCTTTGATTAAATAGAAATGAAAAATTAATGAGCTTTTCCATGGACTTTGACATCCCATTTATTTTAGAATGGAGCTTTGGCAAGTCTGGAAACCTTATAGGCAAGAATTCTTTTCCACAAAAAAATTGATATTTCCAATTTATTCATTTTTAATTCCTCAGAATGAGCTATAGTTAAAATTTTCATATGTAATTCGATTAAAAAGAATTAAGTTACACAGCTGTAATTATTAACTCCTTTCATTTATATTTGAGCTCACTTTTTTCAATCAACATGCACATTTTTACATTTAATTTAGAAATACATCAATTCTTCATAATGTCTAAATTACACACTAGAGCATAATTTTAATACAAAACTTTATTTTTAACAACACATTTGTCATAAATTGAATTTATTTTTTTCAAAAAGAAATGTTTATTTTCATAAAGGAAATACTTAAAACTTCATTTTGAATTATTTAGCTTTTAATTATAATAAAATTTCCCTCATAATTGGTCACACTTGAAATTTACACCAGGCAAAAATTAATTTTAAAATTAATAAATTTTGAAATTTTTATTTATTGAAAAGAAAATGAAAAATCTATAACAATATTTTATTTATTTATTTTTAAAAAAAAAAAAAAAATGAAAATTAAAATTTGTTTATTTTTTTTTCTTCTTTGATGAAAATTATTTTTTTACAATTATTTGATTTTTTTAAATTTTATTATTAAGATTTTATTTTTTAATATTTAAAAATAAAAGTCAATTATTATTATTATTGTTATTATTTATAATCTTCTTTTAATATATGGAAAAAAAACAAGGACAATAATAACTAACAATGTTTAAAAAAAAGAAATTATATTTTGAATGATTTCACAATTAATTTGGGATTAAGTAATAATAGATGAAAAAATTAATCTTCAAAGTTTTAGATGAATTTTTCTAAAGATTTAATTCATAATTAAAAATAATTTGGTTGAAAGATTATAGTACTTGGTGTATATTTTTAGGAAACAGTTTACTATTAATATTCGAAGGAAAACAGCCACATATTTTTCAAATAATTTATAGCTAATTGAAAGATTTTAGGAAACTTTTCTATTCTAAGTATATAATCAAATATGCATGTTTAAAAAGAAATAGAATATAAATAGCTTCATATTAAAATTAAAGATTTATTTCATGAGCCAAATTATATAATTTAGCTTCAAAATAAATTCAAACTGCTTGGAGATTCAAGGAGTATTTACTGAATATTTTGATCTAAAAACATTTTGAAATATTTTAGAAAGTTATAATAATAATTTTTTCTTTGATTAAGTGTTCATTTTTACTCCAAAACATTTTACAGTGAGCTTACTCAACCAAATAAAACTTGATACTCTCTCTTGGAAGTAATTTATATACACCAACTTTTATTTGGTTGATGAAGATCCACAAAACCTATACCAAGCTAAATTTCAAAACTCACACACAATTTCAGGACTTCCGTAACACTTGCTAAATCTCATTAAAGAATAACCAATAATTATTTTGTGGAACATAGGAAAATCAAATAGCCTCTCCAATGGAGCACATTCAATTTGTAATAAATTAAGAAGAAATATCATTTATTCCAAAGTCTCTTTTGGAAGAAAATAAATGTGAATTATTATATATATTCAATTAAATACATTATCATCTGATCCCAAATAATCAGGATTTTTATTTAAGATGTGACATAAGAAATTTTAATCCAGCTAGAATTTGCCTTGACCTTGAACAGGTATCAAGGGGTATGTCAAATCCATTGGAAAGACCCCTCCCCAATGTTTTTTTACAGAAAATCAATCCTCCACCAATATGTGGCCAATTGGCCATATTATCAATTCCGAGCCAATTGACCTTTTATGGTGTTTTAATGGCCTTTTAGCCACACTCATTTTTCCCTGGCCATATCCTGCTTAATTGGCCCCTTTGGCCAATTATTTACCCTTCCAAACCCCAGACCATTTCCTTGATTTTGGGTCTGGGGGGTCATTTTGGGTTTCAGGGGTCTTTGGCCCCTCTAGCCATAACTAGGGCTCCTGGCCCACCTCCTTTTATTAGTGGTTTTTTGGGCCATTTAGGCCCCCTACGGCCTCTACAGCTTGCAGACCATAATTCACAGTTCATATGGACCATGGGACACCTCTAGGCCCCTTTTTTCCTAAAGCCAATGAGTCCAAAGGGGGCTATACCTCAAGTCCCAAACCATAATCTGGCCCATCAATCCCTCAGGGCCAAAAACCCCAAGGGACTCAAAATGGTCATAACAGGCCATTGACCTCAAGATACAAGCCATGGCCTCTGGAAACCACCAGAGGCCACCAGCCACCTTCAAAAAGGTTCTCCCCCTCAAGATCAGGGAAACCTTGATCCAAGTCTGTAGGAACCAGGACTGGTGCATATATTGTATTATATACCATTATGCACCATTTTTCCTCAGCAATCCAATGGCTATGGTTTCGGGACTCTATTATGATATTTCAGATCAATTCCTCAATTCCATCACCCCATTTTGAAGGAATACTTCAGTTATTCAGTCGTACAATCCATGGTGACTACCAGAAGACCATTTGAGGACACCAATCACCTGGCCCTTTAGGTGTTGGTTATTTCATTTCAACAGTATTCCCCCAAGGTAATACTGGCCCATGATTCATCAGGGGAAATTTCAAGGGGTTTTTAATAATAAAATCAGTTTTTGAGGCATAAAGCACTCCAGAACTCCTTGGAAAACTCAATTGGTCCATACAGGAAGTATTTAGGCAGCCTGTATGGCATTGGCCCATTTGGGCCAACTCATATTCCATTGTAGGATTTCAAGACACACAGTTCAATTCTCAAGATGACCAGATCTGTATTGACTCCAAAACAGTCAATACAGCTGGGTGATCAACCCTCCAGGATCAGTATTCAACTTTTCACATATACTGACCACCTTTCCATCCCTGGAAACTTTTTCCCCAGTTAATTAATATATTGGATTTTTTTCTTTCATTATTAAAATTAAATACTGATATTGTTAATTCAGTCATTTTTGCCTTTCTCTTTGCCTGTCAGTGAATATTGGTGGTCATATCCTTTACTAATTCCATTGTTCTTTCTGGAAGGTTGAAACAGTGAATTGAAGATTCATTTGGTTGGCTTTTTGGCCTTTGGATTCATTCTTATCTTTTGGAACATCTTGTACTTGCTCTCATTTTCTTTTAAATAAATATATTCTCTTTATTTTCTTTATCCTTTGGAGCCCTCCAAGTGAGCTCTTGATTCCTGAGTTCCAGACCACTCTTGTTTTCCCCAAGAGCCCTTGTGATAGGGTAAGTCTTGGTACAGATGGTTTCTACCTTCAATATAAAGTGTTCTCACATGTTAAACTTCATTTTTTACTCTCAAATATTATTTCAAGAGTTAAAATAAATTTTATAGTTGCACACAAGAAGAGTACTATTTTAAACAAAGAAACAATAAATGTAGTATTCAAAGAACATATTATTATCATTTTTTATTTAATAATCTTAGAATTAATCACTTATAAGATTTATTAATAAAAAAAATATATTCATAAATGTATTGTATCTATTTCAAATTCCTTTTTTATCTATTACCTAAGCCAAATAAAAAAACATTATTTAATTTTTTTTTTTAATATAATTTAAAAAAATTCAAGTTTTTTTTAACCATTAAAGAGTTGATTTTCTTAGGTAACAATATTAGCTTTTCTTAACCACCTATTTAGTATTATAAATAAAAATAAAGAATAAATAATATCTTAATAATTATTAAACTTTAAATTAAAATTAAAAAAAAAAAAAACATTAAATTTCCCAATTATAATAAAATAAATATAAAATATTAAGATTATCATTATTATTGGGTTTTTATAAAAAAAAAAAATTAGGGTGTTTTTAAAAACACATAATATTTTAGTAAAAAAAAAATAATTGGCCTTTTGTTCAAAAAAAAAAATAAAAAAAATAAAAAAAAAAACCTAAGGCTTAGTTTTGAGGATTTTTATATTTTTTTTTTTCTTAATATATTTTCCAAAATGGAATGAAAATATCCTCAATTTTTTTTTTCAATTTTTTCTTTCAATTTTTTTTTTTTTTTTTGCCAAATTTGAACAATTTGGAAAATTTAAAAAAAAAAGATTACCTATTTTATTAAAAAAAAAAAAAAAATTAAAAATTTTTTCCACTTATAAATTTCCCCTTTTTTTTTAAAAAAAAAAAAAAAAAAAATTTTAAAGGAAGGATCTTTAGAATAAAAACTCAGAATCCTATAATTTTTGGGATTTTTCTTTTTTTTTTTTTTTGATGGGATAAGTGAAGGCCCAAAAAGATGTGTGTTTTTTTTTCATGTTTGTAATATGACTCTTTATAAGTAAAAAAGTTCCACATGTTTTATAAAGAGAGATACTGAGATGATATTCAATAAATAAATATCAATTAAGAGGGGGATAATTTTCATAAACTGTATATACAAAAAAAAAATCAATCTGAATCAACTTTCAAAAAAGTAATTTCTTTCTGAAAGGGGGGGAATAATATTGGAAAAATATAACAACCTTTGTTTCTTAATTTTATCTTCCTAACCCAGGGCTTGTGGTTGGGTATGAAATTCTCAATTCTCAGTAATGGGGGGGACAAGGTAAACTTTAAGAATTATGATATCCAATGGAACAAAATGAGAACAGATATCCAAAAAACAGATGGAAATGGCTTCATTGTCATTTAAAGGAAATAAATAAGGTTTAAAAGAGAAATATTGGACTTTGGAATAAAAGAAAACTTATCTTTAATATATATTTGAAATTGGATCCCCCATATCAGGCATGAACATCCACTTGCTCTTTGGAGCCTGGCCAACATCTTCATACCACTCAATTTTTTCCAAATAAGAGGATACTGAGGGAATAAAAGTTTTCATTGATTCATAAATTTCTTGATTTTATTTAATTTCTTCACAAAAGTTGCCTTTTAAATAAGCCCATTGATATTGAGTCTTTTAAATTTAATGGGATACTGTTCTGTAGCCAAATCTTCCATAACCCTGGACATTAATGGGCTTGAATGTGTATTTCAATATAAACTTTGGTCAATTTTGAGAATGAGGCCTCAGAATATTCAGATGAATTCACTTCTATGATTGGAGAGGGTGAAAATTACTGTGATCTTGATTTTGTTGTGCTGGTCACTCTTAATTGAAGTCTTCTTCTTCTCTTGGATTAACTTTAAATGATTTCAAATCTTGATGAATTTCTTTTATTTTTAATTTTGAATTTTATTTTTTAATCCTTAATGTCTTTAATGGATTTTTTTTTTGTACTATTAAGTCATAATAATAATAATATTTTTTTTTGATCCTTTTAAATATTGAAAATTTGATTAAAAGGAACTTTTTTTTTTTTTTTAATCAAAAAAAAATCTTAAAAAAATTTTAAAGAATTGAGTTGATTTCTTTAATTATTATTTTTTTTTTTTTTTTAAAAAAAAAAAAAAAAAAGGTATTCTAAAATATCTTCAAAATATTCTTTTAAATTAATTTTTTTTTTTTTTTTTTTTTTTTTTTATCAAATAATTTAATCATCACCTTAATAAAAAGTTTAAAAATAATATAAAAAAATAAAATCAGTTAATAAGCAAAAAAAAAAAAACTAAGAATTTAATCATCAATGAATTCTCACAGGTAAATTTAAATGTGACTGAGGATGGAATTTTGATATCTGAAGCCTTTGAAACTTAGAAAATGCCTTTTTGGTATTATTCTTGTAAGGTATTCCTTTATAATTATTTTATTTATTGTTAAATTTTTCATTTGGGGGGGGGGAAATTTAGTTTTTAAATTTTCAAAATCCATCTGAAGGGAATAATTGGACACCTTTCAATTGAGATAAAAGATTTTTTGAAGGAAATTATTGAAATTGAAAAAAATTTCTTTTAAGATTCTTTTTATTAATTCAATAAATTGTTTCTTAAAATCCATTTTAAGAGCCCTAAAAGCCTTTAGGAGAGTACCAGTGTACTTTTTGGAGCCAAATTTTAATCATGGTATGGGTACCTTCAACTATTTAGGTGGATCTCAAACCCAGTTGACAATGGTAGTTGGTCCAGGATGGCATATGATACTCCTTTAGAGGAAGCCAGTTTTTTTTCCAAATATTTCAACACTTCAGGTTTTTTTGATTTTATTTTAAAGCTTATTCTAGTTGTCTTTAAAATACTTTTAAGTGTATTGATACATAACCTGAGAAGTGTATCCCAAAGTTATTAATAAGAAAATTAGAATTAAAGTGAAAGATAAAATTGAATTACTTTATTCCAAAGGCTAATAAAATTTTCAAAATCAGTTCCATAAACAATCTTCTTTATAAAATTGGAAGATAAATCTTTATTTATGTGAAAAATGCATAACATGAATTTTGAGTCTGGGAGGAGCTTCTTAAGAGAATTTTTCAAGGCCAAATCCCTGTCAATAACAATAACTGGAGGGGAAATAATGTTGTTGTTTTTTAGCACTTTTTCTATGTATTGATTCAATTCACAAGTATATGAGAGTTCATTTTCATTATTCATCAAACAAAAAAGCTCCAGAAAATGTCTTATTTGTTGATCTGAATCCAACAATATAAAAAATGGGAATTTTGTACTTATTGGTTTTATAAGTACAATACATAAGAATTACATGAGTAAAGCCAGGAAGAATTCTTTATGGAAAGGGGGTGAGTGAAAAACAAGGAGGTAATTTGTCCCTCAGTATTCCTTGCAGAGAACCACACAGAATTTTCTTCTTTGAGGGTGTCAATAAGAGAATCCATGGACCTTCTTCCTTTCAGTTTATATTTCTTTAATTTATTTACTTTCTTGTAAATGTCTTGAAAAATTTAAGGCCTGTCAGACTCCCTCTTGCTTTATAATTGGCCCTTAATTTGCCTTGGTATGAGCAGTTGTTCAGAAATCTGAGAAATTTAGGATTTTTCTTTCTCAATGAATTTTCTGAAAGCAGGATATTTCATTATATTTTAAGTGGAAGCATGGATTTGTTCAGGACTTTTTTCTTTAAGAGTCCAAGTGGTGCTATTGAAATATTTTCTGCCATAAATTCTTACTGTACAGTAAAGACTTCTTTAATTTACTGCTTCAGAGGAGTTTTTGTGGGAATTTGGGGTCTCAGACTTGTCATAACCTATTTCAATTTGGTGGTGGGTCATATTAGACCTCAGTGTGGACACAGCATACCCCTGCACCCTGAAAACATTATTAATATACTTCCAAAGAAGCTCAAGGGTATGAAACTTACCTTCATTGGGAGGTTGAAACATTGTATAGTGAAAAAGAGGTATAAATTTTTAAAAAAGGGGATTTTGGGGATTTTAGATGTGAAAAAGAAGGGATAAAAGGTAAGAAAAGGTGAAATGAAGAGGTTTAAATTTAAGAAGAAAAGAAGAGGGAAGGTAAAAAAAAAGGGAATTTTAGAGGCTTGGAGGAAACTGCAGTCTTTGGGGAATGCTGTTTTTCAGAAAAGAAAATGTTTGGGGGGTAATAATGTGGATTATTTGGGTGTTTGGTCGTTTTTGTTTTTTTTTGGGGGGGGGAAGTGAAAAAAAAAGTGAATCAAATGGGTGGGGGGGTTTTGGCAGGTTTTTTTGTTTCATTTCAATTTAAAATGGGACCAGGGCACCACTTACATGTTTTTACCAAATTGCTTACATGCTTTTACCAATACCCCAAATTTAAGGTTTTATTAAAAACACATCATACCACATTTTCTTTTGCCAATTTTTGCTTAAAATACATAATTTTATGTTAAAAAATGTAAATAATGTTTTTTTATTTAAAAAAAAAAATACTCAAAAAAGTTTTATGAATATTTCTTATTTCTTTTTTTTTCTTTTTTTTAGAAAGATAAAAAAAAAGAATAATAATAATAATGATAATAATAAGATAATAAAAAAAATTAAAAAAAAAAAGAAAGCTTTAATTTTTTTTTCAAAAAGAAAAAAAAAATAAAAATGAAAATAATTTTTATAAATATATGAAAATTTATATTTGAAAATAAATCTAATTAATATTTTTTATTCATTTATCTATTAAATAATTAGGATAATAAAGTAATATATTTTAATTATTATTATCATTTGAAATGAATTAATATCTTTATTTAATTCTCCCCTTTTTTTGTAATTATAAATCAAGAAGGTTTTTTTTTAAATATGTATATATATATATATTCATATATTTTTACTCTTTTTAGTCTTATTTTTATATTTATTTTTTTATTCTACTTTTTATGAAACATTCATTATTTGATCAATGAATTATTTCTTAATTATTACTTTTTTTTCTTTTATAAAAAAAAGAAACTATAAAATAATAATAATTTTTATTCTTATATTTATTTAAATAAATTTCTTTCCATTTTTAAAATTAATTAATGTAAGAAGACTATAATTACTAAATCAATTAATATAAAGTTATTTTTTTCTTATATTTTTTCTTATATTTATATATATATATATATATCTTATTTACAAATCTTTTTATTTTGTATTTTTTATTTTTTATTCTTTATTTTTTATTCTTTATTCTTTATTCTTTATTTTTTATTTTTTATTCTTTATTGTTTATTTTTTATTTTTTCAACAAAGAATAAAGTTAAGAAAGTTTATTTTATTTTATTTTTTCTCATAATCAAAAAAAAAAAGTTAAATTTAAAATATATTCTTATATTGAGTTAATTAGAATGATGATTTTTTACTTTTTTTTTTTTTTTATTTTTTATTTTTTTTTTTTCAGTTTGTGGATTGAATGTACTGTACTGCATGTGTTGTGTACCTGAAATTGAAAATATATAACTATAAAGGGAAGTAGCTGGGATAAAAATATTCCAACCCGCCTCCCCAAAGAAATAAGCAATCCAATTTAGAGGATGAAAGTTTTAAAGAGATCAATTGAGTAATATCAAGAGTAGAATGAAATCAGAATGAAAAGGTAAGTTTATGTCAAGTGACCATGGTCAATTGAAAATGATTCCTTTTTGATTTTAATTTTAATTTGATTTTACAGTACTGTATAAAGTTAGCCAAGATTTTAAAATTTAAGAGTAAGGTTTTTTAATTTTAATCTTAAATTTTAATTAAAGTTGGCTTACGACGCTTACGGCGCTTACGACTCTCTCTGGCTTTAAGATTTCAGTCCAAGTTTTTTTAGTTTGAGTTTTAAAAACGCTTACGCGTCCCTTAATGTGATTTTTAGCCATCGAGCGTGATAGGTTTAATTTGAATGATTGAAATTGAATTGTGTGAGATTTTGTTTTTATTTCAGCTTATTATACTCTAGTATAATCCTGGCTGACAGCATGGCAAGCGGCTTCGATCCATCTACGAGAGAGCCTTAATCAAACTGAGTGATAAGGTCCGTCTAATTTCACAGTTAAAATTCCTTCCTCTCAATCCAGACTCCAGATCAAATATAGTCAAAATTGAGTGATACAATCCTTTAAGCCCATTCGATTTCAGCTAGGTATCAAATTGAAAAAGTTTTTCAAGATTAAAATAAAAAGTTTGGAATATTACTTTTTTATTAAAATTTATCATAATAAATTCATCCAACTTAAATTTTTCAACTCGCATCCTTAAATTTAAATTAAATTTAATCAAACCTTTTTTGATTTTTTTTTTAGATTCTTTGATTATTCTTTTTTTCAAAAGAAATCTTATCATATAATCTCAATTTAGATCTAATTGCCCTCCTCTCAAATTTTAGAACTTGTAGAATATATAAACCATTGACCCTTTGACCCCTTATTGAATCTTATCATCTTTTAATTCCAAATAAATAAAATAAAATAAAATAAAATAAAATAAAATAAATTGGATTTAATTCTCAAACTCACTCTCGACTATATCTGGATCATCCTTCTTTAGTTATCAACAAAATTTGAAAAATTTGACTATCGACTTAATCGATAGTCAATTTATTACCATCAACTCTCATAAACTACAGTTTACTCTAGATTAGATTAGTCTTATTGAAAGCCTTTGATTTTTTATTTTACTTTTTTGAAATCTTTGTAAGTTGATGTAGTTAATCTATTATTGCATTCCTTTAATCTCTATATCTTATCTCTTAATTCGATAGATTGAATTTTTTTTAATTGCAACGAGAAAGGCAATAATTACTCTGATCTCTTTCTCTATGAGACAATCTGCAGTACAGTATCGATTTATTGATTGATTGATTCTGTCTTGAATCTTGATTCAACCAAAAAGCTTAAAACGATAAACGAAGGCATGCCTTGATTCCCTGTAGACTGTACTGTACAGTACAGCACAACTGTAGTCTTACTACTCTCTACTGTTACAGCTGTGTACTGCTGCACTACTGCACTGTTTGTACTGTACTGTACAGTACAGTACAACTGCACTGTTTGTACTGTACAACTGTACACTGTACTGTAACTGTACACAACAACTGTTCGGTGTTCGCTGTTGTATTGTGTACAGAGCTGTAATATTGTGCATGGCCTAGTGATACTACAGCGCTATCTTTATAGCTAGAGTCAAGAGTGTTTGTTTGTAGCCAGTGGCCACTAGCCACTAGCCACTAAAGATCAAGTGAAATTACTATAGTCTGAAATCTAAAGCGCAACAGTATCTAGTGTATATCAATCCATCTGGCTTGCCTTTACCGTTGGTCTTGTTACCTTATTAGCAATCATAAATCTAAATCAAATCTATTGCCACCAATATCCAACGAACGGTCTATCTAGTATCTACCCATCACCCTCTCTTTCATCATCATCATCATCATCATCATCATCATCATTTTCATCATTTTCATCATCATTAAATTCAAAAAAAAAAATTAAAAAAGAATCAAGCTTAATTAATTAATTAATTTAATTAATTAATTATTTTTTTTAAAAATAAAAATAAATTTTTAAATCGATTCTTAACTTCATATTTAAACTCCCCCTCAAATCAACGCAAAACCAAAAACTTGTCATTTTATCTTTTCTCAAAATTTACATTATTTCTTTGTCCCTTGCTAACCAAACCATTCATCCTTTTTAGAATTGCTTTTTAATTCACTCAAGCAAACTTTTTCTTTCATCCTTTTAATTTGATAATAATTTGATAATTTGAAATTTGATCTTAAAAACTTTTAGTAAGTTAAACCAATTCCTATTCATTCTCGTCTCATCAAATTAAATTTTATCATTATCTGCCTTTTTTTCTTAATCAATACAATACTAACTTTGTTTCTTCTAATTAAAATTAATTTTATTATCAAAAATTAAAATTAAATTCTAATTTAAATTCATTTTTATCTTTTTCTTCATTTTTTTGTTTTAATTTTTTTAATTTTGGCCTCTTTTTTTTTTTCAAAACTTCAAACAAAAAAAAAAAAAAGTTAATCTCCCTCTCCCTCTCTCTTTCTTTTTCCCTCTACCTTACTATTTCCACAATTATCTCAAACTTCATCCCTTTTTATCACCCATCAACCCAATCGACCAAGATTTGCCCTACTACCGAATTCACCCCCTCTCTTACTTCCTCCGTCTTGGAAATTCTCCTTATCGATCCATAGCCCCTTACCCACTTGAAGCACATTCATTTCATTCATAGTTTTTGTCTTGATCACTCTCAATTTGATTCATAACCGTCCATCTCATCAAGTCATTCTAATTGATCCTCAATCGAACCATCAACCTCAAAATTTATTTCATCTTCTCATCTCTCAATTAACTTGATAAACCTTACTACCACCCCTTCCCATCACCTTTTGGCTTGCTCATCACTCCTCTTATCTTAACAATCACTCTTCGATTATTCATCAATGGCTCCTCAACTTTTACTCAGCTTGCCTTTTCCTGGCTCTCCTACCATGGCTCTTGCACTTTCATCCTCCTCATCTACTCAACTTGACATTTTAGAAGCTGTTTGTCTACAAAATCAACTCCCGCTTTCTTTTGCGTCTAACCTTCGTCTCTCAAGACGCGGCAGACCTTGGGATGGTAGTCTCAATTCATATGAAATGGATCATTCTCCCTTTGTCATTGCCGATGTAGCTATGAGATTGAGAGGTGGTGGTCCCAAGAAAAGATGTCAACACGCTAAAAATAGCGTTACCGAATCTCAATGCAGTCAAGCAGCCTTACGTAGGTTTTGGATTCCCTTTATTTACCATTGGGCTTTTTTTCAACCTCTTTAATCATATCATTATTTCTATTGGCTTGCACCTTAAATCATCTTTCTTAGGTCTTGTTGGTGACTGTCCACATTGCACTCTTCAATTTTGTGCTCGTCATCGCCTCCCTGAAGATCATGCTTGGTAAGTCATCCGCTTTATTCTTGGTATGAAATTGATAAATTTCTCAATTCTAATCCTTTTTCTCGTATATCTAGTCTCAATATGACATCTTGCCGTGAAGCTGCATTCGCTAAAAACAAAGCCAAATTGGAATCCGAGCGCACCGTTAGTTGATTACTTTTTTATCCGTTGGTGTCTAATTGTCTTGCTTATTAATTTCTTATCCTTAGGTCGGAAGCAAGATGGTTGGCGCATGATCAATTTGGGCTCAACTTGTTTCCTTTACATATCATTGGTTTGCTTTTTACCTTTTCTATCCATTTTGTAGATTTTCATCCCTTACTTAGTCTCACATTCAAATCTTACTCCACTAAAACTTTCTATTGATTAATTTTGACTGTACATAGTTGTGGTTATGAATCAGCCCGCTGCTCATTTGAATTGGAATTTCATACTTGCTTTCTGGTTGGTGTGATCTTCTCAAACTTTGATCAAGTCATCGTGCCCTCTCGTGAAAAGACAAGACTTGGTCTCACCTTGGAGATTCCATGTGCCTTTGCCAAAATTTGAGTAGAGTCATAATACAAAATCACTACCCTGATGACTGCTGAGTATGACTTTGGATAACAATTAAACCTCAATGGTTTGGCAACTAGTTGATTGGAATCAATTGGCCAAAGATCGTCTTAGCGAGGAAGCTTGAAGGGCTTTTGCTATGGTCAAAGAAAGGAGCCTGTGGTGGAATATGAAAAAGAAAAGATATCCGAGCTGATACCACCTGAAAGCTTGAATCTGCCTGTCCCGCATAAAGAATTACAGTTGAGTTTGGCAAATCCAAGCTGAATGTTCAAACTTGATTGTATGATGAAAATGCTTAAGAAGATTTCTAAGGTTTCGATTGACAAATTCTTGAGTATTACATACTTATTCATACAATGCTTCTTTTAAGAATTACAAAATTCTTAACGAAAAGTAAAAGATTATAAATACCCCTTTTATTATATTGTTTTTTGTTTTGTCTTATCATCATTGTCATCATCAATAAACTTTATATATATATATTAATTTGGAAAAATCTTATTAATTTGAAACTTTATATAATTTATATTATATCTATGATAGGCAATTTTTTTTTATTTTAAAAAAAAAATAACTTTGATTTTATTTTTTTTATTTACAAAAAAATGAAAAAAAAAAAAAAAAAAACACAATATAAAATAAATAAATAATTGAGTGTTTTTAAATAAAACTTACCAAAATCTAAAATTAAAAAAATCCCTGGGTTGTTTTTTTTTTTTTTTTTTTTTTTTTTTGTTTGAAAATTTTTTTAAATCCTACTAACTAGATTAAAATTAGTTTTAAAATTTTTTTAACAAATAAAAAAAAAAAAAAATTAGGTTTTTAGAATACCAAAAACCAAAAACCCAAAAAAAAAAAAAAAAAAAAAAACTAAGAATTTAAGAATTTTCATTTAAATAATTTTTTTTTTTTTTTTTTTTTTTTTTTCCTAACCTTTCTTAATAATTTAAGATAAATAGAAATAATTAAATTGAAAAAGATATTATTATTATTTTTTTTCTTACATATATTATTTATGAAAAATGATACAGTAAAAAATTTAAATAAAATTCTGAACTATATATATATATATATATATATATATATATATATAACAAATGACTTAATAAAAATAACTAAAGATAAATTTAAACAATTATTTCATATGTGATATAATATTTATATTTTTAAAGTTTAAATTAAAATGATAAATAAATGATTAAATTTTTTTTTTAAAAATTCTTTTAAATTTAAATAAAAAAAAAAAAAAAAAAAAAGAAAAAAATTCTTGATTTTAATTTGTTTTTTTTTTATATTAAAGTATAAATGATATTAAGTAAAAATTTAGTAAAATTGGTATGATTTTTTTTTTTTTGGGGGGGGAGGGTGGTTAAATAAGGGGTTTATTGTATTATATAATGATAAGATTATTTAATTTTTTTTTTTTTTTTGATTAAATTCAAATTAAAAATTATAAAGTGACCTAATTATAATTAAAGAGTTAAATATTTAAAAATAATTAAAGATAATTGATTTTTAGGTTAAATTGATTTTATATATTAAAAATTAATAGAATTATAAAAAAAGATCTTCAAAAGGATTTTAAATTCTATTTTTTTTTGTTTTTTTTTGTTTTTTTTTTTTTTAAAAAAAAAAAAAAGGTTAATATTAATAAATTTTTATGTTTTTTAAATTTAAAAGAATCTTTTTAAGAAATTATATATCAAAATAAAATTTTTTAAGTATTAAATTTTAATTTAAATTTTATGAAATATATATATATAAAAAAAAAAAAAAAAAAAAAGAACATTTAATTAGATTAAATGTAGATTATAAGGTTTTTTTCTATTTAAAATCTTAATAATATTAAATAAAAATTAAGATTAATATGAATTTCCTAATTTGAAAATATAATAAAATTAATTTTTTTATAACCAAAAAATTAATATAATTATTAAAAAAAAAAAAAAAAATTATATAAAAAAAAAAAAAAAAAAGAAGAAGAATTAATTAATGTTAAATAATTTAATAATAATAATAAAATTCTCAATAATAATTATTATAATAAATTATAATTATTCTATTATTATTATTATAGTCATTAAAAATTAAAATTATAAAAAATATAAAAGATCTTAATGAGAAAATTATATATGTAAAAAATATTAATCTTTAAAGAATTATTATAACTAATATAAATATAAAATAATTTATTACAAATATTTATATTTATTTAAAAAAATATTTAAAATAAATTATTTATAGTATTAAATAATAATTATAAGCTTAAAAAAATAAATAAATAAATTAATTAATTTTTCTATGATAAAATATTATTTAAAAGTTTTTAAGAAGAACTTTTTGAATTTAAAAAAAAAAAATTTATATAATAAAATTAATTATTTTTGATTAAAACTTTAAAATATAAATTTTATTATTTAAATTATTTATTTAAAAAATTTATAAAGAAAAATAAATAAATAAATAAATTAAATTAAGAATTATTTAATAATATAAGATTTTATATTTAATAAAATATTATCAATTTTAAAAATATTTGATTAATTAATTTTGTTGATTGATAGGAAAATAATAATAATAAAAAAAATGACTATTTTAATGAATTAAGAAAACTAATATGTCATAAAAAAATTCTTTAATAAAGATTTTCATAAATTAGAAAAAAAAGGATAAAATCATTATAAAAAAAAATAATAAAAGTTTTAATTTAGAAAAATCTTAATTTTTTTAATTAAAAAGTTTTATTATTAAATAAAAGAAAAAATTTAAAATTAATTTTATAAAATTATTTTTTTTTTTTTTATTTTTTTTAATATTTAATAAAATAATAATAATAATAATAATTTTTATTTATTTATTTTAAAATTTATAATATTAATATTTTAAAAAAAATAAAATTTTAAACAAAAAAAAAAATATTTAAATGTAAAATTTTTTAATTACTTAATTTTTTTTTTTTTTTAAAGAAATCTTAACTTTTTTTTTTTTAAAAAAAAAAATAATTTCAAATTTAAATAAAAAAAATTATTTAAAGTAAATTTATAAATAGATAATATTAAATTTTAAACTTTTTTAAGTATTTTAAGTAAATCACGTTAAAAAATGGATTTTTTATAAATTTTTTTTTAAAGTTATTGATTTTTTCCACATCAAAAATGAAATATAAATATATAACAAAATTTAAATTATTATAAGGTTTTGATTTGTTTAAATTTAATCTTATGATTATTTAAAATTTTTTAAAATCTTAAAAACTTTATTACAAGACTTCATTTAAGGATTCACCTTTTGAAAAATTGTAAATCCTGTTGAAAAAGCTGAATAAAACTTTTTAAAATTCAATATTCAATAAAAGTTTAATCTTAAAAATTGAATAATTTTGAAAATAGAAAACTTCATTTAATATCTTTTATATCAAAAAAAGTTGGTTACCATCAAACATTTTGCTATTTTTCAATTTTTATCACATTTTTTTATGGATTTTGTCAATTTATTTATTTAAATACATAATATGGCTTTAAACACATTACAATTGAGCTCATCAAAGAACTAAAATTTGAGAATTGAGGTATACTTCAAATACCCAAAAAGTCCAAAATTAAATTCTGAACTATGCATAACCCATAAGTCATGAATATATCCAAAATTCATCATTTTTTGATTTAAGAAAAGATGAATCACTTTTTTTTGAGTAATTAAATTCATTAATTTAAGGCCACTTTGGATTCTAAGAACGTATACACCTAGGGTATCTCAATAGAGTGAATAAGCTTAAATTAACTTTATGAGGTGGTAATATGGAAAATACTTCAATACCACATAAAAGAATTGTGAATTTTTTTTGTTTTTCTCAATTTCACGCCAAAATAATGGAAATGAGAGAAATCCCATGTTACATATACACTAATATTGGTTTTATGCATGTTTGTAGAAATTAAAAAAATAGTATTCTTACATACAGTTTTTTGTACACCAATAGTGGATACCAGTCTTGAAGCCTGAATTACTATTTTGGACCTGAAAATAGCAAAAGACATCAAAGAGAGCTAGAGTACCCAGCTTCTGAGGTCTCTGAGACATGGTTAGCTCTAAAGCTTCCTCAAATGGCTGATAAGAGCCCAATCATTTTACTAAAACCTTTTGAGAACTTGGTTACCAAGTTAAAATCTCGTTAAATCATAAGAAAATTTCAAATAAGCTTCTATTTTGATGTGACAAGGAGGTAAAGAGAAACTTAGACTCCTGAAACCATTTCAATTATCAATTATTTTTGAATTGATAAAGCTTCAAATATTAATTAAAGAACTTGTTGAAATAGTATCCATTCATTTACCTAATGGCAACAAGCTATACTGTTCTATTTGCAATTCTATGTAGAAATAAGGTAAAAAAAATCAAAAATTCATTAAAAATACAATTATTAATTAATCTTTCTGTAAATTTAAAGAACAATAGAAAATGGTGAAATCCATAAATAAACCAAAAAATAATTATAATTAAAAGTTTTACTTACAGTCTATTATTTATTATTCCATGTGAAACACTGAATCTTCAAAAATTCACAGAAAATACACTCTGTGATTAAATTTCTAATAACATTGATAACTTTGAGAAATTAATGATTTTTTTGGAATAAAAGAATATTAAAAGCTTTTACTCCTTTCATTATTAACCATAAATGGGTTGGTAGTCACATAAAAGCACCAATTAAGTAATTATGATAATCTTATGTGACAACAGATGATTCAATCAATAATCCAAGAAGTTTTATTTTTTTCTCACTCACAAGCTTTTTAGTTTTCTCCATGGAACACCTCTGTGAACTTTTGTTGACTTAAAAGAGGCCTCCTTTTTCTGTTTTTTTCCAAATCATCTTATTATCCAATTATACCTTTATTACCAACAAGTAAGTATTAGTTAAAACTTTTCTTAAGTATTTCATTCTTTAAAAATCAATAAGAAAGACTTTGAATTATAGAAATAAACTATAATTTGTTTTAATACTGTTATAAATCAATTTTTATACTTTAAATCCACAATTTATCTAGCAAATCTCTTTACCAATTATTTTCAAGGTTTTATTGGAGTATTAGTGAGTGGTTTTAATTAATTCTTAAAGTTTTCTCTAATATTAGTTTTTTTTTTCAAGAATTATGTTTATAATAATTCTTTAAAAATAGATTTGTATATTAAGATAAATTTATCATTTTAACAAAAAAAGGTTTTATCATTAAATAGTTCTTTCAATTGATTCTTGTAGACAATTACTGCTTACTGTTATAATAACTAGTAGTGTATAAAAAGTAAAAGAGTTAATTAATTAATTAATTAATTCATTAATTAATTGTGTTTATAATAATTTCAATTATTATATTTCATAAGAAAAGTAATAGTACTTTTGATTAAGGGTAATATTATTAGAAGTTTCATAGAAACATCTTACATAAATCCTGTATGGAAAATCCTTATCCAATTCAGTAAATAAACATAACAACTTGATTTCAACATAATTTTTGTGAATTTAAATAAACCTTATTTAGCTTAAAATTAAAGTTAAAATTGATTTTTTTTTTGTTAAATTGGTTACATGTATTGAAAGATTATTAAATATTCCAATAATAGCCAAAATAATCAATCTTGAGTATAAAAACATATGGATATACCCTAGGTTATTTTTGGTGTAGAATCCAAAAATAAATTAATAATTATAAATTTGTTTATAAAAAATAAATTTATATTAATTTTTTTTAATTATTTCTTATTATAAAACCATTTTGGAAAGTCAATTATTTACTGAATAAAATTTTGAAAATGATTTTTTTTTTTTAGTATTATGAATCTTTATAAGTTTTAAATAAAAATATTTTATTAAAAATTAATTATTTTTCTTATACTCAAAATTTTTATAAGGTTAAAATTTTATTAAAAAATAATCAATTCTAAAAACTTTTTCAAAATAGAATACACCAAATTTATTTTTTATTTTTTATTTTTTAAATTTTTTAGTATTGAAAAAATAATAATATAGAAATTTATTACTTTATTAACAATAAAAAGTTATCCAAAAAAATACTTTAAAAGAGATATTTATGGCTATAATAGAAATTTCTTCAAGAGAAATTTCAATTCAAATTAATTGAGAAAAAAAAATGTAGGAAATTAATATTAGAAAATAGTCTCTAAAAAATATTGAAGGGAATACAAACCCAAAAATGACCAGAGTAAATTTGAAAACAAAGTGACAAAGCTAACCATTATGAAAGATGCTTTAAGTTACTGTTGGGGTGGTTCAAGGGTAAAAATGATATAAAAGTGGTGGTTGTAATATTTTATTTATTGGATTAACAATGTTTAAACTAATTATAAAAGGAGAAGAATCTAACATGAATAGAAAAGTGGGACAAAGAAGACATTACTTCATAGCCACCAAGTCTATTTGTACAAAAGTAAAATTTACTAAAATAAGTGGTGAGAAAGACACTTACAACAGAAAAACCCATTATGGAATCATTGAACCCTGGTTTAGACCAAAAAGTTTGTTTAGCCATTTTAGTCCCTTAAATCAGCCATTGCCATAGTAATACTTAGTTTAAAGCCTTCAAAACATGTCAGAATGTGTGAAAGAGAGCTCAAAACAAGTTAAAACTGTTTGTAAAAAGATGTTTTTAACTTAAGGGTAATTTTACTCTCTTTGAAACAGTTAAAAGTGCCATGGTTGGTATCAAAAGCTCATCATCAATTGAATCACAGACCCTGTGACTCAATTCCAAGCCAAAAGTGATGGAAGTTTGTGCAACTTGTCCCATTTTGTTTTTGGAATATGGAAATGAGTCCTCCATCCATCTTACTGCATTCTTCCTAGCTTTGCCTAGGATTTGTTTTAAGGTAGCAGCTGTGGTATGTATTTCAACCAAATATTTCATCAAAGAATCTTGGGGTAGTCTGGGATTACATCCTTTTTTTGGAATAGAAGGAGTATTATTGGTACTGGAATTAATAAGTCTTATATATTCTAGTTCCAGTGCAGGTAGAAGGGTATAAAAATAATGGGTTAATCCATCAAAATATTTGGGATCTAAGCAATATTCACAAAATCTTCTGACCATGCCTTTCAAGGTATGGGGGCTTCTTTCAGCTAGCCCATTGGCTTGTGGGTGGTAGGCTGTAGAGAAGGATAATATGGTCCAAAATATTGGGTGAGGATTTGCTCATAGTTCTGAGGTAAGTTTGGGATTTCTGTCACTAATAAGTTTTGTAAATATACCAGTCAATGATACTACTCTATTCCATATTAGAAGATCTTTATAAATGTCTGCATCACCTTTGTGACATTGTAAAGGATTGTAGTCTTACTAAACCTGTCAAAAATCACTAGGAAGGAATTATGGATTCTATAAACCCCTGGTGGTAGACCAGTTACCCAATGCATATGAAAAATTTACCAAGATCTACTGGGTTCTTGGATTTTTATCATATTTATGTTTATTTTCCCATTTGATTTATTGGTATTTTGAAATCTATCACAGGTTTTGCAGTATTCTGCAACATATTTCTGCTACATTGGCCACCATATGAGCATTCCAATATTTTCTCTTGTACTATCCACAGAAAGATTTTCTGAGAATGGGCTGTCATAGAATTAGTTCAGCAAAATATTGATTAAAGAGCTATGTATTACTGTCATAACACATGTGTGCTTTGTTCTGTGGCAAATTATTAAATTAAGTAAGTACAATATTCCTTGACCATAAGAACTGTTCCATATTTAATACAAGGAATGTTTCAAGGAGTCATCTTAAAGATCCTTAGACAGTAATTGGCATAAAATGCTTCTATTATTCTATTGAGTGTAACTGTTCCTTACTTCTTCAAAGAAGGTGGTATTTATATCTGTAACACTAACTCATTATATTGGGATTTTTGGAGAAGATTCTTCTGGCACATAAGTAGGATTCTAAATATCATTTGGTAATGGGCATAGGCTTAGTCCATATGTATTTTTGTGAATATATTTGTGTAAAATGGTCATATTGCTTCTATACTCCTGTATGGCTATTTTGCATCTGAGAATATATCATTTGGGTGTAAGGGTGTCACCTGAACCCAAGAGTTTTATTAATCCCTGTCAGAGAGGCCTTTGAGTCCGGGAGATGGGGCAGCCTTCTGTTTAGAAAAAACTCTTAATTATAGACTAGGACAGGCTGGGTATAAGCTTCAAGAGTCAACAGGGACCCTGTATGTTACAAAGAATCATATAATTTGTGAGCCTTTGAGATATGACCACATATCCAAAAAGGTCACAAGAAAAGTTCTATAATAATCATACTTATAATACTTATCTTGAAACTAGTGAAAATACCATAAATAGGTAAAAAATCTGAATTTACTCGAAATCTAATGGGTAAAAATTTGAGAGAAATTACACCATTATATTCCTCATGGTAAAATACAAATGTCATTTTTATGGCATATCTTAAAAGTCAATAAATACTGAAGAATAAGTAATAATAACCTAAAAAAGACACAAAAACTTATTTAACTCATAAACAAGTGAAACAACATGTAAAAAAAATTGTACCATTTGATTCTCCATAAAACATCACACATAAAACAATTATATGGCAATTCTCTAAGGTCAATACTTAAGGAATTAAGCTGAATATATGCACTTTTTTGGTCAATGGATATATTCATGGTTTTTAGCTAATATCTCTTGAAATATCCAAGATAGAGAGTTAAAAAAAAAGTAAAGTCACCACGTAATTACTGTAAGAACACAGATATTAACTTTATTTTAAAAGTTATAAACAAGGTTAAAACTTGTAATGGTTTATTTAACAAAATCACTGGAGCTGTTGACCACTTTGTTGTGATAGTGGTCCAAACTTAAAATAAAGTAGACATTCAGATTCTACTGGATCATACGTGAATAATGATGTAGTCTCAATATAATATTCAAGGTATAACCCCTTGAAATAAAGGTTTGAAATTTAAAATATTGAATTTCAACAGAAAAGATGAGTTACAAGGAAAATCATAAAAAATAGAGTTTTTATTATGTAATAAAATTATCTTTGAAGTTTAATAAGGAAATGCCAAGCTATCTTAATTAACTATCAGTATAGCTGTGGCGTGTATAGCTTAAAAAATGATCAAAGTTTAAGCTTAAAATTGATCATTTATGATCACTCACTGTAATCTTATTTTAAGTTTAACAGTTATATAAGTCATAAAACTGGTGAATACCATTAGATTATGATTAGTAATAATGAAATACACCAATTTTAGGCTTCTTTCAAGCCTAAAATGTCATCAAACTTAGAGTTATAGTGATAGCTCTAAATAATGGCATAATAATGAGATAAGATGGTTTGATCATGATGTAATCATCACTACACCTTAAAAAACTGATCATTTCCAGTGTATACCATCAGTACACGTCTACTAGAAGCCTACTGGACTCTAGAAGGGAGGTATTTAATATAAATAGAGCTCTTTTTACTCTATTGTCCCCTCAGACTCATCAAAACAATTAAACAATTAAATACAAAGGTAAAATGTTTTATTATTTATATATAAATGTCTTATATTATAAAAGAGCAAAAGTTATATTTATTATAATCATCATTTTTGATGTTATTACTACAACTGTTCTCTTGCTTTGTTATAATTCTCTTAAAAATCTCATTTTCATGTAAAATCAAAAAAATATGTAATTTCTTTTATTTTTATATGTAAATACAATTTAAATAAGCTGTATTTACATTATTTGGCATAAATTAATTCAAAATTATTATATTAAGCATAAAAAGTATGTTATTTTCCCTTATTATAATAATTTCTCTTTATCATTACTATCAATAATTCTTTAATTAATATAAATAGTATTTATATTAATATATAACTTTAATATTAGTAATATTATCTTTATTAACTGTTTTTTATTAATAAAAAACAATTTTTTTAGGCCTTTATTATTTTTTGGTAACAATAATAAAGTGCTTTTAGATATATTAATTATCATATATTAATATATTTATTTATCATATTATTCTTTCATAATATAAATTATATCATTATATCTATTTAATAATATGATTGTCTTTTACGCCATAATTATAATACCGCTTTTTCTTCTTATTTATTTTATTTATAGGGAAATTCATAGTACAATAAGTAAAATATTAGTAATTCTTACTTATTGTTTCATAGTCAAACCTTACATTTGGGGGCCTGGCCATGAAATTTACTTAAAAGACCTTTAAAAATATTCTAATTGGGTTTATCCAATAATAAATTTGTTTTTAACCATAGAATTATATAATACATTGATTTTTATCAATTTTAAAAGCTATTTAGGCATTTGGAAAGCAATTGTACTGTCTTAAATGTGGTTTTTCACATCCTTAGACTTGCAAAAACTTTCTTTGAGTGACTCTAGTGATTAAAAGAGATATTTTATAAATCAAAAATAATGTTATATTATAAACTAATTTCATAAAAGAATCATCTTCATTGTTATTTTATTCTTTAACAATAAAAATATAAAAACCAAATAAAAAAAGTTATTTTTATTCAATTCTTTTTTCTTTATTTGTTTCAATTATTCTGATATATAAAGGCAATTTTTACGTGGAAAATTGCCATATCTTACCAAAAATAACACTTTGCATATAAAAGACTTATATTTATTTGTCTTTTTTAGTGTTTGAAGACAATCCAACAGAGGACAATCAAACAACTGGTGAAATGTTGGTGGAAGAAACTTTCTCAAGTTCTCCAACACCAATTATCATTAAGAAAAAGAAAGCTAAGAAGTTAGACTTTCCAGGACCCACTATTAAGGACTCTGAAGGTGAGTACCTCCTTTATAAATTGCCATAAAAAGAAATTCTTGTCCTGAAATCTTTTTATTTTTTATTTTCTTGAATTATTACTACCAGAAGAGGTTCCCAATACTCTGTCCAATCAGATGGGGCTGGACTCAGAGGCAGAATTGATCCCTAAAAAAGGAAAAGAAAGGGTGAAATCCCCAGTGGAACTGAATCCACAAAAGGAAGTGCCTTATCCCAAAGGCAAGTCCCAGAAATGCCCATGATATCAGAACCAGAGTTAGAACTAAGTATGAGTAACAAAAATAGGTACAAATCACATTCAGAGGGCTCAGATAGACATTTAAATGAGCCAGTACAAACATAACTACACAGTGTACAAGGACAAGGACTGGGAAATGTTGCCACAAATACACCAAGGAGTGATGAACTCCTGGCACATCCTCAAAAAGTTCCTCAAAGAGGAGGAAATAGTGAGATAATCCAATGGATGGAATCCACTATCATCCAAACCGCAAATCAAAAAGATCAAGGAGTGTCATGCCAAAAAGAGGGAGGCAACCAAGGAAGAAGCCCCAGTAGCTTCTACCAGCAATAACCAAGCCAACCCACTTCTCCAAGAAGGGAAGAAGAACAAGAAGAAGAACTGGAGAAAACCATATTCCCCAAGCTACAGGATTCCAAAAATCCAAAAAGATGCCATGGACAATGCCTTCAACATGGCCAGAGCTTTGATGGAATTCAAAGACAAGGAGGAGAAAAGAATGAGACAACCCCATTTTCCAAAGAAATAACCTTATCTCCTGATGTTCTAAATACTTTAACAGAGCTTAAAGACAGTATTTTGCCTCTTAAAAACATTAAAAATGGTTTATTATTCTTACAAGAAAACAATAATAACTTATAATCTTCAACAAAAATTGCTATAAAAAACAAAAAAGAAATTGATAATACTAAATTTATTGTTGAAAACAATAAACCAAAGGTTTTAATTGAAAATACTCAAAATTTAATACAAGGAAAACAGGAATTGTATAAGTACATAAACAATATCAAAGATAAAACTTTGACAATCAATTATGACATGAGTATTGATAATCTTATAGAAAAATTAAACAAATTAAGTATTTCTGTAGAACAATTTGAAGAAAAAACTTCATCACACCAAAAATTACCTCTAGACCATGTGGAAAAAAGTAATGAAGCAAGAATGAATCTAAAAGATGATATTAAAAGTGAAATAAGACTTATTACTGAAAAATTGGATACAATTAATGAGGCTAACCTAGATATGCCAAAGTTATCAACCCCATTTTCTCACATAAGAAGCCCTGTTAAACCAAAAGAGTAAATAACAAATCCATTCATAACAGAATTGAGTCATCAAGATAATAACCAAGTCTTAATGAAAGAAGAACCTCAATGAAAGGAATGGCCAACATTCACAGGAGAAGGTGAATATGACCATATGTCATTTATTAAAAAAATTGACATGTTCCAAGAAGATTATGCAATACCAGATGAATTGATCACTGCCAGATTAAAATAACTGTTTGAGAAATATGCAAAAAGATGGTATTATGGCATGATGCAAACAAATGGCAAAAATACCTGGTCTTGGTGGAAACAAGAAAAAATCACCAAGTGGGCTAATGATGTCTGGAGGTACAAAATAGAAAATTCATTTGAAAATTCCTTCTTTGACCCAGACAAGGATAAACCTTTGACTTGGTTCTTAAAACAAGTTGAAAGATTAAATGCATTGTACCCAGAAATGTCACAGAAAATGGTACACATGAAAATACTTAAGAAATGTGGAGGAGAATTGGAATATGCCCTGAGAGGCAGGTGTATAGAAAAATGCTCCCAGAAGAGTATAATAATGAACTAGAAGACATAGTGACAAGAACAAAAATTGGTAGAACTTGGAAGAAATTGGACATTAAAAGTCCAAATAAGCCATTTATCAAAAAGATAAGCCAAGAGAAACTTTCAAGCCCAATATATCTAACAGTAATGAACAAAGAAAGTGCCACAAATGTGGAGGTATTGGAAACTTAGCCAATGATTACCTTAAGAAAGCAAAAATCAATGAAATTGTGGAAACAGAGGACCACAATGATAAATAAGAAGAATCTGATTCTGAAAAGGACACTGAAGAATTAGAAGCTTCTGAAATTGATGAAATTAATATAATTAATGCACAAATTAAAAATATTTATTTAATATATGAAGTACTAGATGTCAATTCAAACTTACCACAAGTTGGAACATCTAATAAAAGTCCAAGAAACATACAAGATGACAAATTTTGTAGACCCAAACCAGAAAAGGAATGGGATATACAGCCGGAAAATCATGTATAAGTATTGTCATGGTGGAAAACCAAGAGGCAAAAGTGAGCTTAGATACAGGAGCATATTTTACCTGTGTTGGTAAGAGGTATTTGAAAACAATTGTACCAGATTGGGAAGAAAGACTTATACCAATACAAGGAGTAAAATTTAGTAGTGAAAGTGAAAGCATGAAGCCCCTTGCAATAATTGACTCAAAACTAATTTTTCCTCATCCTTCACAATGTATCAGATTGAAAGTAGAGTTTGTAGTAATCGACAATTGCACTAGTAACCATTTTATACTTGGAAATGACTACTTGTCAGCTTATGGCATAGATATCTCTAACCAAAAATATAGATATTTCCCCATAGGGGACAATAAAAGGCAAAAATTTGGCTTCTTCAATAACAAAAGACAAATTGCAATTATTAAGAATGAAGAAAAAATCCCAGAAAAATGATTTTTCATAACTAAACAGCTGAAAGAGGAAGAATTCAATCATGAATTAACAGAAAAAATAAAAGAAAAACTGATTGAGCTCTTATTTAAATATAAAAATGCCTTTGAAACTGACAAGGAACCACTAGGTGCCATAATTGGACATGAGGTAGACATAATCCTTAATGTAGAGAAACCTTATACACCTCTATTAAGAAGACCAGCTTATCCAGCTATCCCAAGAGCTAGAGAAGCTTAAGAGGTACACATTAAAGAATTGATGGACCTTGAAGTATTAAGGAAAGTAGGACATAATGAACAGGTAGAGGTCACTACACCTGTCATTATAGCCTGGCATAATGGAAAACTAAGGATGGTAGGGGACTTTGGAGCTCTAAACACCTATACTATCCCTGACAGATATCCAATACTCAGAATCCATGAGAAATTAACACAATTATCTCAGGCTAAGTTCATCACAGCCATGGATGCTCTAAAGGGTTTTCATCAAAATTTCTTAACAGACAATGCCAAAAGACTATTGAGGATAATAGTCTACTGTGGAATTTTTGCATATCTAAGAATGCCATTTGGTATAAGAATGCGCCTTCCCATTATCAAAGAATGATGAATACCATATTTCCTGAAGAATTTTCAGAAGGATGGTTAATCATCTATATTGATGATATTATAGCTTGCTCAGAAATGGGATAATCACCTAACAATACTAGAAAGAATCTTGCAAAAGATAGTAAAAGTAAACATGAAAAATTCCTTGAAAAAGCTCCATTGTGCATACAGTAAACTGAAAGCACTAGGACATGTTGTATCTGCACTAAGTTTGGGCATAGATAAAAAAAAAGTAGAAGCAGTAATATCGAAGCAAATTCCCCAAACCAAAAAGGAAATGCAATCATTTCTAGGATTTTCTGGTTATTACAGACAGCATATTAAACATTTTTCAAGAATTGCTAAATCCTTGTATAAGCTCTGTGACCAACAGAAAGTCTATGAAATGACTGAAAAAAGAGTCAAGGAATATAAAGAATTGAAAAATTCCTCAACAAATGCCCCATGTATTCTAATGCGAGATTTGAATCTTCCCTTTGAACTATACATTGATTCTTGTGGAGAAGGACTAGGTTCTGCACTACACCATACACAAATAATCAATGACAAACCTGTTGAAGGACCAATTTGCTTCATTGCAAGACAAATAAAGCCAAACAAAGCAAGGTATGGAGCAAGCCAAATGGAATGCCTTTGCTTAGTGTGGGAATTAGAAAAATTACACTATCATTTGGATGGAACAGTGTTTGATGTAATTACAGATTGCAATGCTGTAAAACCTTTCTTCAACATGAAAACTCCAAATAGAAATATGCTAAGATGGAAAATTGCCATCCAAGAATATAGAGGAAATATGACTATAGTTCATAAATCTGGTAATATTCATAAAAATGCAGATTGTCTTAGCAGATGGGCTCTGGAAAATACACCTGAAAATCTAGCATGGGTACCACAGGAAGAGCACCATATAGAAGGAATATGTGTTACATATATAGGCACAGAATGGTTTAACCCAGTTAAAGAAAGCTATAAAATGGACAAAAACAGCCATATCTCATGCCAACTTCTAATGAAAGACTTTAAAGACCCATCACTTTTATCAAAACTAGATGAAATATGGAAAAACGCATATGATGAAGGAAGATTCCACCTCCTTGATGCAATCCTCTACCATAGAACTAAACATACATGTGTTATGGCTTTAACAGATAGAGCTCTGATAAACAATATACTACATGAATGTAATTATGATGTTGCAGCTGGACATCTCTCAGAAGACAGAACACTAGAGAGGGTAAAAACCTGCTCTTGGTGACAAAATTGGAAGAAAGATGTTGCAGAATACTGCCAAACCTGTGACAGATTCCAGGAAGAAAACAGAGCCACAGGAAAGAAATTTTGAATGATGATCCAAATCCAGGAACCAAAATCCCCTTGGGAAATAGTTCAGATGGATTGGGTAACAGCCTTACCTCCAGGAGGAGACAGAAGTTATAATGCATGCCTAGTATTAGTTGACAGATACAGAAAAAATCAAATGTTATTACCAAGTCACAAGGATGACACAGCTATGGACACAGCCATAATAATATGGAATAAAGTTATTAGCCACACAGGCGTATTTCAAAACATCATAAGTGATAGAGACCCAAAATTCACTTCAGCATTATGGACAAACCTACATAACCTGCTTGGAACAAAATTATCATCCTCAACAGCTTACCACCCCCAAACTGCTGGTCTAGCAGAAAGAATAATACAGACATTAGAAGAGGTGATCAGGAGATTCTGTGCTTATGGACTAGAATTGAAAGATTCTGATGGTTTTACCCATGATTGGTGTACATTAATACCAGCTCTTGAGCTGGCATATAAAACATCAATCCATTCTTCAACTGGAAAGAAACCGCAATGCTAGAAAAAGGCTGGAATCCAAGACTTCCTTAGGATACCCTCAAAAAGCACTTAGTGGATATACACCCAACAGCAAGTAGCTTGAAGTTAATGCCTGACAAAGCAAGACACAATGCAAACAGATGTATGCAAGATTATTTCAAGTATGCAAAGGAAAGATGGTACAAAAGTCATAAACCACCTGACTTCAAAATAGGAGACTTGGTCCTAGTGTCAACTCCAAATTTCAATAATATAAAAGGCCCAAAGAAATTGAAAGATTTGTTTTCAGGACCATTTATGATCAAAGCATGACATTGAACTAATGCTGTGCAACTAGAGCTCACATGTGAATTAATGAACAAACACCCAACTTTTCCTGTAAGTCTGGTAAGACCTGATAGCTCAAGTGAAAAGGAACTATTTACACTAAGAAATACCCCCTTTAAAAGAAGGAGAAGAAAAGAAAATTGTGAAAGTCCTTAAAGAAAGAAGGACAAGAAACAAAAAAAGAAAGGGAATACCTTAGATGGTATAGAAATCCAACTAAAGAAGATGAAAGGGTACTTGAGGAGGATATAACAAATGCTGATAAACTATTAAGAAGGTTCCGACATGAAAGAAAGCCTAAAGGATAGAAAAATCAAGCATTATTGAGCTTCAAGACTAACAAAGGCTATTGAAGAGGTAGGACAGTGGATGATACCCTAATTAAATATATCAGATTCTGGTACAATCTTTTTTGGTGGTGGGGAATGTGAGCCTTTGAGACATGACCACATATCCAAAAAGGTCACAAGGAAAATTCTACAATAATTATCTTAAACCTAGTGAAAATACCATAAGTAGGTACAAAATCTGAAGTAAATAATATTCTAATGAGTAAACATGTGAAATAAATTACACCATTAGATTCCTCATGGTAAAATACACATATGCCATTTTTATGGCATATCTGAAAAGTCAATAATTACTGAAGAATAAGTAATAATACCCTAAAAAAGACACAAAAAAATATTTAACTAAGAAACCAATGAAACAAAGTGTTAAATAAATTGGACCATTGGATTATTAATAAAGAACCACACATATCACAATTATACAGAAATCCTCTAAAGTCAATACTTAAGGAATTAAGCTGAATATATGCACTTTTTTGGTCAATGCATATATTCATTGTTTTTAGCTAATGTCTCTTGAAATATACAAGATAGAGAGTTAAAAAAAAGGCACCACATAATTACTGTGAGAAAACAGATATGAACTTTATTTTACAAGTTATAAACAAGGTTAAAACGTGTAATGGTTTATTGAACAAAATCACTGGAGCTGTTCACCACTTTGTTGTGAAAGTGATTCAAACTTAAAAAAAAAGCAAGTTTTCAGGTTCTACTAGTTCATAGGTGAAAGAAAATGTATTTTGTATCACAATGTTCAAGGTAAAACCACCTGAAATCAAGGTTTGAAGTTCAAAATATTGAATTTCAACAGAAAAGATGAGATACAAGAAAAATCATAAAAAATAGGGCTTTGATGATGTAATAAAATTCTCTTGGAAGTTTAATAAGGACATTCCATACTATCAGAATACACTCTCTGAATAGATGTAGCCTTTATAACCTAAAAGGTATTAATGATCAAATTTAAGCTTAAAATAGATCACTTATGATCACTCACTGTAATCTTATTTTAAGTTTAACAGTTATATAAGTGATTAAACTGGTTAAAACTATTAGCTTATGATTAAGAATAATAAAATACACAAATTTTAGGCTTCTTCAAAGCCTATGATGTCAACAAAATTAGAGTTATAGTGATAATTCTAAATAATGGTGTAATAAAGAGATAAGATGGTTTGATCGTGACGTAATCATCACTAAAACTGAAAATACTGATCATTTCCAGTGGATACCATCAGTACATGTCTACTAGAAGGGAGGTATTTACAATAAATAGAGCTGCTTTTACTCTATTTTGCCCTCAGACACATCTAAACAATGAAACAATTACATCCAATGGTAAAATATTTTCTTCTTTATATACAAATCTCTTATATTATCAAAGAACAAAAGATATCTTCATTATAATCATCATTTTTGACTTGATTACTCTAATTTTTCTCTTGTTTTGTTATAATTTGCTTAAGAATCTCATTTCCACGTAAAATCAAGAAAATTTGTCATTTCTTTCATTTTTATTTGTAAATACAGTTTGAATAAGTTGTATTTACATTATTTGGAGTAAATGCATTCAAAATTATTATATTAAGCATCAAAAGTAGGTTATTTTCTCTTATTATAATAATTTCTCTTTATTATTACTATCAATAATTCTTCAATTAATATAAATAGTATTTATATTAATATATAACTTTAATATTAGTAATATTATTGTGAGCCTTTGAGATATGACCACATACCCAATAAGGTCACAAAAAAGACTCAGAATAATTATACCTTTAATACAATTATATTAAAAGTACTTAGAATAATTATACATTAAAAATAATTACTTAAATATACAAAAAATACCATAAATTGGTACAAAAATTGGTTTAACTTAAAAAACAATGAATCAACATGTAAAATAAATTTCACCATTGGATTCCCCATGGTAAAATACACATATACCATTTTTATGGCATATCTGTAAAGTCAATACTTAATGAATTATAAGGTGTAATACCTTATAAAAACCATAAAACCTTATTTATCTCAGAAACTAATGAAACAACATGTGAAATAAATTGTACCAGTGGATTCCCCACAAAACTCCACACATAAAACAATTAATAAGCTAATTTCCAAAGTTAATACTTAAGGAATTAACCTGAATATATGCACTTTTTTGGTCAACGCATATATTCAAGGATCATAGCTAATATCTCTTAAACTATACATGATAGAATGATGAACCAAAAATAAAGTTACCACGTAATTACTGTAAGAATACAGATATGAACTTTATTTTACAAATTATAAACAAGGTTAAAACTTATAATGAAATATTGATAAAAATCAACAGAGCTGTTGACCACTTTGTTGTGAAAGTGTTCCAAACTTAAAAAAAAGTATACAGTTGGATTCTACTAGTTCATTCGTGAATAACGATGTAATTTTTATTATTAAATTCAGGATATAACCCCCTGAAATCAAGGTTTGAAGTTTAAAATATTGAATTTCGACAGAAAAGATGAGTTACAAGAAAAATCATCAAAATTAGAGTTTTGATGATGTAATAAAAAAGCTCTTGGCAGCATAATAAGGTTATGCCAGGCTATCAGAATTCACTCTCTGAATTGCTGTAGCGTGTAAATTATAAACGTTATTGAGGATCAAAGTTTGAGCTTAATTTGAGCAGTTATGATAACTCACAGTAACCTTAATTTAAGTTTAACAGTCTTAAGAGTGATAGAATTGGTGAATACTATTAGTTTATGATTAAAACTCATAAAATCCACGAAATTTGGGGTTCTGCCAAGCCTCTGATGTCATCAACTTTAGAGTTATAGTGATAACTCTAAATAATGGTGTAATAATGATGTAATATGGTTTGATAATGATGTAATCATCTCCAAACCTTAAAATATTGATCAATTACAGTGGATATGATCAGTAAACGTCTACTAGAAGCCTGTTGGACTCTAGGAGGGAGGTATTTACTATAAATAGAGCTCTTTTTACTCTATTTTCCCCTCAGACGCATCAAAAACATTAAATCAATTAAATCAAAGGTAATTTCTTTATTCTTTATATATAAAACTATTATATTATTAAAGACCAAAGACCACCTTATTATAATCATCTATTTTGATGTGATTAAATCATTTATTTAATTGTTTTTGTTAAAAATCTCTCTAAAAACTCATTTCCACGTAAAAATCCAGAATAATTTGTAATTTTCTTTATTTTTATTGTAAATACAATTTGCAAAGGTTGTATTTATACTTTTTGGCGTAAAATATTTCAAAATTATTATATTAAGTGCTAAAAGTAGGTTATTTTCTCTTATTATAATAATTTCTCTATTATTACTCTCTTAATAATTCTCTAATTAATATAAATAGTATTTATATTAATTCATAATTTTAATATTAGTAATATTATTGTTATTAATTGTTTTTTATTAATAAAAAGCAATTTTTTACGCCTTTATTATTTGTTGGTAACAATAATAAAGAGCTTTTTAAATAAATTAATTATTTTATATTAATATATTTATTTATTATATTATATTTTCATAATATAAATTATATTATTATATTTATTTAATAATATAATTATTTTACGCCATAATAATAATGATTATTTATTATTATTATATCTTTAATCTTATTTATTCAATTCATAAGGACATTCAGAGTACAATAAGTAATAAATTAGTAATTTTTACTTATTGTTTCATAGTCAAACCTTACATTTGGGGGCCTGGCCATGATATTTACTTAAAAGACCTTTAAAAAGATTCTAATTGGGTTTATCCAATAACAAATTATATTTATAATCATAAAATTATATAATAATTTTATATTTTATTGATTTTAAAAGCTATTGAGGCATTTGGAAAGCAATTGTACTGTCTTACACGTGGTTTTTCACATCCTTAGACTTGCAAGAACTTTCTTTGAGTGACTCTAGTGATTAAAAAAGATAATTTAGAAATTAAAAACAATTTTTTTTTATAATTTAATTTTGTAAAAGAATCATATTCATTTTTTATTTTATTCTTTAAAAATAAAAATATAAAAAATATTAAAAAATTTTAAAAACCAATAAAAAAAGTTATTTTTATTCATTTTTATTTATTTCTTTATTCATTTCAATTTTTTAAAGATATATAAGCAATTTCTACGTGGAAAATTGCCATATCTTGCCAAAAAAATAACACTTCTTATAAAAAGACTTAAATTTATTTGTCTTTTTTAGTGTTTGAAGATAACCCAACAGAAGACAACCAAACTACTGTTGAGAGATTGGTGGAAGAAACTTGTCAAAGTTCTCCAACACCAGTTATCACCAAAAGAAAGAAAGCTAAGAAATTAGACTTTCCAGGACCCACCATTCAAGACTCTGAAGGTGAGCACCTCTTTTATAATTTCCATAAAAAGAATTTTTATTCTAAAATACTTTTATTTCTTATTTTCTTAAATTATGACTACCAGAAGAGGTTCCCAATACTCCATCCAATCAGATGGAGCTGGACTCAGAAATAGAACTGATCCCTCAAAAGGGAAAAGAAAGGGCAATATCCCCAGTGGAACAGAATCCACACAAGGAAGTGCCTTATCCCAAAGGCAAGTCCCAGAAATGCTCATGATATCTGAGCCTGAATTGGAACTAAGTATGAGTAACTCAAATAGGTACAAATCACATTCAGAGGGCTCAAATAGACATCTACATGAGCCAGTACAAGCAGTATTACACAGTGTACAAGGACAAAGATTGGGAAATGCTGCCTCAAATACACCAAGGAGTGATGAACTCCTGGCACATCCTGAAAAAGTTCCTCAAAGAGGAGGAGATAGTGAAATACTCCAATGGATGAAATCCACTGTCATCCAAACCTCAAATCAAAAAAATCAAGGATTACCATGCCAAAAAGAGGGAGGCAACCAAGGAAGAAGCCCCAGTAGCTTCTACCAGAAAGCACCAAGCCAGCCCACTTCCCCAAGAAGGGAAGAAGAACAAGAAAAAGCATTGGAGGAAACCATATTCCCCAAGCTACAGGATCCCAAGAATTCAAAAGGATGCCATGGACAATGTTTTCAACATGGCCAGAACCTTGATGGAATTCAAGGACAAGGAAGAGCAAAGAATGAGACAACCTCATTTCCCAAAGAAATAACCTTGTCCAAAGATGTTGTAAATACTTTAACAGAAATTAAAAATAGTATATTACCTCTAAAAGAAATTAAAAATAGTTTATTATCACTACAAGAAATAAATAACAATTTATCTTCTTTAACAAAAATTGTTGTGCAAAACAAGAAAGAAATTGACAACATTAAGTTTATTGTTGAAAATAATAAACCAAAGAATTTAATTGACAATACTCAAAAATTAATACAAGGACAACAAGAATTGTATAAATACATAAGAGACATCAAAGACAAAACTTTGACAATCAATTATGATGTGAGTATTGACAATCTTACAGAAAAATTAAATAAATTAAGTATTTCTGTAGAAAAATTTGAAGAAAAGACTTCATCACACCAAAAATTACTTTTGGACCATGTGGAAAAAAGTGATGAAGCAAGAATGCATCTGAAAGATGATATTCAGAGTGAAATAAGGCTTATTACTGAAAAAATGGACAAAATTAATGAGGCTAATTTAAATATGCCAAAGTTATCAACACCATTTTCACATATAAGAAGCCCTGTTAAAACAAAAGAGGAATTATCAAATCCTTTCATAACAGACTTGAGTCACCAAGATAATAACCAAGTCTTAATGAAGGAAGCACCTCAATTGAAGGAATGGCCAACATTCACAGGAGAAGGTGAATATGACCACATGTCATTTATTAAAACAATTGACATGTTACAAGAAGACTATGCCATACCAGATGAATTAATCACTGCAAGATTACATTCATTGTTTGAGAAATCTGCAAAAAGATGGTATTATGGCATAAGACAAACAAATGGTAAAAATACCTGGTCTTGGTGGAAACAAGAAATAATCAACAAGTGGGCAAATGATGCCTGGAGGTATAAGATAGAAAATGCATTTGAAAACTCTTTCTTTGACCCAGAGAAAGACAAACCTTTAACTTGGTTCTTGAAACAAGTTGAAAGGCTTAATGCACTGTACCCAGAAATGTCACAAAAAATGGTGCACATGAAAATACTTAAAAAATGTGGAGGGGAACTAGAACATGCCCTAAGAAGCAGGTGTATAGAACCATGCTCCACAGAAGAGTATATAAATGCACTAGAAGATATAGTGACAAGAACAAAAATTGGCAGGACTTGAAAAAAATTGGACATTGAAAGCCCAAATAAACCATTTATCAAAAAAGATAAATCAAAAGAATCCTTTAAGCCCAATACATCCAACAATAATGAGCAAAGAAAATGCCATAAATGTGGAGGTATTGGACACTTAGCCAATAATTGCCTTAAAAAAGCAAAAATTAATGAAATTGTGCAAACAGAAAACCACAATGACAAAGAAGAGGAATCAGACTCTGAAAAAGAGACAGAAGAGTCAGAAAGCTCTGAAAGTGATGAAATCAATATAATTAATGCACAAATTAATAATATTGATATAATTTATGAAGTACTGGATGTTCATTCAAACTTACCACAAGTTGGAACATCTGACACAAACCTGACAAACATACAAGATGCCAAAATGTATAGAACCAAACCTGCAAGAGGAATGGGATATACAGCTGGAAAATCAAGTATAAGCATTGTTATGGTTGATAACCAAGAAGGAAAAGTTAACTTGGATACAGGAGCATATTGCACTTGTGTTGGCAAAAGTTATTTAAAAACCATTGTCCCAAACTGGCAAGAAAAACTTATGCCAATACAAGGTGTCAAATTTAGTAGTGCAAGTGAGAGCATGAAGCCCCTTGGAATAATTGATTTAACACTAATTTTTCCTCATCCCTCACAATGTGTCAGAATTAAAGTAGAGTTTGTAGTAATGGACAACTGTACTAGTAATCATTTCATACTTGGGAATGATTACTTATCAATCTATGGTATAGATATCTCCAACCAAAAAGATAGATATTTTACCATAGGAGATAACAAAAGACAAAAGTTTGGCTTCTTAAATAACAAAAAAAAATCACAGTTATTAAGAAGGAAGAAAAAATTCCAGAAAAGGAACTTTTTATATCTGAAAAACTTAAAGAGGCAGAATTCAATCAAGAATTAACAGAAAAAATGAAAGAAAAATTGATTGACCTCTTATTTAAGTATAAAAATGCCTTTGCAACTGACAAGGAGCCACTAGGTGCCATAATTGGACATGAAGTGGATATAATTCTTAATGTAGAAAAGCCTTACCCACCTTTATTAAGAAGACCTGCTTATCCAGCCAGCCCAAGAGCTAGAGAAGCCTTAGAAGTGCACATTAAAGAATTAATGGACCTTGGAGTATTAAGAAAGGTTGGACATAATGAACAAGTAGAAGTTACTACACCTGTCATTATAACTTGGCATAATGGAAAATCAAGGATGGTAGGAGATTTCAGAGCCCTGAACACCTATACCATTCCAGACAGATATCCAATACCTAGAATCCATGAGACATTGACCCAATTGTCACAAGCTAAGTTCATCACAGCTATGGATGCTCTTAAGGGTTTTCATCAAAATGTCTTAACAGACAATGCCAAGAAACTACTAAGAATAATAGTCCATTGTGGAATTTTTGAATACTTAAGAATGCCATTTGGGATAAAAAATGCACCTTCCCATTATCAAAGAATGATGAATACCATATTCCCTGAAGAATTATCAGAAGGATGGTTAATTATCTATATTGATGATATCATAGTTTGCTCAGAAACTTGGGAAAATCACCTTACAAGACTAGAAAGGGTACTACAAAAAATAGTCCAAGTGAATATGAAAATTTCCTTGAAAAAGTGTCATTTTGCATATAGTGAACTAAAAGCACTAGGAAATGTTGTATCTGGACTTAGTCTAGGCATAGACAAAAATAAAGTAGCAGCAGTACTACTCAAACCAATGCCTCAAACCAAAAAAGAAATGCAATCATTTTTAGGATTTGCTGGTTACTATAGACAGCATATAAAGGACTTTGCAAAAATTGGCAAATCCTTATATAAATTATGTGACCAACAAACAGTTTATGAAATGACTGAAGAAAGGGTCAAGGCATATGAAGAATTGAAAAATTCACTAACAAATGCCCCATTTCTTCTAATGCCAGATTGGAAACTACCTTTCAAACTATACATTGATGCTTGTGGAGAAGGATTAGGTGCTGCACTTCACCAAACACAAATTATCAATGATAAACCAGTGGAAGGACCAATTTGTTTCATTTCAAGGCAAATAAAGCCAACAGAAGCAAGGTATGGAGCAAGCCAAATGGAATGCTTATGCCTAGTGTGGGCTTTAGAAAAACTGCATTATTATTTGGATGGCACAGTATTTTATGTAATCACATACTGTAATGCTGCGAAATCACTATTAAATATGAAGACTCCAAATAGACATATGCTGAGATGGCAAATTGCTATCCAAGAATATAGAGGAAATATGACTATTGTACATAAATCTGGAAATATTCATAAAAATTTAGATGGTCTTAGCAGATGGGGTTTAGCAAATACCCCTGACAATCCAGCATGGGTACCACAAGAAGAGCACCATATAGAAGGAATATGTGTCACAGACATAGGCACAGAATTCTTTAACCAAGTTAAAGAAAGCTATAAGACAGACAAAAATTGCCATATCTTAAGCCAACTTCTAATGAAAGACTGCAAAGATCCATCACTTTCATCAAAACTAGATGAAATATGGAAAAAGGCATATTATGAAGGAAGATTAAACCTCCTTGATGGAATCCTTTACCATAGAACAAAACACACATGTGTTATGGCCTTAACAGATAGAACACTAATAAACACTATTTTACATGAGTGTCATGATAGTGTTGCATCTGGACATCTCTCAGAAGATAGGACACTAGAGAGGGTGAAAACCTGCTCTTGGTGGCCAAATTGGAAGAAAGATGTTGCAGAGTACTGCCAAACCTGTGACAGATGCCAAAAAGCCAACAGAGCCACAGGAAAGAAATTTGGAATGATGATCCAAATCCAAGAACCAAAATCCCCATGGGAAATAGTTCATATGGATTGGGTAACAGCACTACCTCCAGGAGGAGACAGGAGCTATAATGCATGTCTAGTATTAGTTGACAGGTACAGTAAAACTCCCATGTTCTTACCATGTTATAAAGATGACACAGCTATGGATACAGCCATAATGATATGGAATAAAGTCATTAGCCACACAGGCTTATTCCAAAATATTATAAGTGACAGAGACCCAAAGTTCACTTCAGCATTATGGACAAATCTCCATAACTTATTTGGGACAAAGCTATCATTCTCAACAGCTTACCATCCCCAAACTGATGGTTTAGCAGAAAGAATGATACAGACCTTAGAGGACATGATCAGAAGATTCTGTGCTTATGGGCTAGAATTCAAAGATTCTGATGGTTTTACCCATGATTGGTGTACACTAATACCAGCACTTGAACTGGCATATAAGACATCAATCCATTCTTCTACTGGAAAAACACCAGCAATGCTGGAGAAAGGTTGGAATCCAAGACTTCCTTATGATACCCTCAAAAAGGACTTAGTGGACATACATCCAACAGAAAGCAGTTTTAAGATAATGCTTGACAAAGCAAGACACCATGCAAACAGATGCATGCAAGACTCTTTTAAATATGCAAAAGAAAGATGAGACGAAAGTCATAAACCACCTGACTTCAAAATAGGAGATTTGGTATTAGTATCAACTCTTAACTTTAATAACATAAAAGGACCAAAGAAATTGAAAGATTCCTTTGCAGGACCATTTATGGTAAAAGCACTTCATGGACCCAATGCTGTACAATTGGAACTCACAGGTGATTTAATGAATAAACACCCAACTTTCCCTGTAAGTATTATAAAACCTTACAGCTCAAGTGACAAAGAATTATTTCCACTAAGAAATAAACCCCCACTTGAAATTCCCCCTTTGGAAGAAGGAGAAGAAAAAAGAATTGTAAAAGTCCTTAAAGAAAGAAGGACAAGAAACAAAAAAGAAAGAGAATACCTTGTAAGGTATAGAAATCCAACTCAAGAAGATGAATGGCTACTTGAGAAAGATATAACAAATGCAGATAAGCTACTGAGGAGGTTTAGACATGAAAGAAAACCTAAAGAATAACAAAATCAAGCATTATTGAGCTTCAAGACTGATAAAGTCTAATGAAGAGGTAGGACAGTGGATGATATCCTAATCACACATATCAGATTGTGGTACAATCTTTTTTGGTGGTAGGGAATGTGAGCCTTTGAGATATGACCACATACCCAATAAGGTCACAAAAAAGACTCAGAATAATTATACCTTCAATACAATTATATTAAAAGTACTTAGAATAATTATACATTAAAAATAATTACTTAAATATACAAAAAATACCATAAATTGGTACAAAAATTGGTTTAACTTAAAAACCAATGAATAAACATGTAAACTAAATTACACCATTGGATTCTCCATGGTAAAATACACATATACCATTTTTATGGCATATCTGTAAAGTCAATACTTAATGAATTATAAGGTATAATACCTTATAAAAACCATAAAACCTTATTTATCTCAGAAACCAATGAAACAACATGTGAAATAAATTGTACCAGTGGATTTCCCACAAAACTCCACACATAAAACAATTAATAAGCTAATTTCAAAAGTTAATACTTAAGGAATTAACCTGAATATATGCACTTTTTTGGTCAACGCATATATTCAAGGATCATAGCTAATATCTCTTAAACTATACATGATAGAATGATGAACCAAAAATAAAGTTACCACGTCATTACTGTAAGAATACAGATATGAACTTTATTTTACAAATTATAAACAAGGTTAAAACTTATAATGAAATATTGATAAAAATCAACAGAGCTGTTGACCACTTTGTTGTGAAAGTGTTCCAAACTTATAAAAAAGTATACAGTTAGATTCTACTAGTTCATTCGTGAAGAATGATGTAATTTTTATTATTAAATTCAGGATATAACCCCCTGAAATCAAGGTTTGAAGTTTAAAATATTGAATTTCGACAGAAAAGATGAGTTACAAGAAAAATCATCAAAATTAGAGTTTTGATGATGTAATAAAACGCTCTTGGCAGCATAATGAGGTTATGCCAGGCTATCAGAATTCACTCTCTGAATTGCTGTAGCGTGTAAATTTTAAACGTTATTGAGGATCAAAGTTTGAGCTTAATTTCAGGAGTTATGATCACTCACAGTAACCTTAATTTAAGTTTAACAGTCTTAAGAGTGATAGAATTGGTGAATAATATTATTTTATGATTAAAACTAATAAAATCCACGAAATTTGGGGTTCTGCCAAGCCTCTGATGTCATCAACTTTAGAGTTATAGTGATAACTCTAAATAATGGTGTAACAATGATGTAATATGGTTTGATAATGATGTAATCATCTCCAAACCTTAAAATATTGATCAATTCCAGTGGATATGATCAGTACACGTCTACTAGAAGCCTGTTGGACTCTAGGAGGGAGGTATTTACTATAAATAGAGCTCTTTTTACTCTATTTTCCCCTCAGACGCATCAAAAACATTAAATCAATTAAATCAAAGGTAATTTCTTTATTCTTTATATATAAAACTATTATATTATTAAAGACCAAAGACCACCTTATTATAATCATCTATTTTGACGTGATTAAATCATTTATTTAATTGTTTTTGTTAAAAATCTCTCTAAAAACTCATTTCCACGTAAAAATTCAGAATAATTTGTAATTTTCTTTATTTTTATTGTAAATACAATTTGAAAAGGTTGTATTTATACTTCTTGGCGTAAAATATTTCAAAATTATTATATTAAGTGTTAAAAGTAGGTTATTTTCTCTTATTATAATAATTTCTCTATTATTACTCTCTTAATAATTCTCTAATTAATATAAATAGTATTTATATTAATTCATAACTTTAATATTAGTAATATTATTGTTATCAATTGTTTTTTATTAATAAAAAGCAATTTTTTACGCCTTTATTATTTGTTGGTAACAATAATAAAGAGCTTTTTAAATAAATTAATTATTTTATATTAATATATTTATTTATTATATTATATTTTCATAATATAAATTATATTATTATATTTATTTAATAATATAATTATTTTATGCCATAATAATAATAATTATTTATTATTAGTATATTTTTAATCTTATTTATTCAATTCATAAGGACATTCAGAGTACAATAAGTAATAAATTAGTAATTTTTACTTATTGTTTCATAGTCAAACCTTACAGTTATTGTTATTAATTGATTTTGATTAATAAAAAACAATCTTTTACGCCTTTATTATTTGTTGGTAACAATAATAAAGTGCTTTCTAGTATATTAATATATTTATTTATTATATTATTTTTTCATAATATGAATTATATTGTTTTATTTCTTTAATAATATAATTATTTTTTACGCCATAATTATAATAATTCTTTATCTTATTTAGCTTATTTATAAGGACATTCATACTACAATAAGTAAAATATTAGTAATTTTTACTTATTGTTTCATAGTCAAACCTTACAGAATGCTTTCATTTTCAGCTCTTTATCTTTTTTTGTATTTTTTTTTCAAGTTTTTTTTTGTTGTAGCTAAAAAGTACTATATAGCTGTGCTGTGTAGTGTGTGTCCTGCACTGTACTGTAAGGTTTTAGACTACAACCATAGGTTTTTTTTGTACAGGATTTACCCTGTTCTCCCCTCTGGGATGGGTTTCATGTTAAATAAAAGAGAAAAAAAACCTGGCTTTCTGGTCAGGGCAGGGAGCAGGATGGTCTGGGGGCTGGGAAATTCCCACAGGCAGCAGTCTTAGGTGGGGCTTTTAATGTTCAGAAGTGATTACACAGCAGTGAAATCTGTTATGAATTCAAAAAAATCTTTCAAGGAAATAATTGAGTTTTTTCAAGGAACAAAAAGGAAATAGACATTAAATTTGACTTGATCCGTATCTGGATTCAGTTGGTTTGATTTTACTATATATAAAACATATGGGTCCTTTCACAGGTTTTTCATTAATAATTTGTACTTGATGAAGTGCAGCTCCTAGAAAATCTCTTGATGCTTCAGTGTAAAGCTCAAAGGGAAGTTTCAAATCTGGGAAGAGTAGAATTGGAGAAGTGGTCAAGGCTTTTCTCAGGGATTAAAATGCTTTTACTCTATAAATGGTCATCTCAAATACTGTATTGTTGCCACATAAATTATAAAGAGGTTTTGCCATTGAAGCAAAATATTTGATATCCTACCTGTAGTATCCTGAAAATCCTATAGATTCTTTGAATCCTTTTTTTTCTGAGGAATAGGCTTTAATATGACTTCTGAAACTTCATTCTTCTCTATTCCAAGGGATAGACCAGATACCACATGTCCTAGCAATTTGAGTTCCTTGAATCTAAAATAAAATTTATTTGAAGAAATTTTCATATTTTATGATTGTATTTACCCCAAAATATAGATAATATAGCTATATGTTATTCCCAAGTATTGGATAAAAAAATAATGTAATCAATATAGATTATTAACCCTCCATCAGAAGTTTTATCAGGAAAAATATTATTCATCACTCTTTGGATGTGTGAAGGTGCATTTTTGATACCAATAGGCATCCTAAGGTATTAATACACTCCACAATGGAAAATAATTCATAAATATTTCCTTTCCCTTAGTTTGACTAAATTTTGGTGGAATACCTTCAGGGAATCCATAGTTCTGATGTAAAATGCCTGAAATATTTAAGTAAGGGAAATTTGGATTTTTGGTATGGGATACCTGTCTGGGACAGTGTAAGTATTTAAAGATCTGAAATATCCAACAATTATGAATTTTCCATTATACAATTCCACTATGACAGGTGTAGTTATTTATAAATCTTCATTGTGGAAAGATTTTCTTACTACACCAAGGTCCAAGAGTTCTTTAATTTAAATCTCATGGGATTCTCTTGATTTTGGGCTAGCTGGGAATTCAGGACTTCTTAAGAGTGATGGGTAAGGTCTCTCAATGTTTAGAATAATTGACCTCAAAGGTTCTTCTTCTGATGTAAAGGCTTCTTTACATTTATATAAAAAGGCAGAGAGTTCATTTGCTTGTATTTCAGTACTATGAAGGCTGACTTCAGCTTCATTAATCTATTTTTCTTTGAGAATATCTAACTCCAAGTTTACTGGTGACAATTTATTTACTGAAATTTATATTTTAAAAGGTAAAAAGGAAAACTTTTGACACTTGTTGTTACCAATATTAAAGTAACTGTCTTTGTTGTTATGTAAATCTATGCCATACATGATTAAATAATCATTTCCCAATATAAACTGGGTACTAGAGCAGTTTTCCATGACAAAAACTTCAAAGGTTATTCTCAAATTTGCATTTGTGTGCTGAAATATTCAAGTGGTTTTAAATCCCCACAATGGTTTGATTGGATTACTTACACTGTTGAATTTTCTTCCATCAATTGGTAATACTTAATCTTCAAAATTTGGCACACAATTCTTAAGAAATAATTTCCCCAAAATGGTCAGAAGGATCCTGGCTCAAGTAAAATTTTATTGAGATTGATATCAACCACTACTTCTGTTATACAGGAATTTCCAACTGTATAGCCTTTCCCACTGTTTTGTTTGGTTTTCATAATTTGTGAATATTCAAATTTTGATAGGTAAAGCTGACTATTATTCAACTGTGGTAAGTGGGAGTAAGATTTCATGATTTCAAATGTGAAATTGATATTTTCTATATCTTTTGAAGATTCATAAAATATTGATGATTTATAATATGAATCTTCTTCATTCACATAATATTTTTCTTAATCAGGTTCCTTTGAAATATTAATTTCATTAATTTTACCTCTTTTTGGACATGTTTTTGCAAAATGGGTGGTAATTTGACAAATATGGAACTTCCTGATTGTTTCTGCAGATTTATATTTTATATTATTATAACTTTCCCTGGTTATTTTGTCCACAGAATCTTTCAAAAGTGTATTTAACCTTGTTTTAAGATTCATACAACTAAAACCAATTTTTTTCTCAGGTGGTTACTTCTTCAAATATGTTGACAATATTTTCTGCTGAAGATATTTTGGTAGTCCTTCTTTTTACAACATGTCCCAAATCTCCTCCAATAGTTTTTCTATGGATCATAAATTCTGACATGTTAGAATATAATGATTTTAGTCTGTATTTTTGTTGAAAAAACCATGGTAAATCTAGGTCTTTGTCAGAATTAAACTTTCAATATTAATAGGCTCTTTAAACTTCAAGCCTCCAAGAATCATTGGCCTATTTGTTGATGATTTGGGTTTTTTACCAAGTCCAAATTTGGTGTCCATGTTCCTGTCCTAACTTGATATACCAACTATGAGCTGATGTGGTAAATAAGGTTTTTTATGTTTCTGTTACCAAGATTTCTGGAAATTCAAAGTCTTCTTTGATCATTTTAATACCTCTGATAAATTCCATATGGTAATATTCTCCTTTACCACTGAAGTGAGGCTATTCTTTCAATATTTCTTGGCCCATTGATTGTTAAAAGTTATGGTAAGGCATGTAAAATTCATTTTGCATTTGTGAGTTTTCTACATACAATAATTTTGGTTTGGATTTATTTATACCCCACTTTTATTTAGAGGTGTAGAAATTCTTGGAAAAGTGTGCAGTAATTGTTAAGTTTTGTTCATCTTACTTGTATCAAACCTTGTGGAATTTCTGACTGCATGTTGGAAACCTTGTATCAAATTCATTAACTCAATCTTATAAATTTCTCCCTTGATTTCCATTTATTTCCATACTTCTTTTTGTCTAGTATCATCAGAAAGAATTTGATTGACTCTCAGATTAAATTTTGATAGTTCTTCTTTTCAGGTATCAAAACAATTTTTCAAAGTGATTGTATTTTTCTTTACTTCAGTAAATGAGTTTTTAATATCATCAAGGACTTTTTATTATATGTTTTGATGATATTTATGGCTTTTTTCATTCTTATTTCAATCTGGTCATCAATATTTAATATAGAATATTTGTTTGTTAATTATTTCACAATGACATATTGTTCACTTATTTTATTTGATAATGAAATCTTATTATTTGCGTTTTTAATTGCTCTTGAAATTTTTTCCAAAAAAATAAAGGTTTCATTTATTTGGCTCAAGCTTGGATTATTAGCTTTGAGAGTGTTACAAATGTTTGATTTATTATCAAAACTATTAGTTTTTACCTCATTTATGGCTATATAAAAAGCTGGAATACCATCAACAATTTCAGAAATCATTTATGATATTTTAATATTGCTCCCTCTCTCTTCTACATTTACATCATAGCTTTGGCCATCTGAAACACATTTCCTGTGAAATCGTGTTGAGTTTTTGGGATTCTGTAGTCTTGGCTGGTGCTTTGCCTTTGCCCTTGTTCCAAGATTGTGGCTGCTTTTTTGCATTTGAATTGCTACTGCTGGCCACTGGGGTTGGTTTTGGAACTTATTTGGGTGGCAGAGGGCTGTTTGTCATCCATTCTGCTGTTAAAAGCATCATTTTATTATTTTCCATCAATGGATTTTATACATCAAGTAAATTGAAAGTATTGGGTTGACCCAGAAACTTCCTCACAGTCAGGTTAGAATTAATGTGGTTTTTCCAAAGGTCTTCTAGAATGTGATTACTGTATGCTTTCTGGCTGGATTTATGAGTTTCCACTGAGGATTCTTCTGTCAGTTTCTGCTCTGTTTCAAGGAAAAAAAGTGTTATAATATTCAGAATGGCATAATTTGTCAGCTTGGGATTAATTTAATGAACCTTGTCCTTCTGTAGCTTATTGGTTTCTGCCATAATCATGTTGTGGTAGCTACATCTGGCGTGGGATGAAATAAGGCATTACATTGAGGGGAAAATTATTGGTAATTCTGTTTTGAATTTAAGAATTGTCCAATAACCATGGGTGGTAAGGTGTATTAGCTGTCCCTCTAAATAATACTGAATAGTAAGCTTACAGAGAATCACAAAATAAAATAAGATTTGTGCATTTAACAGATAGAGAAGACTTATCAGTAGTATCTAAGCCAGAACTATCAATAAAGCTATGGTCAAAAATCTTATTCAAAACTATGATTTTTGATAAATTAAAGAATACTATTTGATTTATTTTAATAATACTAATAAAATAAATTTCTATTTTTTGATAATGATAATTCTTTTGGATATGAATACTAATCATAAGACTACAGGATTTAATACTGAAAGTAACTATTCAATAATATGTTTATATACCTGCTTCTCTCTTTTGATACTACTAATCTCCTGAGCAAGGATACTGAGATTTTCACTGTGGTCATGCTACTATTATTCACTAATACTAAGATACTGAGAAAGGCTTCTGAGCTTTTCAAAACCAAAAAATATTACTACACTAGATATACTTCTAGTTCAGGGATGGTTGTGATCCTCAATAGTGGAAGCTTGTTCCATTTTTCTTGGAAAAATGACAGAGAGAAGACCTCTATTTATACCTTTTGGGCCACCATAGAGCTTCTCAAAACAGGGGAGTCTGAAAAATCATAGTTTAGATGTTATAACTGGTCAGAAATATAGTTTTGGTGTAGCAATGTGTTTTCCGAGACAATTTTTTCTGGTGGTGTTTTGTCTTATAAAAATAATATGATGTCATTGAGATAGTTTAGCTTGTGAAAGGTCATTTTTTCCAATAAAGTGGAGAAAATACAAGCTCTGACAATTGAACTTTCTTCTAGTCATATGATATCTTTGAGAGAATCTATCTGGTAAAAGTTTCCTTTTTGATGACTTTGTTATGTGATTTCTGAGATAATTTGGCTGGTGGTGTTTTTCCTATCAAAATCATGTGATTTCATTGAGATAATTTGGCCAGTGAGAGTTTCTTTTTTCCAATAAAGTGGAGAAAAAAAAGCTTCTTATAATTGAATTTCGTTTTAGTCATATGATATCTTTGAGATGGTTTAGCTGGTGACATTATTCTGAGAATTTGAGAAAGTGGGGAAAATACAGAATTTTCTATTGAGTGCACTGACATTAGATTTAAACAAAGGTTGGGAAAGAATTGCTTTCAACTATACTGTATTTACCTTTATGACTAATTTAAACTTTGATATGCAATCTTGAGAGAATTTTGCGGTGGTTTGATTTCATTATTCAATCATTTCATACAGATATTGCATAATTTCTATCAAATTTTACTTGTGTTAACATGAATAAGAGAAAATTTGCTCTTGTTAAATCTACTGTAATTTATTGCATAGCCTTGAGGTATTTTTTGATTTTATTGGGGGAAAATACAGTTCTGATCCTGTGCTTAATATGAATTTAAATAGCTGTATTTAGTTTAATTCCATTGAATTGTGAAATTTTGCTTTGACTATATTGATTTAACTAGTTCTAAAGTTCTGAAATTTTATTTCCTTCTCCAGAGTTATTATGAAATTGTATTTGGATCTCTGCAATCATTCCACAATTCCTCTTTAAGTCCACACTCTTAATTCCATATATGAAATTATTCTAAAATTTGATTTTCTCCTCAAGAGTCATTCTGGGATTTCTCTATAATTCTTAAATATTATTTCCATCTCCAGAGTTATTCCAAAATTCTATTTCCTTCTCTGGAATTATTCCACAAAATTTCTGTAATTCTGAAATCCTATTTCAATTGCTGTAATTATTCTGCAATTTGATTTTATTCCTCAGAGCTATTCCACACCTCTTCTGTAATTCTGAAATAATATTTTTATATATAAAATTATTCCACCATTTGATTTTCTTCTCCAGAGTTATTCTGGATTTGTCTACCATTCCATAATACTATGTTAATCTCCAGAGCTATTTGTAAATATCTTCCATTATTCCTCATGATTGCTTCTCCAAAATTCTGTGATTTTATTCCAATTTCTTCTATAAAAATTCTGAAGTCTCATTCCATTCAAAAAATTATTCTGCATTTCATTCCATAATTCCTCCCAAACTCCACAATTCTATTCCAACTTATTCTCCAATATTTAGCAATTTTATTTTTTTGTGTCTTGAGATATTCCACAATTTTATTCCATAATTCCTCCAGAATTCAACAAATTTATTTCCTATCTTCAGAGTTATTCTGCAATTTCCAAAATTACCCAATATTCTTTCTATCTCCAAATTTATTGCATAATTTTATTTCCTTCTGTGGAGTTTTCCTGGGATTTAACCATACTTCTGCAATTGGTTTTTTAAATTATTTTGTAAGCTTGAGAGACAGGGATAATTGGTATAAAATACCAAAATGTCTATAACCCATTTTTAACTTTCTTGATGGGTTATAAATGGTTCCTAATTTGGCTGAAGGCATAAGCATAAGTCAAAAAATATTAAAAATAGTAATTTTTAAATCAAAAACCTACTATTGGCCAAATTCTTTTCTTTTGAAAAGGTATTATTGATATACAAATTGATTGATCCATAAGAGATTGGCTCTGCTTAATCATTATGAGCTATAGTAACTGTGCTATTACAGTCAGAAGTGACAGTACTAGCTGGTATAATTGTAGTTACTGTTGAAGCTGATTCAAGGTTTTCTTGTCTTACCATTTTCTAAGACACTATAATGAAGGAATAAAGAAATGATGTTTCAAAAAGGAAAATGAAAATTAAAGCTTCACTTATAATATCCAAACAGAATATTTTCTATGTTTTTTTGAGATTTCAAATATAAGAAAAAGATTTAAAAAATGTAAAGAAAATGTCACAGTTAAAATATAATGGCTGGGCTCCCAAATTTAAGGTGTGAATATAAAACTTTGATTAAAAATAAAGTAGTTTTTATGTCCTCAAAATTTGGTTAAAAATAGTAAACTTTAATATTTTTGAGAGAAAGCATACCACAATTTTTTTAGTATAAAATGATGATCTTATAAAGATTTATTGTTTACCAAAAACAAACATTTATCCAAGAAATACTCTATAAGAAATATTTGTGTATACAAAAGAAATTTCTTCAAGTGCAATCTCAATTCGAATTAATTGAGAAAAAAACGGCAGGAAATTAATATTAGAGCAAATTCTCTAAAAGGAATATTAAAGAGAAAACACTCCCAAAAGTGACCAGAGTAAATTTGGAAACAAAGTGACCAAATTAAAAGTTCTGAAAGATGATTTCATTAACTTTTGGGGTGTTTCAAGGGTAAAAATGATTACAAGGATTACCAAAAAGATTAAAAGATGGTGGTTGGAATATTTTATTGATTCATGTAACAGTGTTCAAACTAATTATCAAAGGAAAAGATTATAGCATGAAGAGAAAAGTGGGACAAAGAAGACATTCTTTCATAGCCACAAATTCTCTTAAGACAAAATTCAAATTCACTTTAATCAGTTGTGAGAAACATACTGACATCAGAAAGGATAATTATGGCATCATTGAACCATGGTTTAGACCAAAAAAGGATAGTTTTAGCCATTTTAGTACCTGAAATCAGCCATTGCTATAGTAATACTTGGTTTCAAGCCTTCAAAGCATGTCAGAATGTGTGAAAGAGGCCTAAAAGCAATTAAAAACTGTTTTTACCAAGATTTGCTTAACATAAGGGTAGTTTTACTCTCTTGGAAACAGTTAAAACTTCCCTGGTTGATATCAAAAGCTCATCATGAATTGAGTCACAGACCCTGTGACTCAATTACAGGCCAAAAGTGATGAAATTTTGTGTGAATTTTGAAATCTAATGCCTGTCAGAAAGTAATTTGGGGGAGTCTTCCACCCTTGGGGCCAAGATTCCTTTCCCCCCAAAAAATTAATCTTTCCAATTTATTTTTTCTTTAATTCCGCATCATATATTATACTAGCAATTTAAATATGTAATTAAATAGAAAATTTACAGTACCCAGCTGTAATTTCTGAAACCAAGTATGTGACTTCAAGTTCACGTATGTAATACACATGCTGTCAGGGTGAGTCTATGTAGTAGCTTAAAAATAGTAAATACAAGCTAGCACTATGACTGTGACACACAAAAAAAGTAATAAATCAAATCTTCAGGTCCTACTGCTAAGTGGTAACAGTGGTGATGAGTCTATTGAGGACCTGGGTTGCAATGCTCTAATATCTTTGACTGTAAAGAAACACTACAATAATTAATTATTTTAATTATATCTATATAATCCTAAGAGTACTACTGGTATAAGACAGTTTTACTACGTAAGGATGTTAATTCATGATAAGATGAGTCTTTTCCAGTGAGGAAAGACCTGCCTTTATCTCCTCTGAGGACTGTGAGAGACTGGTAGGCTCTTCACACGTCTACAGAGTGAAAATTTTCACTCTGGAGGCTGGGTTGTGGTTCTGTACCATCAATTCTGACGTCAGCATAGTCAGAATTGTGGTTTTTGGACCACAAATGATCATTCTGGATCAATACAGGGTGAAAAAACTCTTCACAGGCCACGTCAGCACCATTGTGACGTGTCCAGAGTGTCTGGATGACTAATATTAGTCATTTTGGGCGGGTTTAAGCTTTAAACAACCATTATTTTAAGTATCAAGCCAGTACTGGTTGGTACAGGTTTGGTACAGACCAGTATTGGTCAAAATACTTCCAACCAAGATATCTTGGTCATTTTTTGAGATATCAAGAATCCAAGAGCACAGAATTGAAGGGCTTAATGAGCTCTTCAATTTGGTATGCTTCATGTTTACCCTTCTTTCAAATAGCAAAAGTTATAAGGGTTTTAAGTTTTTGGATGTATTTTTGTACATCAGTATGAGGCTTCAAAAACTTCCATGCCAGATATCTTCTTCAATTTGGAAGATATCTGTATTCTGATGATACAGTTTTGTAGGGCTTGATTAGCTCTACAGTTTGGTATATTACACTGTACAGTTGTATGAGTGTATACCAAAGATACAGGGGTTTGTTTACTTTCTTGTTTTCAGAATATCTGTATTTCTGGTTGTTAAACCTTTGAACCAAGATCCCTCAGTCAATTTAAGAGATAAAGAGGTCTAATGTATCTCAAATTAAAGCTCTTGTTTATATCTTTAATTTGGTTATACTTTTGTACAGTTTTGTACAAGCCCTCTTTGACTTTCAGGGGGGTCTTGGTTTTGAAATAAAGGTCATATGGTATCTCCAGCTGTAGTGGTGTTACAACAACATGGATGATATCATTGTGTAGCTCTCTATGTGAGCTTTAAGAAAAATACCATTCTGGTATATAATAACTTAAATATGCATAAGTTAGATGAGAGGTGAAAATAAGGGTTTTGCTTATTTGGTCTTATCATTGATAGGGCATATCTTTGTCCTTTCTTATTATATTTGAGGAGGTTTCCTCTTCATAACTTACTTGTATTGGCTATATTTGTCCAATACTCCTCATACCATTACTTATGGTATGTTGGATGTCATGCTGGTGCTCTGTTTTGAGTCACAGGCTGACACATGCACATTTTAACATTTCAATTGAAAATACTCCAATTCCTCATAACTTCTAAACTACACACCACACCTCAATTTTAACACAAAAATTGATGGTTAACACCACATGTGGTGTGAATTGAATTAAGATTTTGAAAGTTTTCAGCTTTTCAAACATAAAATACTAAAAACTTAACTCAAGATTATTTAGAGTTGAGTTACAGAATTTCACTCAGAGGCAACCCTACCTGATTTTTTATGAGAAAGAAAATGGTTAAACAATGTTCAAATGATTGTTTTTTGGAAAAAAGGCTAGAGTAGCTTTTATTAATTTTTTTTGAAAATATTTAATTCTTAATATTTTCGATAAAGTTTTATTTTGACTTCATTATTTTAAGTAAAAATTTTTTTTTATATTTTTAAACTTCAATGTGAATTTATTATTGACTTTTCACTAAAATTTAGAATTTTATATTTATATTTGAACAGAAATTTATCATTTCAAATTATTTGTGGTATTTTGAGTATATGAAAATACCCCTAAGGCTCACAGTATGTCATACATACCTCACAGGTTCACATGAGCTGTACTGGCTCATTGCATGATTCAAAGGTGTATCAAAATACAAAGATAGGAAAGGACCCACATGTGTTTTATTCAAAGGATAAGTATTTTCTCACTAATTAAGATTATTAAAGCTCTCCATATATATTACCAGAAAATAAGGGTGCTATATTTCATGATGATGATAATAGTAGTTTTAAAATCTTCCTTTCACAATCAAGAGTTCACATTGACCATACTGTAGAAAGCTTGAATGGCTTCTGGTCCCCATTATGGGAAACACATAATCAGATGAGGATTGGGGTGTAGATTAAGAGGTTTCTTGATTCGATGGTTTGATTTATTGTCTTTCATAAATTTTTTTCGAAAATTGGGGATAAATAGGAGGATCTGTTTGATAATGAAGATAATACAGAGCTGCAAGATATTATTAATTAAAGCCATGTCAATAGCAATATAAATATGAAGGAAAGGGTCAAGCCATTAATGTTACAATGCTATAATAATAAAAGTGTTTTCTTTTTAGTCACTATTACCTACATTAATAATTGATTTATTTTGAAATATATTATTAAATAAAAATAAAAGATGCTTCTTTACTTAATAGGATATTTTTTTGGGTTGATATAACTCTTAATTTTGAGTTTTTTACTAAGTTAGATTTCTTTTGATAATGGTTTTGATTTTTTTTTGAATGACTTTTTTATGTCATTAAATTGTTTTTTAAAAACAAATTTATAAGTTAGGATTTGTGAATGATGAATTTTTTTTGGAAAAGTTGAGATTATGTATGATACAAAAATATTTTTAGAGTAAATTAAATTTATTTGTGGAGTTTTGATAGTTTTTAGCTTATACATGATGAATGAAATTCTTCAAGAAAGTTTAGAATATAATAAATCTTTATAATAAAACCTAATCAAAGGATTAATTCTTTACAATCAAATTTTTTTATTCAAAAAATATACCAAATTCATTTGTGATAACATTTCATTTGATGTAATAAAAAAATGGGAAAAAATATAATAATAATATAACGTTTTTGTTTTCTTTTGGCTCCTTTAAAATCTTTTTTTATTCCTTCTGGATTGATAAAAAATCATTTCTTGAAGCTGTTGAGGGGTTAAAGCCAAAAAAACACCTACCAATATGAAATAATCATTTGTGAATTTGAAATGTTAATTCAAACTGGGTGATTGATGGATTATTTGGTAATTAAATCTGTGGTTTTTTTTGATATAGTAATTAAGATGTTTCCACAAGTAATTATATTATGCCTAGCTGTTTAGAAAAATCTATTTCAAGTTTTAGAGCTGGAAAATGAAGATCATGTCCTATGGTGTGGATTGGAGCTGGAACTGGAGGAAATTTATCTGTTTGAATAAAAGAGAAAATAAAAGAATTTAATGCATTGATATATTCTTAATATGTACCCAAGCTCTTTCATGAATGAATATTGAGATTATACAATATTTTAGAAATATGATATTGATAATATATAGAAATTTAAATAAGTTTTTCTCAAATTTAACATGCAAGATTGAACTTTGTCAACAAATAATATCCAGAATTAAGGTAAAATAACTTAAAGCTACCCATTTCTTGAGTTTTCCACCATGTTTGTATTGAGATGTAATTATGAGCCAATAATAATAAGAAAATGGTAGCTATTTGGCCTTATCTTTTACTTAAATATGCTTATATATATATATATATAACATATTAAGAAAGTAGATTATTTTCACAGAAAAAAGGTTCAATAAGAAGGTATTATAAATACATTATTGGAAATAAATCCTATACATTATTAGAGAATGTTAGATGTATATATCCTTTATTTTCATGAGTAAGACATACACTAATTTCCAGATATAATTAAGCTCTCAATATGAAGCCTATTTCAATCTTATAGCTTAAATTTATAAGACAGCCAAATACTTGGATAAAGAAATCGAAAAATATCTGTTTTCAATTTTTAAATTTATTTTCTATAAATTACCAAAGATATTCTTCAGAATTTGTTAGACAAAATTCCTGGAAATATCTTCCCAGAATATATTTTTTTGAATAAAAATTCTATCAGGGAAGTATTTCTGGAGTGAGCTATATATAACTAATGTTTTCATTTTCAAATGAAAAATATTACCCTAATGAGGGAAAAATTGGAGAGATAGAACTTAAGGGTCAATAAATAATTTCAAGAGATGCAATTTCAATGAAATATTGATATTTAATTTCTAATAAAGTTTTCCTTCTTTAGTAAATCTACTTCCAAGAAAATAATTTGAATGCTAATATACCTCACCAATTCTTTTTCCAAAAGCAGGATTGATAAGGTATATATACTTCTTTTTACAACAACACAAAAAGCTGATGTTTTTGTTTAAGAGTATGTAGTAAGCTATAAATCAATATAAATAAGAAATGTAAAATATTTTTTCCTGTTGAGCTATGAAGGTTTTGGATTTTTTCACAAGCTCATTTTGAGGAAAATGAATTCAACTTTTGTGGCTTGCATATGTGGATTTAGCTTCTCCCATAGCTTATATTTACCAATCGCATTTCTGTTCTGTATTACAGAATGTAGCCAAAAGATCTCCCATCTCATTTCCCAAATGAAGCACCTTCTTTGAGGTTTACCCACTTTGCTCAGGGTGATTTACATGGAGAAGAAGTCATTTATTTGCAAAATAATTGGCTATTCTTCATATGATAATGGTATATTGAGATTCTAAGGAAGAATTTAAGATGTTTAGTTCCTTAAAAAAAGATCTTTGTTAATGTATTTTTTTTCTCAGTTCTCATGCCAAATGAAAATATACATATTGATATATATTGATGAGAAAGTCCCCCATTTGGTTAACTCTTTGTCAATTTTTGACTATTTTGATTACTTATGGATATTATGAATAGGATATATAGATTCTAATATTTCATGGAAGGGTATAAAATTCCCAAATGTATCTATTTTCCTTTTCCCAAAGATTTTTTCCAGTGTCACCAAGTATATTGACCTATATAGCTGGAAGAAAGGTCAGCAATTTGGATTAGAATGAAATGTGAATTTATCACTATTATATATCTATATAGATGGTCTGAGAAATCCCTTCTAAAATTAAATGCAGGCCTAAACAATTTGGACCTGTATCTATTGGATATTTTCCCAAATATTTTCCTAACAGTGCCATATATACAGTGTAAGGTTTGACTATGAAAAAATAAGTAAAAATTACTGATATTTTACTTATTTTACTCTGAATGTCCCTATAAATGAAATAAATAAGATAAAAATAACTATAATAATGGAGATTTATTATAATTATGGTGTAAAAATAATTATATTATTGAATAAATATAATAAAATTTAATAATTAATATATTTCAAAGCACTTTATCATTGTTACCAACAAATAATAAAGGCATAAAAAATTGTTTTTTATTAATAAAAAACAGTTTATAACAATAATATTACTAATATTCAAGTTATATATTAATATAAATACTATTTATATTAATAAAAGAATTTTCAAGAATAATAATATAGAGAAATTATTATAATAAGAGAAAATAACCTACTTTGAACACTTAATATAATAATTTCTAAAGGTTTTATGCCAAATAATGTAAATACAACCTATTTAAATTGTATTTAAAAAATAAAATAAGAGAAATTACAAATATTCTAAGTTTTATGTGGAAAATAAGATTTATAGAGAAATAGAGCAAAAACAGTTGAAAAATTGGAGTAATAACATCAAGATTGATAATTATAATAAATATTACCTTTGGTCTTTGATAATATAATAGATTTATATATAAAGAATAAAGATTTTACTTTTTGATTTAATTGTTTTATTATTTTTGATGCGCCTGAGGGGGAAATAGAGTAAAAAGAGCTCTATTTATAGTAAATTCCTCCCTTCTAGAGTCCAGTAGGCTACTAGTAGATGTGTATTGATGGTATACACTGGAAATGATCAGTATTTTAAGGTTTGCTGATGATTACATCATGATAAAACCATCTTATCTCATTATTATGCCATTCTTTAGAGCTATCACTATAACTCTAAGTTTCATGACATCATAGGCTTGGAAGAAGCCTGAAATATGTGGAGTTTATTAGTATTAATCATAATATAATAGTATTAACAAGTTTTATTACTTATATAACTGTTAAGCTTAAAATAAGATTACAGTGAGTGATCATAAATGATCATTTTTGAGCTTAAACTTTGATCATTAATAACGGTTACTTTATACATGCTAAAGCCATTCAAAGAGTGAATTATGATAGCCTGAAATTTCCTTATTAAAATTCCAAGAGAATTTCATTACATCATCAAAACTCTATTCTTGATGATTTTTCTTGTATCTCATCTTTTCTGTCAAAATGCAATATTTTAAGCTTCAAACCTTGATTTAAGGGGGTTTTAGCTTCAATATTATAATATAAATTGAATCATTCTTCATGTATAAACTAGTAAAACCTGAATATCCACTTTGTTTTAAGTTTAGACCACTTTTACAACAAAGTGGTCAACAGCTCTAGCAATTTTGTTCAATAAATCCTTAAAAGTTATAACCTTGTTCATAACTTGTTAATTAAAGTTCATATATGTGTTATTACAGTAATTATTTGTTAAATTTATTTCTTGTTTAACTCTATATCATGTATATTTCAAGAGGTATTACCTAAAAACCATGAATGTATGCACTTACCAAAAAAGTGGATATACTCAGCTTTATTCCTTAAGTATTGACTTTAGAAAATTTAATAAAAATGCTTTATGTGTATTGTTTTATGAGGAATCCAATGGTGCAAGTTATTTAACATGTTGTTTCATTGGTTTCTGAGTTAAATAAGATTTTAGGTCTTTTTTAGGGTATTCTTACTTATTATTCTGTAATTTTTGACTTTACAGATATGCCATAAAATTGATATATGTGTATTTTACCATTAGAAATCTAATGGTTCAATCTATTTCACATTTTAGCTCATTAGATTCTGAGTGAATTCAGGGTTTATGCCCATTTATGGCATTTTCACTGGTTTTAAGATCATTATTATAAAGTTTTCTTGTGACCTTTTTGGATATGTTGTCATATATCAAAGGATCACATTCCCTACCACCAAAAAAGATTTTACCAAAATCTGATTTAGCTAATTAGGGTATCATCCACTGTCCTACCTCTTCAATAGATTTTGTTAGTCTTGAAGCTCAATAATGCTTAATTTTCTATTCTCCAGGTTTTCTTTCATGTCTGAGCCTTCTTAATAGTTTATCAGAATTTGTTTTATATTTCTCAAGTAGCCATTCATCTTTTTGAGTTGGGTTTCTATACCTTACAAGATATTCCCTTTCTATTTTTCTTGTTCTCCTTTCTTGAAGGACTTTTACCATTTTCTTTTCTTCTCCCTCCTCTAAAGGAGGGATTTATAGTGGGGGTTGATTTCTTAATGGAAATAATTCCTTGTCACTTGAGCTGTAAGGTTTCATAAGACTTACAGGAAAGATTGGGTGTTTGTTCATTAATTAACCTTTGAGATCTAGGTGCACAGAATTAGGTCCATGTAGTGCTTTTATCATAAATGGTCCTGAAAAGGAATCTTTGAATTTCTTTGGGCCTTTTATATCATTGGAATTTAGAGTTGACACTAAGACGAAGTATCCTATTTTGAAGTCAGGTGGTTTATGAATTTTATCTCATCTTTCTTTTGCATATTTGAAAGAATCTTGCATTCATCTGTTTGCATGGTGTCTTGCTTTGTCAAGAATTTCTTTAAAACTACTTGCTATTGGGTGTATATACACTAAGTCCTTTTGAGGGTATCATAAGGAAGTCTTGGATTCCAGCCTTTTTCTAGCATGGCTTGTATTTTTCCAGTTGAAGAATGGATTGATGTTTTATATGCCAGCTCAAGAGATGGTATTTATGTACACCAATCATGGGCAAAACCATCAGAATCTTTGAATTCTAGTCCATAAGCACAGAATCTCCTGATCATGTCTTCTAAGTTCTGTATCATTCTTTCTGCTAGACCATCAGTTTGGGGGTGGTATGCTGTTGAGAATGATAATTTTGTTCCAAACAGGTTATGGAGGTTTGTCCATAATTCTGAAGTGAGTTTTGGGTCTCTATCACTTATGATATTTTGGAATAGGCCTGTGTGGCTAATAACTTTATTCCATATCATTATTGCTGTGTCCATAGCTGTATCATCCTTGTGACATGGTAAGAGCATTGGAGCTTTTGTGTATCTGTCAACGCATACCAGGAATGCATTCTTACTTCTGTCTCCTCCTGGAGGTAAAGCTGTTACCCAATGCATGTGAACTATTTCCCAAGGGGATTTTGGTTCTTGGATTTGGATCATAATTCAAAATTTCTTTCCTGTGGCTCTGTTTTCTTCCTGGCATCTGTCACAGGTTTGGCAGTATTCTGCAACATCTTTCTTCCAATTTGGCCACCAAGAGCAGGTTTTCACCCTCTTTAGTGTTCTGTCTTCTGAGAGATGTCCAGCTGCAACACTATCATGGAATTCATGTAGTATAGTGTTTATCAGAGTTCTATCAGTTAAAGCCATAAAACATGTATGTTCAGTTCTATGATAGAGGATTCCATCAAGAAAGTGGAATCTTCCTTAATCATATGCTTTTTTCCATATTTCATCTAGTTTTGATGAAAGTGACGGGTCTTTACAGTCTTTCATTAGAAGTTGGCATAAGATATGGCAGTTTTTATCCATTTTATAGCTTTCTTTAGCTTGGTTAAAGAATTCTGTTCCAATATCTGTGACACATGCCTTCTATATGGTGCTCTTCCTGTGGTACCCATGCTGTGTTTTCAGGTGTGTTTGCCACAGCCCATCTGCTAAGACCATCCGCAATTTCATGAATATTACCATATTTGTGAACTATAGTTATATTTCCTCTATATTCTTGGATGGCAATTTTCCATCTTAGCATATGTCTATTTGGAATTTTCATGTTTAAGAAAGGTTTTACAGCATTGCAATCTGTAATTACATCAAACACTGTTCCATCCAAATAATAGTGTAATTTTTCTAACACCCACACTAATCAAAGGCATTCCATTTGGTGTGCTCCATACATTGCTTCTGTTGGCTTTATTTGTCTTGAAATGAAGCAGATTGGTCCTTCAACAGGTTTGTCATTGATGATTTGTGTCTGGTGTAGTGAAGAACCTCGCCCTACTCCACAAGCATCAATGTATAGCTTAAAGGGTAGTTTCCAATCTGGCATTAGACAAAATGCGGCCTTTGTTAAAGAATTTTACAGTTCCTCATATTAATTGAATCTTTCTTCAGTCATTTCATACACTGTCTGTTGGTCACAGAGCTTATATAAGGATTTAGAAATTCTTGAAAATTCTCTTATATGCTGTCTGTAATAACCAGCAAATCCTAGAAATAATTTCATTTCTTTTTTAGTTTGGGGAATTGGCTTTAATATCACCGCTTCTCCTTTGTTTTTGTCTATTCCCAAGCTTATTCCAGATACAACATGTCCTAGTGCTTTCAGTTCACTATATGCAAAATGCAATTTTTTAAGGAAATTTTCATGTTTACTTGTACTATCTTTTGCAAGAATCTTTCTAGTCTTGTTAAGTGATTTTCCCAAGTCTCTGAGGAAACTCTGATATTATCCACATAGAAAATTAATCATCCTTCTTAAAATTCTTCAGGAAATATGGTATTAATCATCCTTTGATAATGGGAAGGTGCATAATTTGTACCAAATGGCATTTTCAGATATTTGAAAATTCCACAGTGGACTATTATCCTCAGTATTATTTTGGAATTTTCTGTTAAGAAATTTTGATTAAAACCCTTTAGAGCATCCATGGCTGTGATGAACTGGGCCTGTGACAATTGTGTTAATGTCTCATGGATTCTGGGTATTGGATATCTGTCAGGGATAGTATGGGTGTTTAGAGCTCTAAAGTCCCCTACAATACTTGATTTTTCATTATGCCAAGTTATAATGACAGGTGTAGTGACCTCTACCTGTTCATTATGTCTTACTTTCCTTAATACTCCAAGGTCCATTAATTCTTTAATGTGTACCTCTAAAGCTTCTCTAGCTCTTGGGCTAGCTGGGTAAGCTGGTCTTCTTAATGAGAGTGGATAAGGTTTTTAAGCATTAAGGATTATGTCTACCTCATGTCTAATTATGGCACCTAGTGGCTCTTTGTCAGTTGCAAAGGCATTTTTGTATTTAAATAGGAGGTCAATCAATTTTTCTTTCATTTTTCTGTTAATTCTTGATTGCATTCTGCCTCTTTAAGTTGTTCAGCTATTAAAAATCATTTTCTGGGTTTTTTATTCATTGTTAATCACTGTAATTTGTTTTCTGTTATTTAAGAAGCCAAACTTTTGCCTTTTATTGTCTCCTATGGTAAACTATCTATCTTTTTGGTTAGAGATATCTATGCCATAAATTGACATATAGCCATTCCCAAGTATAAAATGGTTACTAGTGCAGTTTTCCATTACCACAAACTCTACTTTCAATCTGATACATTTTTAAGGATGAGGAAAAATGAGTGTTAAGTCAATTATTCCAAGGGGCTTCATGATTTCACTTGCACTACTGAATTTGACTCCTTGTATTGGTATAGGTTTTTCTTCCCAATCTGGTACAATCATTTTCAAATAACTCTTACCAACACAGGTACAACATGATCCTGTATCTAAGCTCATTTTTGCCTCTTGGTTTTGCACCATGACAATACTTATACTTGTTTTCCCAGCTGTATACCCATTCCTTTTTTTGGTTTGGTTCTATAAAATTTAGCATCTTGTATGTTTGTTGGGCATGTGTCAGATGTTCCAACTTGTGGTAAGTTTTAATTGACATCTAGTACTTCATATATTAAATCAATATTATTAATTTGTGCATTAATTATATTAATTTCATCACTTTAAGAAGATTTTGATTATTCAGTGTCCTTTTCAGAATAAGATTCTTCTTCTTTATCATTGGGGTCCTCTGTTTCTACAATTTCATTGATTTTTGCTTTTTTAAGGCAATTATTGGCTAAGTGTCCAATACCTCCACATTTGTGGCACTTTCTTTGCTCATTACTTTGAGATGTATTGGGCTTGAAAGTCTCTCTTGGCTTATCTTTTTTAATAAATGGTTTATTTGGACTTTTAATGTCCAATTTCTTCCAAGTTCTACCAATTTTTGTTCTTGTCACTATGTCTTCTAGTGCATTATTATAGTCTTCTGGGAGCATGGTTCTATAAACCTGCCTCTCAGGGAATGTTCCAATTCTCCTCCACATTTCTTAAGTATTTTCATGTGTACCAATTTTTTGTGACATTTCTGGGTACAGTGCATTTAATATTTCAACTTGTTTTAAGAACCAAGTCAAATATTTATCTTTGTCTGGGTCAAAGAAGAAGTTTTCAAATGCATTTTCTATTTTGTACCTCCAGGCATCATTAGACCACCTGGTGATTATTTCTTGTTTCCACCAAGATCAGGTATTTTTGTAATTTTTTTGCCTTATGCCATGATACCATCTTTTTGTAGATTTCTCAAACAATGAGTTTCATCTGGCAGTGATAAATTCATCTGGTATGGCATAATCTTCTTGGAACATGTCAATTTTTTTAATAAATGACATATGGTCATATTCACCTTCTCCTGTGAATGTTGGCCATTCCTTTCATTGAGGTTCTTCTTTCATTAAGACTTGGTTATTATCTTGATGACTAAAGTCTGTTATGAATGGATCTGTTATTTCCTCTTTTGGCTTAACAGGGCTTCTTATGTGAGAAAATGGGGTTGATAACTTTGGCATATTTAGGTTAGCCTCAATAATTTTATCCATTTTCTCAGTAATAAGTATTATTTCACTTTGAATATCATCTTTTAGATTCATTCTTGCTTCATCACTTTTTTCCATGTGGTCTAGAAGTAATTTTTGGTGTGATGAAGTTTTTTCTCCAAATTTTCTACAAAAACACTGAATTTGTTTAATTTTTCTGTAAGATTATCAATACTCACATCATAATTAATTGTAAAAGTTTCTTCTTTGATATCTTTTATGTATTTATACAATTACTGCTGTCCTTGTATTAATTTCTGAGTATTGTCAATTAAAACCTTTGGTTTATTATTTTCAAACATAAATTGAATGTTATCAATTTCTTTTTTATTTTGTACAAAAATGTTTGTTAAAGATGATAAGCTGTTATTTATTTCTAGTAAGGATAATAAACTGTTTTTAATTTCTTTAAGAGGTAAAATACCATTTTTAATTTCTGATAAAGTAGTTACAAAATCTGGAGACAAAGTTATTTCTTTGGGAAATGAGGTTGTCTCATTCTTTGTTCCTCCTTGTCCTTGAATTCCATCAAGGTTCTAGCCATGTTGAAGACATTGTCCATGGAATCTTTTTGGATTTTTGAAATCCTCTAACTTGGGGAATATGATTTTCTGCAGTTGTTTTTCTTGTTCTTCTTCCCTTCTGGGGGAAGTGGGTTGGCTTGAGGCTTCATCCTTGATTGCCTCCCTCTTTTTGGCATGGTATTCCTTGATCTTTTTGATTTGAGGTTTGGATGATAGTGGATTCCATCCATTGGAGTATCTAACTATTTCCTCCTCTTTGCGGGATTTTTTGAGGATGTGCCAGGAGGTCATCACTCCTTGGTGGATTTGTGGCAACATTTCCCAATCCTTGTCCTTGTACAACATATAGTACTGCTTGTACTGGCTCATGTGAATGTATATTTGAGCCCTCTGAATGTGATTTATACCTGTTTGAGCTTCTCATACTTAGTTCCAGCTCTAGTTCAGAAATCATGCACATTTCTGGGACTTTATTTTGGGATATGGCACTTCCTTGTGTGGATTCTGTTCCACTGGGGATTTTGCCCTTTCTTTTCCCTTTTGAGGGATCAATTCTAACTCTGAGTCCAGTTCTATCTGATTGGATGGTGTATTGGGAACCTCTTCTAGTAGTCATCATTCAAGAAATAAGCAATAAAAAGATTTCAGGACAAGAATTCCTTCTTATGGCAATTTATAAAGGAGGTACTCATCTTCAGAGTCCTAAATAGTGGGTCCTGGAAAGTATACTTTCTCAGCATTCTTTTCTTAATGACAATTGGTGCTGGGGAACTTGGGAAAGTTTCTTCCACCAATATTTCAACAGTGGTCTGATTGTCCTCTGTTGGATTTTCTTCAAACACTGAAAAGACTAATAAATATAAGTCTTTTGAGAAGTGATATTTTTTTAAGATAAGGCATTTTTCCACATAAAATTTGCTTTTATATCTTATAATAAATGAAATAAATAAAGAAATGAAAAAAATGAATAAAAATAACTTTTTGGTTGGTTTTTAATATTTTTATTTTTGAAGAGTAAAATAAAAAATGAAGATGATTCTTTTATGAAATTAATTTACAATATAAAACTATTCTTAATTTATAAATATCTTTTTTAATCACTAGAGTCACTCAAAGAAAGTTCTTGCACGTCTAAGGATGTGAAAAGCCACATGTAAGACAGTAAAATTGCTTTCTAAATGCCTCAATAGCTTTTAAAATGAATAAATATAAAATTATTATAATTTTTTATTGAGAAAACCCAATTGAATCTTGTTAAAGGTTTTTTTAAGTAAATATCACGTCCAGGCCCCCAAATGGAAGGCTTGAATATGAAACAATAGGTAAAAATTACTAATATTTTACTTATTTTACTCTGAGCTTTCTTATAAATGAAATAAATAAGATCAGAATAATTCTAATATTGAAGCTTCATTATAATTATGGCATAAAAATAATTATATTATGAAATAAATATAATATTATAATTCATATTATAAAAGAATAATAAAATAAATAAATATATTAATATTTAATGATTAATATATTTAAAAGCACTTTATTATTGTTACCAACAAATAATAAAGGCATAAAAAATTGGTTTTTATTAATAAAAAACAATCAATAACAATAATAATACTAATATTAAAGTTATATATTAATATAAATACTATTTATATTAATAAAAGTATAATTAAGAATTATAATAGAGAGAAATTATTATAATGAGAGAAAATAAACTACTTTGAACACTTAATATAATAATTTTGAAATAGTTTATGCCAAATAATTTAAATAAAACCTATTTAAATTGTGTTTTCAAAGAAAAATAAGAGAAATCACAAATATTCTTGATTTTACATTGAAATGAGATTTTTAAGAGAATTATAACAAAAACAGTTTAACAATTTGCGTAATAAAGTCAAGAGTACCTTTTTTCTTTGATAATATAATAGATTTATTTATAAAGGATAAAGATTTTCCTTTTTTATTTCATTCTTTTATTGTTTTTGATGCATCTGAGGGAGAAATAGAGTGAAAAGAGCTCTATTTATAGTAAATTCCTCCCTTCTAGAGTCCAGGAGGCTTCTAGTAGATGTATAATGATGGTATCCACTGGAAATAATCAGTAGTTTAAGGTTTAGTGATAATTACATCATGATCAAACCATCTTATCTCATTATTATCCCATTATTTCAAGTTATCACTATAACTCTAAGTTTGATGACATAATAGGCTTGGCAGAAGCCTCAACTTCATGAATTTTATTATTATTAATCATAATCTAATAGTATTAACCAGTTTTATTACTTATGTAACTGTTAAATTTAAGATAAGATTACAGTGAGTGATCATAAATGATCAATTTTAAGCTTAAACTTTGATCATTAATAGCTTTGAGTTTATACACGCTACAGCCATTCAGAGAGTGTATTCTAATAGTATGGCATGTCTCTATTAAACTTCCAACAGAATTTCATTACCTCATGAAAACTCTATTTTTGATGATTTTTCTTGTATCTCATCTTTTCTGTTGAAATTCAAACCTTGATTTCAGGGGGTTTTACCTTTAAACTATGATAAAAAATACATTTTTTTCACCTATGAGCTAGTAGAAACTGAATATCCACTTTGTTTTATGTTTGGATCACTTTCACAACAAAGTGGTCAACAGCTCTAGCAATTTTGTTCAATAAATCCTTACAAGCTATAACCTTGTTTATAACTTGTCAAATAAAGCTCATATCTGTGTCCTTAAAGTAATTAAGTGTTAACTTTATTTTTGGCTTAACCCTCTATCATGTATATTTCAAGATATATTAGCTAAAAACCATGACTGTATGCACTGACCAAAAAAGTGCTTATATTCAGCTTAATTCCTTAAGTATTGAATTTAGAGAAATGACATAAAATTGTTTTATGTGAAGGTTTTCATGAGGAATCAAATGGTTCCATTTATCTCACATGTTGTTTCATTGGTGTCTGAGGTAAATGAGATTTTATGTCTTTTTTAGGGTATTCTTACTTATTATTCAGTAATAATTGACTTTACAGATATTCCATAAATATGAAATATGTGTATTTTACCATGAGGAACCTAATGGTGTAACGTATCTCACATGTTTACCCATTAAAACCTGAGTTAATCAAGATTTTATGCATATCTATGGCATTTTCACTGGTTTTAAGATAATTATCAAGAGTATAATTATTACAAAGTTTTCTTGTGACCTTTTTGGATATGTGGTCATATCTCAAAGGCTCACATATAGACCTTTATGGATGCATATTTTTAATATTTGAATAATTCTTTGGCACTTTTTGAAAGATATTAAGTCATTAATCTTCCCCAAGGAGTTCATTTTACACATGAATTCTGTAAGGTGTGGATATGAAACTTTGATTAAAAATCAAGTACTTTTCCTGTCCTCAAAATTTGTATAAGGTAAAATTCAGTTAAAAATAGTATGAAATATTATTTTTAAGAGAAAACACGCCAATTTTATTGTTTATAACTTTATTAGTATAGAACAATAATATAGTAATTTATTGAATTACCAACAATAAAGATTTATCCAAAAAATACTCCACAAGAGATATTTTAAGGCTACAAAAGAAATTTCTTCAAGAGCCATTTCAATTGGAATTAATTGAGCAAAGAACTGCAAGCAATTAATTAAAGAACAAAGTCTTTAAAAAGAATATTAAAGAGAAAACACGCCCAAAAGTGACCAGAGTGAATTTGGAAACAAAGTGACAAAGTTAACAGTGATGAAAGATGCTTTAATTCACTTTTGGGGTGGTTCAGGGGTAAAAATGATTATAAGAGTTACAAACAATGATTATAATGATTTTTTCACGTGGTTAAAAGGATTAAAATGATTTAAAAGTGGTGGTTGGAATCTTTGATTGATTGGTTTAACAGTTTTAAACTAATTAATAAAAGGAAAAGATTCTAACATGAAGAGAAAAGTGGGGCAAAGAAGACATTCTTTTATAGCCATCAATTCTCTTACTCCAAAAGTAAAATCTACTCTTGTCAGTCGTGAAAAACAGTCTGACAACAGAAAAGCCAATTATGGCATCATTGAACCCTGGTTTAGACCAAAAAAGGCTGGTTTAAGCCATTTTTAGCCATTTTTAGCCATTTTAGACCCTTAAATCAGCCATTACTATAGCAATACCAGGCCTAGAGCCTTCAAAACACGTCAGAATGTGTGTCAGAGGCGTAGAAACCAGTTAAAACTGTTTTTACTATGATTGTTTTATCTTAAGGGTAGTTTTACCCTCTTGGCAACAGCTAAAACTACCCCAGTTGGTATCAAAACCTCATCATCAATTGAGTCCACAGACCCTGTAACTCAATTCCAGGCCAAAAGTGATGAACTTTTGCGTGAATTTTGACATCCCACGCCTGTCAGCAAGGATTTTGGGGGTCTAGCTCCCCCTTAGAGCTGGAGTTCCTTTTCCCCCCCAAATTTAATCTTTCCAATTTATTTTTCCTTTAATTCCTCATCATGTATTATACTTATAATTTACACATGTAATTCAATTCAATTGTACAGTACAATACAGTAATAATTGACACCTCATATGTAAATCAAAGTTCACTTATGTAATACACGCGCACATTTTGATATGTCAATTGAATTCAATTGAAAATACTTCAATTCCTCATAACTTCTAAACTAAACACAACACCTCAATTTTAACACAAAAATTGATGGTTAACACCACATGTGGTGTGAATTAAATTAAGGTTTTGAGGATTTTCAATTTTTGTATTGAAAATACTAAAAACTTAATTTAAGCTTATTTAGAGTTGAGTTACAAAAATTTCACCCAGAGGTGACCCCACCTGATTTTTTATGAGGAATCCAATGGTGAAATAAAATTTATATGTTTATTTATTGGATAAAAAGTTATAATAAATTTTATTTAACTTTTTTCCAAATTTATTTATTTTTTCACAATTTTGTTAAAATTTCATTTTTACTTAAATTTTTCAAGTATAAATGTAATTTTATATTTACAAAATTTAAAGTAATTTTATTTTTAAATTATAATTAATTTTTTATTTTTAATATAATTTTATATTTATATTTTTATTTTTATTTTAATAATATAAATAAATTTATTTTATTTATATTAATATGTTATTTTTTATATTTGTGGTCTTTTGGGTATATGAAATTACCTCTAAGGCTCACATTCCCTCCCCCTAAAAAAGAATATTACTTTGTAATATTGGTGTTTCTAGTGTGTCTGAATCTCCTCAGGAGTTTGGTGGCTTCTGGTATATCTTTCTCTTCTAACCATTCATCTTCACAAGTTGGGTCACTGTACCTAACAAGGTATTCCCTTACTTTCTTGGTTCTTAATTTCCTTTCTTTAAGAACTTTGGTTCTTTTCTTAGTACCAGATGTCTCAATAGGAGGTATAACTTGGGGAATCTTATTCCTCAAGGGAAATTTCTCAGCATCACTAGATTTGTATGGCTTTATCAAGCTTACTGGAAATGTAGGGTGCTTATTGCTAAGTTCTTCAGATAACTCTACTTCAACAGCATTTTCTCCATGGAGGGCCTTAATCACAAAAGGTCCTGCAAAGGAGTCTTTTAACTTTTTACATCCTTTGATGTTATTGAAGTTAGTGGTGGATACAAGAACTAGGTCCCCCACTTTGAAATCTGGAGTTGCATGAGATTTATCCCATTTGTCTTTAGCATATGCAAAAGAGTCCTCCATGCATCTCACTGCATGCTTTCTAGCTTTGTCTAGCATTCCTTTGAAGCTAGCAGCTGTGGGATGTATTTCAATTAAGTCTTTCCTCAAGGAATCTTGGGGTAACTTGGGGTTCCATCCTTTTTCTAGAATAGCAGGAGTCTGATTGGTACTGGAATGGATTGATGTTTTATATGCTAATTCCAGTGCTGGTAACAGAGTACACCAATCATGGGTAAATCCATCACAGTCTTTGAATTCAAGGCCATATGCACAAAATCTTCTCACCATGTCCTCTAAGGTTTGGATCATTCTTTCAGCCAGACCATCAGTTTGTGGGTGGTAGGCTGTAGAGAAAGACAGTTTTGTGCCAAATAATTGGTGAAGATTCGTCCATAGAGCTGAAGTGAATTTGGGATCTCTATCACTGATGATATTTGTAAATATCCCAGTCCATGACACTACTCTATTCCATATCAGAAGAGCTGTATCCATGGCTGTATCATCTTTGTGACATGGTAAAAAGATTGGAGTTTTACTGAATCTGTCCACAATTACTAGGCAAGCATTATAGCTCCTGTCACCTCCTGGTGGTAGGCCAGTTACCCAATCCATATGGACAATTTCCCAAGGTCTGTTTGGTTCTTGGATTTTCATCATATTTCCAAGTCTTTTGCCAGTGGATTTATTTGCCTTTTGGCATCTGTCACAGGTTTTGCAATATTCTGCAACATCTTTTTGCCACATTGGCCACCATATGCAGGTCTTTACTTTCTCTCTTGTTCTGTCCTCAGAAATATGTCCTGAAAAGGGACTATCATGGCATTCTTTCAGTACAAGATTGATTAATGACCTGTCTACAACTGTCATGACACATGTGTGCTTGGTTCTGTGGTAAATTATACCATCCAGTAGGTGAAATCTCCCTTCATTATAAGATTTTCTCCATACTTCATCCAAGGCATGTATTAGAGAGTTGTCTTTACAGTCTTTGTTAAGTAATTGGCATAAGATGCTACAATTCTTATCTTGAGTGTAACTATTTCTGACTTCTTCAAAGAAGGTGGTGTTCAAGTCTGTAACACCGATTCCTTCTATTGGAATTTGTGGTGAAGCTTCTTCTGGAACATAAGCAGGATTATCAATGTTATTTGGTAATGGCCATCTGCTTAGTCCATCTGCATTCTTATGAATATTCCCATCCTTATGAACAATAGTCATATTGCCTCTGTATTCTTGTATGGCTATTTGCCATCTGAGCATGTGTCTGTTAGGTGTTTTCATGTTCAAAAGTGATTTCACAGCTGTACAATCTGTTATTACTTCAAAAACACATCCCTCTAAGAAATAGTTCAATTTCTCTAAGGCCCAGACAAGGCATAGACATTCCATTTGACTTGCTCCATATCTGGCTTCAGTTGGTTTGATTTGCCTGGATATGAAACATATTGGTCCTTCTACAGGTTTGTCATTTATGATCTGGACTTGGTGAAGTGCAGCACCTAGTCCATCCCCTGATGCATCAATATACAGTTTGAAAGGCAATTTAAAGTCTGGCATCAGTAAGAGTGGAGCAGTGGTCAATGCTTCTCTTAGAGACTCAAAAGCTTTGACTCTGTCAACAGTCATCTCAAATACTGTGTCTTTGTCACACAACTTATAAAGTGGTCTTGCTATGGATGCAAAGTCTTTAATGTGTTGCCTGTAATATCCTGCAAAACCTAAGAATGACTGAATTTCCTTCTTATTCTGAGGCATGGGTTTTAACAATACTGCTGCTACTTTGTTTTTATCAATTCCAAGGGACAAACCAGATACAACATGTCCTAGTGCCTTAAGTTCTTTAAATCCAAAATGACATTTCTTCAAGGAGATTTTCATGTTTACTAATTGGATTTTTGTCAAAACTCTTGATAATCTGTACATGTGCTCCTCCCAAGTCTTTGAACAGATAATAATGTCATCAATGTAAATGATTAACCATCCCTCTGAGAGTTCTTCAGGGAAGATTTCATTCATCATTCTTTGGAAGTGTGAAGGTGCATTTTTGATACCAAAGGGCATCCTTAAGTATTCATACACTCCACAATGAACAATAATTCTCAAGTATTTTCTTGCTCTTGGTGTTACTACATTTTGATGGAATCCTTTAAGGGCATCCATAGTGGTTATATACACTGCTTGAGATATTTGAGTAAGGGCAATTTGGATTTTTGGTATTGGGTATCTGTCTGGAACAGTGTAAGTGTTCAGAGCTCTAAAGTCCCCAACCATTCTGGATTTTCCATTATGCCACGCCACTATGACTGGTGTAGTTATTTCTACTTCCTCATTGTGGCCTACTTTTCTTATTACACCAAGGTCTAGAAGTTCTTTGATATGAATTTCTAGAGCTTCTCTTGATTTTGGACTTGCTGGATAAGCAGGTCTTCTTAAGAGTGGTGGATAAGGTCTCTCAATGTTAAGAATGATGTCAACTTCATGACCAATAATTGCTCCCAGGGGTTCTTTGTCTGTAGCAAATGCTCCTCTGTGGTCATACAAGAGGGAAGAAAGTTCATTTTCTTGCTTATCAGTCAGATGAAGGCTTATTTCAGCCTCATTTAACTGTTCAGACTTGAATTTCTCTAACTCTAAGTTGACTGGTGATACTTTGTTTACTGTAATTTGTCTTTTAAAGGGTAAAAAGGCAAATTTCTGGCGCTTATTGTCTCCAATTGTAAAGTATCTGTCTTTGTTATTATGTAAATCTATCCCATACATGATTAAATAGTCATTTCCCAATATAAAATGGGTACTAGAGCAATTTTCCATAACAACAAATTCAACTGTGATCCTTAAATTCCCATTTATGTGTGGGAATATGACATTGGTCTCAAAGATTCCTAATGCTTTCATTGGGTTACTTGCACTGTTGAATTTTATACCATCAATTGGTAACAATTGGTCTTCAAAATTTGGTACACAAGTCTTAAGAAAAGATTTTCCAACACAAGAGCAGAAGGCTCCTGGGTCAAGCAAAAGTTTGGTGGGTTTGTTGTCAATCACCACTTCTGTTATACAGGAGTTACCAGCTGTATAACCTTTTCCTCTGTTTGGTTTTGTCTTCATAAGTTGTGCATCTTGAACTTTTGATAAATCAACTTGACCATTGCTCAATTGTGGTAAGTGGGAATAAGATTCCATGATGTCAAAAGTGGCATTGATATTTTCTATATCTTTTGAAGATTCAGAGAATATGGATGACTTATCATCTGAATTGTCTTCAATTATGTCTTCTTTTTCAACATCTGGTTCTTTTTCAATGTCAATTTCATTGATTTTCCCCCTTTTTGGACATGTATTGGCTAAATGGGTGGTGCTTTGGCAAATATGGCATTTTCTGACTGTATCTGCAGATTTATATTTAATATTACTAGAATTTTCTTTGGGGTTTTTGTCCACAGAATCTTTCCAAGGTGTATTAAACCTTGTTTTAAGATTCACCCTACTAGAACCAATTTTGGTTCTGGTGGTTACTTCTTCTAGTATATTGATGATATCCTCTGCTGAAGATTGTTCAGTAGTCCTGCTTTTGACAGCATGCTCTAAGTCACCTCCACATTGTCTCAGAATTTTTCTATGGATCATAAATTCTGACATGTCAGGATATAATGCTGTTAATCTGTCCTTTTGTTGGCAAAACCATGGTAAAGCTTTGTCTTTATCAGCATTAAATTTGGCAGATTCAAAGGCTGTTTCAACTTTAAACCTCCAAGCATCATTTGCCCATTTGTTGATGATTTGGGTTTTCCACCAAGTCCAACTCTGGTGTCCATGTGCTTGTCTTATTTTGATGTACCATCTGTGAGCTGATTTGGTAAACAAGGTGTTAAACCTGGCTGTTACCAATCTGTCTGGTAATTCAAAATCCTCTTTGATCATGTCAATACCTCTAATGAATTCCATATGGTCATACTCTCCTTCACCACTGAAGTGAGGCCATTCTTTAAGTTTTGGAACTTCTTTCAAGAGTGCTTGGCCCATTGATGGTTCCAAGTTATGAAAAGAAGTGGATAATTCATTTTTTAATTGTGAATTATCAGGATCCAATACTTGTGGATTTGAAATTCTTGTGCCCTCATTTTGATTTAGAGGTGTAGACATTCTTGGTAAGGTGTTCAGTATTTGTTCAATGTCATTCATTTTACTGTTGCTACACCTTTGGGAATTTCTGTATTCATGTTGGAAGCTTTGTATTAAATTTATTACTTCAATTTTATACATGTCTTCTTTATGTGTAAGTTCTTGCCATAACTCTGTCTGTCTTGTATTATCAGCAGTGACTTGATTCAATTTCATTGATAATTTTGATACTTCTTCTTGTGAAGCATCAAAACACTTTTTCAAGGCAATGGTATATGTCTTTACTTCAGTAAATGAATTTGAAATGTCATCAAGGACTTTCTTGTTATCTGTCTTGATAATATTTATGGCTTGTTTAATTCTTGTTTCAATTATGTCATCAATATTGAATTTAGAATATTTATCTGTTAATTCTTTAATAATGGCAGATTGTTCATTTATTTTATTGTTAGAAGAATTATCATTATTGGAATTTTTAATTGTTCTCAAAACTTTTTCAAAACACATAAGTGTTTCATTAATTTGGCACAGACTCAGGTTGTTTGTTTTAATGTTGTTACAAATGGTGTCATTTTTATCAGAAAGATGTTTTTTCACGTCATTTATAGCATTATACAACTCTGGGATGGAATCAAATATGTCAGAAATCATTTCTGGAACCTTAATCTGGCTTCCTCCTTCTTCTGTAATTCCATCATGGTTCTGGCCATCTGAAATACATTTTCCATGGCATCCTGCTGAATCTTTGGGATTCTGTAGCCCTGGCTGTAAGGTTTTGGGGCTTGTGCCTTCCCTTTGCCCTTGTTTGGAGTTTGTGGCTGCTTTCTCACGTTGGAATTGCTGCTGCTGGCCACTGGGGCTGTTTTTGGTACTGGTTTTGGTGGTGGAGGGTTGTTTTTCCTCCATTCCAGTGTCAAAAGCATCATGTTTTTCTTCTCCATCAATGGATGCCATCCATTGAGCAATTTGCAAGTGTTGGGATGGCCCAAGAATTTTCTTACTGTCAGGTAAGAATTCATGCAATTCTTCCACAGGTCTGCAAGGATCTGGTACTCCTTGAATTGGAGTGCATTGTTGTATGCACTGTGGCTGGCTTTGTATATGTCCACAGAGGCTTGTTGTGGCAGTGTCAGCTCTTTTTGAAGGTAAAATGGTATTATCAGCTTCAGAATGACCCATTTTAGTTGTTTGGAAGTCATCAACTGACCCTTTTCCTTCTGTACCTGGTTGGCCTCTGCCATAATCACGTCTATTACCTTTTTGGGAGCTGCTTGAGGGGTTGTAGCTGGCTCCTGATCTGGATGAAGGCATAATTATGGTTAAAAAGGCTTAAAATAGTATTTTTACGTCAAAAAACTTACTATTGGCCAAATTTTTAGCTTTCTGAAGGGTATTACTTATGTCCAAGTTAATTAATTCAGAAGATATTGGTTCAGGCTGGTTATTTTGAGTCACAATAACAGTGCTATTATGATCAGAATTGACAGTACTGGCAGGGATAATGCTGGTTACTGTTGAGGCTGTTTCAATGTTTTCTTGTCTTACCACGTTGTCAGACACTAAAATTAATGAAAAAGCCAATTAATTAAGTAAAAAAAAGGTTATTTCAAAAAAGAAATAAAAATATAAGCCTCACTTATAATATGAAAAAAAATTATTTTTTAAGGATTTTTTGGATTATAAGTATTTTTTATATGTTTTTAAATTTTTCAATATAAGAAAAAAGATTTAAAAAGAGTAAAAAAATATGTCACAGGTAAAATATCACGGCTGGGCCCCCAAATGTAAGGTGTGGATATGAAACTTTGATTAAAAATCAAGTACTTTTCCTGTCCTCAAAATTTGTATAAGGTAAAATTCAGTTAAAAATAGTATGAAATATTATTTTTAAGAGAAAACATGCCAATTTTATTGTTTATAACTTTATTAGTATAAAACAATAATATAAAAATTTATTGTTTTACCAACAATAAAGATTTATCCAAAAAATACTCTACAAGAGATATTTCAAGGCTACAAAAGAAATTTCTTCAAGAGCAATTTCAATTGGAATTAATTGAGCAAAGAACTGCAAGCAATTAATTAAAGAACAAAGTCTTTAAAAAGAATATTAAAGAGAAAACACGCCCAAAAGTGACCAGAGTGAATTTGGAAACAAAGTGACAAAGTTAACAGTGATGAAAGATGCTTTAATTCACTTTTGGGGTGGTTCAGGGGTAAAAATGATTATAAGAGTTACAAACAATGATTATAATGATTTTTTCACGTGGTTAAAAGGATTAAAATGATTTAAAAGTGGTGGTTGGAATCTTTGATTGATTGGTTTAACAGTTTTAAACTAATTAATAAAAGGAAAAGATTCTAACATGAAGAGAAAAGTGGGGCAAAGAAGAAATTCTTTTATAGCCATCAATTCTCTTACTCCAAAAGTAAAATCTACTCTTGTCAGTCGTGAAAAACAGTCTGACAACAGAAAAGCCAATTATGGCATCATTGAACCCTGGTTTAGACCAAAAAAGGCTGGTTTAAGCCATTTTTAGCCATTTTTAGCCATTTTAGACCCTTAAATCAGCCATTACTATAGCAATACCAGGCCTAGAGCCTTCAAAACACGTCAGAATGTGTGTCAGAGGCGTAGAAACCAGTTAAAACTGTTTTTACTATGATTGTTTTATCTTAAGGGTAGTTTTACCCTCTTGGCAACAGCTAAAACTACCCCAGTTGGTATCAAAACCTCATCATCAATTGAGTCCACAGACCCTGTAACTCAATTCCAGGCCAAAAGTGATGAACTTTTGCGTGAATTTTGACATCCCACGCCTGTCAGCAAGGATTTTGGGGGTCTAGCTCCCCCTTAGAGCTGGAGTTCCTTTTCCCCCCCAAATTTAATCTTTCCAATTTATTTTTCCTTTAATTCCTCATCATGTATTATACTTATAATTTACACATGTAATTCAATTCAATTGTACAGTACAATACAGTAATAATTGACACCTCATATGTAAATCAAAGTTCACTTATGTAATACACGCGCACATTTTGATATTTCAATTGAATTCAATTGAAAATACTTCAATTCCTCATAACTTCTAAACTAAACACAACACCTCAATTTTAACACAAAAATTGATGGTTAACACCACATGTGGTGTGAATTAAATTAAGGTTTTGAGGATTTTCAATTTTTGTATTGAAAATACTAAAAACTTAATTTAAGCTTATTTAGAGTTGAGTTACAAAAATTTCACCCAGAGGTGACCCCACCTGATTTTTTATGAGGAATCCAATGGTGAAATAAAATTTATATGTTTATTTATTGGATAAAAAGTTATAATAAATTTTATTTAACTTTTTTCCAAATTTATTTATTTTTTCACAATTTTGTTAAAATTTCATTTTTACTTAAATTTTTCAAGTATAAATGTAATTTTATATTTACAAAATTTAAAGTAATTTTATTTTTAAATTATAATTAATTTTTTATTTTTAATATAATTTTATATTTATATTTTTATTTTTATTTTAATAATATAAATAAATTTATTTTATTTATATTAATATGTTATTTTTTATATTTGTGGTCTTTTGGGTATATGAAATTACCTCTAAGGCTCACAAATTCTAGATTAAAAAATTTAGGAATGTGCCTCTGACTATTTTCTCCACATATTTATTCCAGTTATACAATATATATTTATATAAATAAGTGGAAAAGGCCTCCATTTGACTGATTATTTGACCCTTGTTTACTATTATAATACTAGGAACCTGGTATGGTAAATATAAATTATTCTTGAATCAAAGCCTATCAAATTTCAAAATTAATGCCTGCATCTTTTTTAAGGTGAATGTTTCAAGTGTCACTGTATGTTTCTGATTAATATTTCTAGAAAAGTCCCTATTTTATAATTACTTTTACCATTTCAAAATATTTCAATACTATCTAGGTTGTATTGGAAATATTCATCATTATTTGAGCGAGAATATCCCTTTGAACTATTTATTGGTTGGAGATTTTACTACAGCATTTCCACATCAAAATTGTATATCTTGCTTTACAGAGCTGGGAAGCTCCACCTCTTGTCTCATTTTTGAGTCATCCCAGGAAAATTTGATTCCATGGGAAATTTTCTTTGAGCTCTAATTTGAAATTTTACGAATTTAATACACTAAACCTTTCCCTTCCTCTAAATTAATTGTCTCAATGGAAAAGATATCATAAAGATTTTCTTCGGAGCTGTTTTAGCTGTGAAGAAAATCCTAAAAATAGATTATTCACATGGGAGGAAGTGTCTGATGACTCATAAGCCTAAATGGAATGTACATAAATTATGTGAATAGATATTGCATGTTATATAAATTAGCTTAGAAGGGGAGTTATTGATATGAAAATTCTGCTTAAGAATTTCCATAATAAGCCCATTTTGTTGGGAATTAAACATAATTTCACCAAGGATATTTACATGTTACTGGGACACCTCAAAAATGTGAAATGAATTTACAGATATGATACTACAAAAGCTCCAATTTTATTGAGGTAAGATTATTTTTGAAAGAAAAAGATAGAAAATCAAACATAGATTAACATAAAGCTCCTACTATACCAACTGAGGAGGAAAAAATATATTTTTCTAAGTAAATATGAATAAAAACTACCCATAAATAAACATATAAGTAGATGTACTTATATTATACAAAAGTACTTACAAGAATATTAATATCATTATCATGAATAATATATAAAAAAATCCACAAAAGTTCTTCAGAATAAATGAAATTTCAAATTGAAACTTCAACCAAATTAATCAACCCTGGTGATATCCTTAATTACAAATAAATAAATGAAGATTTTGAAGTAAGCCACAAGTGAAGAAAGTGGGAATTGAGAGAAATCTATATTCACTTCCTAGAAAGTGGAAAAAGATTTTCCTAATTAGCTTAAGGTCTGACTAGGATGCAATAAGTAGAAATTACTAATACTTTAAGTATTGTACTCTGAATGCACTCATCAATTATGAGTAGTAGACAATAAACAATTACAATAATGAAATATTATTGAAATTATGGCTTGATATATATTATATTATTTTCAACCAATAAATAATATAAAATAAATATATTGAGTCTAGTTATTATTTTCCCCAAATAATAATAATAGCATTAAAAATCATTTTTTGTTGAAAAATAACAATTTATAACAAGAAGACATCTAATATTAATGTTATAAATCAATATAAATATTATTTATATGGAGAAAGAATGATTTTAGAGAGAAATAAATTCAAAAATATAAAAATAACCTAATTTCAAAACTCAATATAAGAATTTTGAATTATTTCATGCCTCAAGTAGTAATTACAACTTTTTCAGAATTTAGTCACAATTGTGAATAGTGAGAAATACAATTTTTACTATTTTATATAGATTGAGGGATTTTTAATAGAACTTAAATTTACTTTAATAAATTATTAATCTAGCCAATAAATATTAAGTTATTTAGAAAATTCATAGCTTCAATATTTTACATTTAAGATTTGTATTGAAAGAAAAAAGTGTTTTACTTTAGTATGTAATATTTTATTGAATTTGATTCATCTGAGGGAGAGGCAGAGGAAGAAAGGGTATTTAAATAGTAAAAATCCTTCATTCTAGTGACTAAATACTTCATAGAGCTTGTGAAATTATTCTACCCACTGGAATTGATCATTACACCATTATTACACCTTCTTATCTCATTATTACACCATAATTTGAATTTATCACTATATATTTTGATTTATTGGAATCACAAGCTTTAAAATGATTAACTTTGGTGGATCAAGGTAATTCAAATCATAAAACATCAAGATCCACCAGTTTTATATGTTATTCAACTGCTTAACATAAATTAAGATTAGAGTCAAAGATCAAGAATGATCAATTTTATACTCTGATTTTAATGTTTAATAACCTTTGAGTTCTTCACGCAACTAAAATTAAGAGAGTGTCTCATATTAGTGTGGAATGTCCTTACTAAGGTGTTGAGAGTAATTCCTTACATCATCAGAGCTCTATTTTCAATTAATTTTCTTGCAAGTCATCTTTTCTGACACAATATACTATTTCAAAATTTTACCCATTATTTCACAGGGGTTTACATTGAATATCATCACAAAAACTGAATCTTCCTGTATGAGCTAGTGAATATCTAGTTTGATTTAAGTTTCAACCATTTTTGGCTTTGAGTGATCAACTGTTATGACCATTTTTGGTCAATTCCTCTTTGATATTCATAAATTCATTTATAACTTGTCAGATAAAATTTATCCATGTACTCCTGTAGTTTTTTGTTGTAATTTTAATTTTGGATTTCATTTTTATCATGTGTATTTCAAAAGATATGAGCTAAAAACCATCAATATATGCACTGATCATAAAAGCTCATATATCCAGGTATCTCATTAAGTATTGGGCTTACAGATATGCAATTCAAACAGTAATATATTAAATTTGGGATGCGAAATACATTAGTGTATACAATTCCACATTTTTATTCATTGAATTCTGAGATAATCAAGAATTTATACATTTCCATGGAATTTCTTCTTATTTTGATGTATTTTTAGTAATTAAGTTTTAATTAGTGTTATTGAAATAAGGCTTATAAGTTATTTTGACATTTTTAGGTATGTGGTAGTATCTAGAAGGTGAACAATGAGTGATACAGCTACAAAATCAATATTACCCCAGTTTTTGAGCCTGCTAGGTATACAATAGCGAAGCAACAATGACAATGATGATATTAATTAATTTTTCTATTAACTTTCATATTATCATATTTCAAGCTAAAACAAAGTTCTGTCTCTTTAAATAGTAAAGAGTAAAGTACTTTTTTTAGTAAGATATGTATAATAAGAAAAAACACAAAAGTATTTGTACTTTTGTTATATGAAAAGTACAAATAATAAAAAGGGAAAGCACGTTTCAACGGTGAAATTCTCTAACAGAGCCTCACTACTTCTATCCAATTCAATACTCAAAGAAATTTTGGTATAAATGAATTAATATGTAACTGCACTATAAATATTCTTTTATTAAGCTAAATTGAATATAAAACAATACAAAAATACTCTCTAAATTTAAAGAAAGACCAGATACTGCCATCATGAAAAATTTGTAAGGAAAAAGTGTCACAATTCTGAATTAAAACAACTCAAGACTAATTAAGAAGTTATTTGAAATTGAGGCAAGTATGAATTTTCAATGATTGACAATAACTGAATGTAAAGTAACATTAAATATCCCCTGCTCAATTGTAAAATTTCAAAAAAACATGGTGCCATATCTATATGAACTGATATGACCTCAAGATTTCTCACCAGGAAAAAGAGCTAAGGGCTGTGCATACAAATAATAAATTTGAATTTGAATAATGAGTAAAGCTTCAATATATGGTGAAATAACTCCATTAAATAATAAAATTTCATATATGTTCACCAGAAAGGTTATTCAAAGGATTAAATAATAAATCTCCTAATTGTAAAATTAGACAAAAACATGGCTTAATATATTTCCAAAATAAAATTCTTTCAAAACTACTCCCCAAATAAAATACTGAAAGGTAGAATGTTGAAAGTAAATTGTTTTTGAAGGCCCTTGGGAGGGAAAGAAAATATCAATAAAGGTTATCTCTCACCAATTTTCAACCAGATACTATCACTAGAAATATTATGATTGTTTTCAATAATCCTTATTTATAAAGAGGGAATAACCCTGAATTTCTGTATGAGAAATCATAGCTCTATATTATCGCTGTGATACTTGCATATCCCACAAATTGTATAATCTTACCCTTATATTAATATTGTCATAGCATCATATTACCATTATATCTTCCATAAACACCCTTGTTGAATTATTTTACCCTCATATGATCATCTTTACCTTGAAAAAGTTACTGAATCACCCCTGTACTGTAAAAAAGCTTAAATATAATATTATTCAAAAGTACTATTAAATATATTACTATTATCTTAAGGGATTTGAAGAGGAAAATATGTATTTACCTAATATCTCACAAGAAAGGGGAAAAATATCTATAAATTAAAATTCAAAAATTATTACATCAATAAGTTATTGACTCTCATAGTTATCCTATCATATTATCAAAATTTCCCATTTATGGTTATATTCTTCTAGACATACTGATAAAGATTTATGAATAAATTCCTCAAATTGAATAGCCCCAAATTGAAAAAATAATTTGTGTTTCTTAGGGAGGATGTTTTTTGTATATTCAAAGGGGAATCTGACACACCTTGGAAACCATGGTTATTGGGAAACTGTTAAATTCAAAACATACTTAAATATAGTTTTCCACTGAATTCAATTGTTAATTTATTCTCCCAAAATTCTAGAAGGGAATAAGTATCCAAAAAACTTGGATTATTAATAGTTAAACTAGGTATCACCATGAGTAAATTGACTTCAAATGAGAGCAGGTGTTCCATTTTGGAAGTGACAGCTAAGAGAGATTAGATACAGGTTTACAAATAAAATGGAAATGCAAGCATAAATTAGAAGCTTTAGAAGAAATTTAGCTCACATATGCAAGCCACACATTTTAAATTTAATTCCCTCAATATCAATGTTTAGTATAAATTCTGAAACATTTATCTTTAAGAATGAGAAGGAATCTTCAATGACTAATTAAAGTTATTTTTGTATATTACTACATATTGTTGACTAAACCAATTGGAAAGCTCATATTGGTGTTAGATATTAGCACAGAATTTCAATTTATTCCTCTCACAAGGATATAATGAGTGAATAATATCATAACTGAAAGCATATTTTTGAAAGAAAGCTTACCAAAAGGGAAATTTTCTATTACTAGAAGCTTTTTTAAAAAATTAATGAATAATATTGAATATTTACTTTTTAATTTAGATTTTATCCCTGAAAATCTGTATCATATTTTAAGCTTTCTATCTCCCCTTTAATATATCATAAGAGAAATTAGCTCTACTAAAAAATGAAAAATAAAATAATCAATTTATAATTAAGAATTATCCTCTTATGTAAATATTTTTTGTAAAGCTCTATATTTTGGCTAGATATCACCAGAGAGCTTGGTTGAGAGCCTCCGCAGAGTAGCTCTAGTGACCAGGGCATATTAAATATCAAAATTGGAAAAAATTCTGCTTTCCATTTCTTAATTCAACAATTTGGTGTTTTTCTCAGTTACGTCTATTTTTAATTATGATCCTTATTTTGAGAAATAAAATATTTCCTAATAATGGCATAAATATTTTTCAAGACCATAATAAATGGATTTTTCTTCCCTTTATAGATATGAAGGGGTTTTAATAACAATAAATTTTTCTATTCCTTTTTTTTAGTATTTACTGTAAGGAAATACTATCAAATTATTCTCTTTGTTGTTGTGAAGAATTTTTTTAGTTACAACATAACCCAAGATGATTTTCAAGTACCATAATTTCAGTGATATAATATTCAAAGAAGGTTAGTGGAAATAATTCTTCACCAATAGTTGTTTAGCTCTGATAGCTAAGATATTTACCTTATCGATCAAGCCAGATAAATTGAAAATTTAAAATCTTAGTTAAACTGATTTTAATTTCTCTCTGTGTTAAATATAATATTTTTGAGCTATCTCCATAGCTTTGTATCACTTATTGAAGTTTCTTTCAAAATGGTTTCTACTTTCCTTTCCTTTTTTGTGCTATATAAGCTTCTTTGTCATTTTATGAGTATTCATTTTATTATTGTGAGGATTTAAATCCAAATATTCAGAAAAAGATAAATATGTATATGCTCTTTGAGCTAAAAAAATGTGTTTTATACTAATATTAGAATTAGAATGCAATAATGAATGCTATTACCTGAGAAATATGAAAAAATGAGGAATCTCAAAAAATCAAAAACATTGAGGAACTTAATATGCGGGTTTTTGTCACAACAATATTTCACCAAATGAGTTGGGAATCTCATTCACTTAAATTCACATATGAAAGGAATATTAATATTGAATAGATATTCGTAAGAGATAATTACTAACTCATCCTGAAAAAAATAGAATTCATATGAAAGGACTATGAATATTGAATAGATATTCGTCAGAGCTAATGACCAACTCATTATAAAAAAAATGGAATTCAATCTTTTCCCTTTAAAATTATTAAAGATTTTAGCGGCATTTAAAAAGAAAGTTGGAACAGGTAGGTGTTTCTATTTCATTTCTTTTCTCAAAATTTCTTTGGAATATGTATTTGAGGTTTAATTAACCTTTAAGTTACCTCTACCTATATATAATTGGTAATTATGACATTTTACAGTTTCATACACTTTTTATGTCCTATTATTTCTCCAATTGTATCTCCAAGTTATTTATATAGCTAAGTAATATAATATAATCAACTTTTTTCCAGTAATTTTTGATATTTATTATTTAATACGTTAAAATTTTATTTATATTTATTTCAAATAAGAAGATAAAGTAGGTTTTGAATGAGCTTAAAGCTCTGTTGGAGTAATAGACATATAAGCTCACAGACATATCTAACTAGCTTCAAAATATAATCGAAATTGTTTTCCAAAGCTTAGGATATGAATAATTAAGATAAACTAAAAGATTCAAAAAGGGTCTTCTACTAACAATTATCATTATAGAGATTCTTTTTTGAACCGGTGAAAAAATATCATTTTGCCTAATTCTTGTATTATTGATTCTTAATCTATTCTTAAGAAATTTTTGTGATCTTGGGTGAGTAAAAAACACTCAGATTTTGGGAGTATACTGTTTTGAAAGGTTTGAAATTTACTTTAAATCTTCAAGGAGTAGCTTTAAATTGATGAACCTTCCTTTATATTGCATTTCGCATGATTTAAGCCAAATTATTTAGCTTAAGATTTTCTCAAAACTCTTCACACTTTGTAAAAAAAAATTCCAAACTGTGAGTGATTTCCTCTTCAGATCGTTATCATAAGTAGAAATTCATAACCTAAAGTTTCAAAAACAAGTAATAAATAAAACTTTACTCTTTAATAGCCCTACCAATAGCTTTCATCCTTTTGAGGTATATATTTTTGAAATTTGTTTTAAGGAAATAGAATTCAAAAAATTCAAAAAACAAATATACTAAATTGGAAGAGGTTTTTTTACCCAAATAAATCAAAAAATTGTAATAAATCATGAAAAACAAATTAAATAATATTTAATCAAAAATCGTAAAAATAGGAGCTATATATTGCCTTTGTTACATTAATTATCTTTAGATATATTGATGAAAAATACTTCTTTCAGTATTTAATCTCTTTATGGTGTATTCAACACAGTCAGAGAAGATTATGGCTTTCTTATGAACAAAATAATAATCTGATAATTAGTATTATCTTCTCATATAACCATGATTTTATTTATTTATTTTATCTGTCCCCATTGTTATTATGAGGGTTTGTTTTCTTCTTTTTTATTTTTATTTTGTGAATTGAACTTGAATTAATTTAATTCAAATAGATAGTACTTATTTCATTTGTTTTTCTGTTTTTTTTGTTTCTAATGTTACAGTAGCAGTTCTATACAGTCCGCTACTGTCAATTTGTCAACAAAATTACATAAGCAGGCTGTAAAATGCTCCTACTGTCATTGTAAGAGAGAGAAAATATGTAGAGTAAAATAAAATAAATAAATGAGCTAAATTATTTGCGAAAATAATTACTGTGAATAAAGGACATGAAACATAAATCCATAATATAAGATAAGAAAGAAAAATAATAATACTAAGGCTCATACAGCTAAAAAATTTAGATAATGTTGATAAGCTAAGAGTCAAAGCTATACCTATTTCAAAAAATCAAAATGATTGAATAAGCAGAAAAATTGATATCTTCTTTATAGACTTGAAGGTGTTTTTCAAGACAATTTTTTTTAATTCATATTTGTATTTTTTCAATATTAAGAAAATTTTTATAAAAAATTTAAGAAAAAAAACACAATGTGTAAATTCATGTGAGAGATCCATTCAAAAGGGTCTTCCTTCTATAGGTTTGCTTGTGACTTATACAGTCTTGGAAATACTTTTCCTAATTATATAGTATCAAAGGAGGAGAAGAAATCTTTCTTAGTATAAAAAAAGGTTTTTCATTCATGAAAGTCTTAAAAATATAGAAATTGGTTTTTGAAGAAACAATATAGTTCCGAAATTGAAGCTTCAATACAAGTAAAGTTTGGTTTAATCTTTAACAAAAAGTTCAAGTCATACTCCATCTATCCAAAATTCGAAACATAATAAAAATTAACTAAATTATATATAGCTACATCAAATAAAACAGAAGAAATAAGATAGATTTTGTGTAATATTCAAGTGGCTTATGATGTTTTGGAATATCACCAAACATCAGGATTATGTGTTCAGCTCAGTTCAAAGTACAGGTCCAAGATATTTTCCAAATGAAACATCTGCTTTCAGGTGTTTCCATTTTTCTCATTGTGTATTAGAAAAGTTACCTAATTAAACTGGTACAATTTCAAATCAGATTGGATAATAATATGATTAATTTTGAGTATTTAGGGAATATAATTAAATGAATAACTAAATGATTAACATCAAAATATAAATAAAAGAAATAAATATTCAAATGAAGAATGGAAGAAAAACTAAGAATAAATACAAATATAAAATAATGATAAAAACAGAAATGGTTAGGAGAAAATGAAATCCAAAGATTAAAGCTAAATCAAAAATAAAAATGAAAATTTTAGAATAATAGAAGGAAAAGTCGAAAAAATGTATTAAAGTAGAATAACAGAAATAAGAGAGAAATAAAAGGGAAAAGAAAAAAGAAAAAATCATCTTAAAATTGTAACATAAAAAAGAAAAATGAAGTGAAAAGAAATGTGAATATGAAGAAAAAATTGAGTAAAATAGGAATAATTAGCTTACATATGAAAAAATTAAAATAATAGATCTTTTTTTGTATAAATTAATTAAGAAGAAATCCCATTTTTGTGATGATAGCAATCGTTCTCAAAAACATAAATTATTTTTACTTTATGTTCTTCCTTTTTCTTTTTTTAATTAAATTTTATTTATTTTGATTTATTTTTATTCTTTCTCTTTTTCTAATTTTTCTAATTTTTCTAATTTTTCTAATTTGTTTTATTTATAATTCTTCATGAATTCTATGCGTTTTAAGTTTTTCGTAAGTAATGTGGGGCCTTGAAGCCCCACAAGAAGATGAAACATTTGAAGAAGTAAAAATGGGCTAAAGGGGACATTTATCATAAAATTCCCAAAAGAATTGTCTTGGGGAAGTGTACAAGGAGACTACCAAAAAAGAACTGGCCCATATGCAAGAGGAATATCAAGCTTTTTGGCTCTGATTTTATTTTACTTAAACCTTTTATTGAAGGTTTCATGATGGCCAAAAAGGCAAAGATTTTTCAAAATGGCCTAATGTAAACCTCTGGTACCCATTTATGGTAATTATTATTGAATAAAGGCGATAAATATATTTTTTCGTCCTTGAGAGGATTTGAAATTGTTATATTCTTTAATACCTGAGCCCAAGCCATTTTTGGGCTAAATGAGCCTACAAAAAAGCCTTTTGATAGCTCAAATTGTGTCATAAAGATCATTGTGGGGATATTTTAAGCTGGATTTTGAAATTGGATATCATAGGAAGTATTAAGATTCCCAAAAAAAACAGCGAGACCTATCTTTGAAAATGATTTTGTGGACCCTTTTGTGATTCCAAGAATAATTTTTGTATTCAAGAATTGGACCAACCTTAATATTGTAGAAGGGAATTTCCCTTTCGATGGATGTTGATATCAGGGATATAAAAAATATTGAATATGTGAGAGTCAAAGGAACAAGGTGAAATTTACTCTAATAAATTTGATAAAATTATGGCTTGATTAGCTGGGGCTCAGAAATGAGGAGAAAAAGAGGAAGACTATATTTTGGAGTAAAAGGAAAAAATACTTTAATTCTTGTTTAGAATTTCATCAACTTCTTCTAGAACTAAAATAAAATAAATTTTGCAAGCTGAACTATAATTGAAATCCAGTAACTATAGAGAGTAATAAATTGAAAGTTATTCTCTTTTCTTTAGGGAGTTTTTTAACCTGTCTTGAGAGTTGCATTTGTGAAAAAGGTTCATGATCTCAAAGGAAAAAAATTAAATAGGGATTAAACTACAAAAAAAATTAGGAAAAGAAACCAATATCTTCTTTTAATCTATATTTTATCTAGGTAATCTTGTTCTGTTTCATTTTTTTGAAATCCCTTAATGTGGGTTTTGTTTATTTTGGAGACTTTTTCGACATCACCAACTTAAATCCATATTTTTTCATTTTTAAATTATGTAAGCTCTTTGAAACAAAAAAGGCCTTAAGTTCTTTGGGGAATGAGCTTTTGAAATAAAAAGACACTGGAATGTTTTTAATAGGTTGGTTTATAAACAAAAACTATTCTTTTCTGAACTTACTCCTGTGTTGGAATAAATTTAGAAGATTAATTCATTTAATTTAGCAAAGCCCTATAGATATGAAACAAATTTCCAATAATTCCAAAAAGGTAATTTTTCTATAATTATGGAGGGCCTTATTATGATTACCTTTGAGGATTCAGAATTGGCTCTTTTTGGACCACCCCCAAATGTGGTAAAAATAATATTTCTTAATGATCTTGAAGTTGGTACAAGCTCACTTTTTTAACTTTCGGTTTTGGTTTGCGGCTATTTTAATACTGAAATACTGTTTTTTAAAATTGGGGAAGGGAAGTATTCAGAAATTTACAGATAGAAAAAATTCAAGCCAAAGTTAAAGAATAGAAAAATAGTTTCAAAAGAAATTGGTTTTTTAGAAACAATATTAAGATCCATCATGCAATAGGAAAAAATGAATATTCTTTCATAATAATATCAATATTATTTGAGAATTACATTCTTTTCATACTAGTTTTGGAAGATTTATTAATGAAACTTATGCTCTTATTACTATTAATCAAGAGTAAATGAATTGTCCTATGAGAAAAATAATTGAATCCTTTTAAATCCAAAAATCAATTATTAATTTCTGGAATATTTCTTCTACTTGCTATATACCACTATTAATATCAAAAAAATCAGTAACTAACTACAAGAGCTAACTACAATGATTATTAAACTAATATTAAACTTTTACAAGAGTAATCATGTTCTATTCTTGAATAAAGCTATGGAATTTAAAGAGAAAACATTTAATTGGAAAATTGAAAAAATTAATAACACCAAAAGACCCTGAGAATAAGTTGGGAAGTGTTTCTTGAGAGATTATTTGTGGATTTAAAGAATCAGTAATAAAAATTCTGTATTTAAATAACTATATATTCTTTGATTTAAGAGCCTTATGGCTTATTTGAGATACTTGAATAAACTGATTATGATTTTATAAGAACATATAATATTTTATTAATTATCTACTGATTTAACTGACTGATGATAATAAATATTTGAAAAATCAGCAAGAAAAGGGTTCTTTGAAGCCTAAAAAACCTAAAAGAGATGTTAAATTGGGAAAACTGAAAGGAAAATATATTCTAAATTGATGAACCTCTTTTGATTACTGATTACATAAGCTTTTATCACATACTTAAGTATGTGATTTTACATGGATACCAACCAATTTATGGTTAAGAAATAATTATTTTGGAACTTCAAATCTTCCTTCGTTGCAAAGAAAATATCTATTTCTAAAATTCATCAATTTCATTGTAAACTGTATCACTGGTTGAACTCTCTGTCATCCTGCGAGTCAAAACCAGAGCACAAGCATGACAGAAATACACCATAAACCAATGGTAGAGCAAAATTCCCACCAAGAGTGTCCTGAGCCAAAATAGCGCACGATTTCATTCAAAAGAAAGATTAAAGTAATATATTCACAAAAATAAAATTCCCATAATCATAGGAAAAGTAATGACAAAGTTACTCCAGCTCAAAGCAGTAACTTAGCATAAAAATCAATTTTCACCTCATCTGAATTCTTTAGAAAGAGGCAGAAAGTAATCAAATATGTGCTGATATTAAATTCATAAGTTAGGAATATAAAATTTTACTCGAAAAATGGAGCTAGAATTGAAAATATAGAAGTTATGGCCAAATATAGGCCAAATAAGGGTGAAAGAATATTCACCTCTTATATAGCCTTGACAGCTTTGGTAGTAGATATCCAAAGGGTGGTTGTTTTAACAAGAAAAGATCCTGAGCCCTCTAATGGTACTCTCCATATCCTTGTAACACCTCTAGAACAAAAGGTATCAAGGATAATAGCTTATACAAGCTTTATCAAAAACTCAAATTCCAATAATGGAATTCAAAAACTGTTCAGCTTTGCCATATTTAATTTCAAGAATACAAAATGAGTGACCATTGTGTAGAAAACATAATGGGCTAAAAAATGAACTACTTTTGAGTCTTCTATCTTCAAACCTGACAAATTTACGGAAGTTTCAAGGTCACAATACCAATAATGTGGGATACTATCCCATTACTATGAATATGAGGTGTCAAAATGAATTTTTTTTATACTTATATACCTCATATTATGAGTAGAATGGGGTCTACTGACACATTCTGTACAGCTTTCTACATGTCTGTGAGGGCCCCTGTATTATGGAAAAGTTACAAAATGTGGTTTCAAAACCACATATGAGCCCAATAAAACTTATACAGGGATGTGTAAGCCACACGCCATTCCTTTGGAGTCAAGCATCTTCACCTCTTTTGTGTGGCAAGGACCAGTGGTCCCTCCACCCACTTTTCAGAATGTAAAGGGACCATCCTCTGCCCAAAAGAGGAATCCAAATATTTCTCTTGAATTCCTATGTTTTAATATTTTCAACCAAAACAGCACTCTTGAGTAAAACTTGGGTTATGATTAGAATTAGAATCAATAAATTGATAAACACTGAACCACAGGCTTTCAGAAGCACTAACCAAAAATATACTCATAGTAAAACCCTTATAATCTCTAAAATTACTTTATTAACCATTTCAAAGCCACAGTCTTAGTCTTGTAAATAATATTTCATAGAGTCATCCCAAAAATATCTGTGGCTTCTGAAGCTTCAGTATTTCACATGGAATAATAAAAAATGGATTGTAAGTAAAGCTTCTAGTTGATATTATGGAGTAAAGGTTTTTTTGAGCTTTGATTAAACATCACCACTTAATCTATCTTTGATTAATGCTTAGTATTTCCTCATTGATGATTTGATTTGAGATGAATTTTTGAAGTTTTTCCTCAATTTTTAAATGATCAATTCTAACATTAAGATAAAAGCTTGTTTCCATGAGGTAATCATAAGAGTAATAGTCCACAAGGGTATCTCTTTAATGCTCTTTGGCTTATTCATGGTAAATAGTTTCACATTGACATTGTTACAGGGTTTGGAGGTGCTGATTACCTCCTTGGCACATAAGAATATAAACTTATATGCTCTTTCCTCATGACTTGATAGGACTTATCCTGAATCAAAAGGCTTTAAAAGGGTCTTTATTTAATTATTAGGCCATGATAAGCCATGTATCCAATCTCTGGATTGGTATACACCCAAGTAGCCCCAGAATCTGGGTTAACCTTGGTTTATTTTCTTTATCTAGTCACCCTTAGCTATTTTTATATGAAAATAGTAGTTAAGACCTTAATTCTGGTACTAAGTATCAGTGAAGTCAATCTATAAGTCACAATATACTAAAGTTAAGTACAAAAGAAAATCAATAAACATAATGTTAGTTTATATTTAGAATGGGACTCAACAGAATTCCATTAGTTTTACATGAAAATTCAAAAAATTCTTCAGAATTCTTCAATCTGGTATTGATTATGAGAAATTGAATTATTTCAAATTTCAGCACCTCATAGAGCTGTAAGACTTATGGAGCACAAACAGGTGAAATTTTGCAAATAATCCAAATATGACATATATAAATTTATTTCATTACTCAAGAAAAATTACTCATATTTACTTTGTGAAAAATGATAAATTTTGAGTATACACGTGGCTTATTAGTTTTCATACCCAATAATTAAGTTATTTTTGGCCTATTTGGGTATGCAAATTATTACTCAAGGGTCATAATATCTGTTATTAGTATTATGATTCAGACTTAATTACTAATATAGAAAATCCTTTTCTTATTACTATATTACCACTTTCATCATGAGGATATTATGCGATGTTCTCCTAATACTATACAAAAAAATCTAATAATAATAATAATTTAGGTCTTATGTGAGTATTTCTTTATTTTTATATGAGAATCAGGTTCAAATTATAAAGAACATAATATTATTTTAGTGATAGTATCTTTATTATTATCATGGGAAAAACCTCATCATTTCCACAAGGGAGTTTCATTTTTTCTCAATGTAAATTCTACTGTTTTGGTAATATTCATTCCTTCTTAAATTAGGGGTTATGATATCAGAGAAGTCCAATATTGGAAAGCTCACATTTTTCCACAACTTCCACATTGAAATACTGTGTTTTTGAAAATCTCCTATACAGAAAAGTGTTTTCTTTCCAAGGACAAAAGGCATGATTTTCTGCTCAAAAATAAGGCCTCTTATTATGAAAGATACCAAATGGAATTAGTATTCCAATCCTTTTATCTGAGAACACAGTACTGGGTTCATGTTTCATTGCATTAAAACAAATTTTATTTCGATAAAACAAGGATCCCATTGACTATTTTGCACTTAAGGGGAAGCTTCCCTTCTTCTTTCCTTAGTCTCTATGAAAAATAAATCATTTGACACACAGCTTTATATTTTAGATTTAAAATGACAAATAACTCTGAAATAACCCCATTTGTTAATGGTTTCATTAATTATAGCCTTTTTGATAACCTAGCTCTAATAACTATTCTGGCTAAATTCAAAGATAAAACCACTTTATATGAAGCATAATAAAATATATCCAAATCCTAGAAAACCAAACCATTATCATTATATAAGTACCTTAATTGGTTTTCCCAATATTTAATCTGAGATCCCAGAAGCTGTGTGATTAATTTTCAATTTCCTTTCAAATATTGGCTTGAAATATATAATAATTTGAAGTATTCAAAAACAGATAAAAAAGCAAGAAAGGTTGCCAAAAAATTCATTTGAATCTTTCAAATCCCATTAAGGATAAAATGGCAATTTTGCAGCTTTGAAAAAGCTTGTGATGCTTTTTGGTATAATGCATGGAGAAATTGTTTTGTGCAAAATAAGGCTTTTATTATATATAAAGTAAGCTAAATGACTTGGCTTGAGTTATTCCTGAGGTAATGAAAGATGTAGGATCTCCTGGGTGTGTTAGATTCATTATTGTGATCTTGAGTTGTTTTTCTCAAAAAACACAAAACAATTGAGAAGAAAATTTTGAATTCAAAGAGGGTATGTGTATTTTTAAATTTTCTTAGTGGTAAACTCTAATAATTTCTTAAATATTTTAATTAAATACCTATTTTACTCATATTAAATTGGCTGTTAATGTGAGAGAAAAATAATTTCCTAGAATATTGAGCTCTATGTATCATTTCTTTATTCAGATGTCTATCAGCATACATATATTTTGAAGTCATATAAGCATTTATATTCAAAATGTTAGTGTTTAATCTGCTAATTTTCAGTGAACCATCCCACAATGGTTCTCTTAAAATTACGAATGTTTCGTTTCAAGATTTAAAACAATAAAAAATTGAATCAATGAGCTTTAAGGTATATATTTTGTATCAAATTTTCAATACAGATTTTAGAAGGAAGGTGTTCATGTTTTCAGAAGATGAGAAAATAAATATTTAATCAATTCAGTAATTTATCAAAAGATGATTATTCACAATAGTTATAAAAAATGAGTTTAAAAATTGGTTTATGAATGAAATTTCATAAATGTCCAAAGCTGATAATCTCCAGTTGGATCAATAAAAATATATATCATTAATGCATAATTATCTCCAATTTAAAGTAAATAAATGATATTTTTTTAAAAATTCAATTTTTGTGGTGTTAAAATTGGCCCTTTTATTCAAAAGGATTTCAAGATAAGCTTTGAGATAACTTATCAAAATTGAAAAAAAATCATCTTTTATTTCAAAGGAAAAAAAATAAGTCATTCAATCCTTTTTAATAATATTAATTTGATTCTTGGATTTCATGTTAGTTATCTCTGAGTGTTCAAAATTTACTCAAAATATACCAGCCTTCTGGGAAAAGAAATTATGAAACAGCTAGTCAAATAAGCCTTGTGTATTATGACATTTCTCAAAATCAATATAATAAAAGGGAAATTATAATAAGCTAAAGTTTGAATTTTGAATTAATTAACAATTTAATTTAGATTATTATTGAGAAAATGAAATTGTAAATTATATCAAATAAAAAACAATAATATTTAATAATTTTATTAAAAAAATCATTCTATTACCAAAATATGTTACCAAAATATAAGGTTAAGGGTATTTTTGCTCTACCAGAGTGAATGATACTTAAAATAGAGCATTAAAATCACAGGAAATATTTATAGACCAAAAAATATTGAAAAATATCATTCCAGAAGAATAATATTTAACAGGACTTCCTTTGAAGAATTATAGATAGGATTGAGTATAAAAGAACTTGTAGACTTAATATTTATAAAATTTCTTCAAACCAATTATTATAAGGATGAAAATTCTAAAAAAATACTAACAAAAATATAACCACAAAATATGAGGTCAAAAAATTCAGATCACATAGAATTATAGAATTGAAGGCTTTTGAGTAAGTTTGAAAAAGAGTACTTGTGGATTTACAAAAATGAAATAGATATTTAAGTAATTCAAAGTTCAAGAATTAGGTTACTAACAGAGTTAACCATAATATTCTTTATTAAAAACCTTTTGATTCTTTAAAAAGATTCAAAATGTTCAAGAATACCTTTAGAATACCTTTTTAGTGATATACTAGTATAAATCTATAATATTGAAATGATAATAGGATGATCCTTGGAAAAAATAGAAATATCGGGCTTCTATTAAGTCTAAAATTACTCCCAAAGGTATTGAAAGGAGTAAAATAAAAAAAATGAATGAGAAACAATTTGCCCGATTTTTTTATGGTTACATCATCTGTCATATGAAATTATCATAATCACTTAAGCATGGGATTTTACATGGATGCCAAACTATTTATGGCTAGAAGATAATGAAGTTAGTAAAGTATATATTTTCTTATTTGAAAATTAAATTTTTCATAAATTTTTTCATTTTTATTGGAAATTCCATCACAGGATATGACTTCTATTAATTTTTGAAGATTCAGTGTTTCATTTGGAATCATTAAAAATGGACTTTAAGTAAAGCTTTCTATTTAGATTGATAAGTAAAAAAATTGGTTTCATTTTTTATACCTTCTTCTATATTACTGAGCTTTTCATAATTTCAAATTAATAACTGTATTCCTAATGAATTTGTGAATTTTTAACTCATTTCTCACATGTTGAAGGCAATTGGTATAGTAAAAGCTTGTTTCCATGAGGTTATGATATAGATGCTAGCCCAAAAAAATGTTTCAATCAATTTCCTTTGGCCTATCTAGGATAAATAATGAATAGCTTAAATGGTCAAATCAGCGAAAGGTGCTCATTACCTTCTTGGAACATCAAATCAGCAGCTTATTGGCAATTGTCTTATGATATAATGGGACTTACACTTGGTAGAAAATTTGTCAAAAGGGCTGAATAAAACAATTGGAACAAGATAATTCATGGATCCAATTTTCATGAAAATGATATGAAAGGAGAAAATTTGGAGAATAAAGGATTAAAATAAAATGAAGAGAAATTAAACTACAGGAGGTTCCAAGCTTTATCACTGAGGCTGATATTTGATGTTAATTGACCAAAGACCTGGAGGAGAAAATTGATTCCATTTTCCCAATAAGTTTCCAAGGTAATTTTTTGACAGATTCCAGACCCCTAATGGAAGTTAAAACCAAGAGAGGAACTTACATTTTGTAGTTGCCAATCCCACCAGTGCCATAAAAGAATAATAACTGGCTGAAGGAATGACTTGGAAGTTGAGCTAAAAAGAAATGGTCCATTTTCCCAAGTGAAAATATCCATAAATATTGGAATTGAGGTTGAAAGCTTGGATAGAGTCCTGTGTACAGGGAAGTGACAAGTGATCACAGGGTGGCCAAGGTGATGCTTACAAAAAAAGGTTAGAATAAATCTAAAGGTGTATACCAGGAGTGGGAACTTAACTTCATAAAATCCTCTCCCAACCAAGCACAATAAAAATCAATCTCTTGAAGAATCTTGCCCTGGATTTTCAGGATAAAATTCATGGAAATCTTTGACTGGTACAGGACAATTCTTCAGGTTTTCAGCTGGTTCCCAAGTGTATCTTTCTGGGTTTCTACTAAAACCTTTCCATTCCACCAAATACAAGTATTTTCCTCTCCTGATATTAGAATACAGTATTTTAGGGACTTCCCATTCCTCTTCTTCTTCAATGATGATTGGAGGAGGATGCTTGTGATGCCTATTTGGGATACTTGATGTCTTGACTGGTTCTAAGAGGGAGATATGGAAGACTGGGTGAATGTATTTCCATTGAGATGGGAGTTTGAGGTGGTAGGAATGAGTGCTTACTTTCTTCAAGATTGGAAAAGAACCCAACCATCTTTCTCATAGTTTTTTGGTGGGTCTGGTTGATTTGCTGCTCTTTGACAAAATCCACACCATGTAACTAGGGTTGAAAGTAGGTGTACTTGCTCTAATTTTATCTCAATACCTCTTAAAACTGTTTATGGCAACTACAAGTTCTCTCTTGGCATCTTTATGGACTGATTGTATTTTTTTAATACCTTTCCAGCAGGAGTTTCTTGAGTAATTTGAACTGCATAAAATTGGGGATTTATTCCATAAAATGTGAAAACAGTGATTTCTTTGTTGAAGAGTGGTCAGAGTTATTGTAAGCAAATTCAACTAGAGGGAGTAAGGTGTTCCACTCATCTTGATGATAACTAAAATAAATCTGAAGTTACTGTTATGGTATCTGATTTACTGTCACATTGATTCCAGAAACCATCAACAAGCACTCAGGGTCATGTGAGAACAGGAGGTCCCCCACCACCACCATGACTAGAACTTAGGTTTCTTGATGGCACAATCATCAAAACCAAGCAGAAAAGGCTACAAGATCAAGGTTGAATTTCCTTGATCTTTTTCTGGTATTATAGGTCACAGTCCCCCCAGGGTAGGACGCACTGCATCCCAAAGTGCGCTAACACAGATGGGAAACCCTTTCCTTCCATCAGGGGCATCAGCTAAACAACAGGCCAATATAAGGAGCCATAAAGGTTATGGGTCATCACTCCCAAGCCCTTTCTGACAACAGGTTTGAAACCCCCAAATTGTGCAATATGTGTATTGCTCACAATTGTGAAATCCACCCATGACAGTAAACCTTGATCTTCTTTTATCTTCACAATGCTGTCTGCAAGACCTCAACAAAGGGAAATATTGCCAAAAAGGCTATTAAGATGGTTAAAAGACTGGTTAATACTGGAAAGCTGAAGATCACATTCCACCATGTGACATTTACCCTCTCTGTCTGTCCATCAGTTTCAGGATGGTAAGCAGTTAATAGATCTCTAGAAATCTTGATCTTTGGACAAATACTGGTATAAAATGAAGAAACACAAAATGAATCTCTATCAATGACTATTATTGAAGGAAGAAAATTCTTTTAGTAGATATTATTGAAGAATTAATGGGGCAAATCCAGTGAATTAATTGAAGACATTGTTTGAATAAATCTTTTTTTTATTTTTGAGAATATGTCCACTATGACCAGAATTCAGTCAAAGGAACTGGAAAGTGGAAATTGAGTTATGAATTCCATTGAAAGAAAAATGCAAGGGCCATTTGTAATTGGAAGAAACTTGAGTAATACAAACTTCTTGTGATGAATATTATTCTTTCTTGAGCACTCTTGACTGGATAAAGCATAATACTTGATAAACTGAGTCATTCTGGACCAGTTGAACTCCCACTTGACAAGCTTGAGAGTCTTCTCTTGGCCTGGATGGCTGACTAGAGGAGAGTCTTGGTAATTTTGAAGTATATCAAGCTGTATTGTGGGTTCATTTGGGACCACCACCCAATCTTTGAAGAGAAGAATTTGGAAATAATGAGCAAGAGAATAATATTCAACAGATTTACCTTTTCCCAAATCTTTAAGAATACTTATGTATTGCAAATCTTGCCATAATTTCTTCTTAATTGAATCATTCAGATTTGATGATGAATCCCCCTTGACTGAAAACAAGTGTGAGGCTTGAATTTCATTCTGCTTGATCATTTGTTTATAATTCATTGGAGTCTTTCTGATTAAATCCCCCTCTTTGGGTAAACTTTTCCTGACTTGCTAAAGCATCTGGAAGGGTTTCCAGGCAGAAAGGGCAGTTGGCAATTGAAGAATGAAATTCTGAAAGCAATTATGCCCCTCTGTCTTGAAAGAAAGTAATAATATTTGAAGTAATGGAGTATTGAAGGGATGAATGATTGGTTGGAACTTCAAAAGGCTGTGAAATAGAAAGAAAAAAAGCCCTCCAGCACTTGAGAGACAAGACTATTCAAAGAAGTCCCTTGTCATCATTCTCATAGTTGAGCTCTTCTGGAAGTAACTTGAAACTATAAAATTCAATGGGATGTTTTCCTGAGTCATAAGCCTCACACAGTAAAGCATCCAAGGCATAATAAGAGGCATTGACCTTTACAATAGTGGGTAGGGAAGGATTGGAGCAGTAGTTAAAGCCTCTTTGGGTTGATGAAGCTGGCTAAGAGAATACTTATTTAGGAGTAAAACTGAATCTTTCTTGAGGAAGTTGGTTAGTGGACTTATTTTCTTTGAATAATTGTTGGTTAAAAATTTTCGAGATTGGAAAAGCAAAGGAATGATTTAGGAGCCTTGAGTTTTCTTCGGGGTGGCCAATTAAGAATTTTCTGAACTTTTGATTGGTCCATCTTGAGGCCTTCAGAAGAAGCAATATAACCTGAGTTCTACACCCTTGAAGCATGAAAGAGGAGCTTGGAGGCCTTAGCACAGAGTTTATTGGCTCTTAGTCTGGCTAGAAGAGTGGACACATTAGTTAAATGTTCTTCCTCAGACTTAGAAATAAGCATAATTTCATGCAAAATAAAAATTCAGGAGATCAGATAAAATATCATAGACAATATTTTGAAAAGAGGCAGGAGCATTGGTGAGCTCAAATGGCATAACCAAGTACTCATAAATTCCATATTCAGCTCTAAAAGCTGTCAAATTTTCATCAACCTCCTGGATTCTCAGCAGGCTATATGAACCACATAGATCAATCTTGGAGAAGATATAAGAGTCATTAAGAGCAGTGAGAAGCTGATACATAGTAGGAACAGGATATTTGTTCTTGCTAGTGACAGTCTTGAGCTTGCAGTAATCAACACACAAACAAAGGCCACCATCCTTTTTGACAAAGAGGACAGGTGCTCCTGTTGAAGAGGATCTTAGCTGGATTACAAAGGTTCTCTACATTCTCTGAAATGTAGGCCCTGAGTGTCTTGGCCTCCTGGTTTGATAAAGAGTACAAGACACCAACTGGAGGTAGAGACCCCTCAAATTCAATATGGTTATCACAGGCACAGTGAGGAGGAAATTTCTCTGCTTTCACCTTGGAGAATACTTCCAAATAGGTGTGATACGCAGAAAAAACATCCTTAATAATGGTTTTAATTTCTTCTGGCTCTTCCTCTTCATCCCACAACTCCTCCAGGAAGTCATTATCAGATGAAGTGAAGATATAGAATTATATTCCCCAACATCTTTTATCTCTAGTGGATATTAATGACTGAGGAGAATTTATGGAAGTAATATAGACAGAAGTTTGAAAACATGGTGTTCTAAAATCACCGACCAGATATGCACAAGTGGTTGAAGTGGAAAAGTCATTACAGAAGGGAATATGAGAATAACTGGAGTCCTTATAGTCAGGATTAAAGGTGATAAGCCCTTGCCTCAAATCAATAGATGGATCAAAGTTATTAGAAAGTCAAATATAAATATGAGTTTCTCTACCTTGGGGGTATCAATGACTAAAAAAGCCCATTAAAAGCTTGGGAAAGAAAGGAGCTCAACCATATATTTAGTATGGTGAGTCACAAATAAATGAGGGGACTCTGAGGACTCCAAAATTATAAGTGGAATATTCTCTGGGAGTTCTTACATGGCCAAAAAAGAAATACTGCTTCTCAATAAATGAGCTTGTAGCACCTAAATAAATGACAATACTGTAAAACATATCAGAGCAAGAATAAAAAACAAAAACTTGGGGAGATTTTTTGACATCAGTGTTCAGAATTCACAATTGTTCCCTGGGTGGAAAACAGTGAGGACCATTACAAACAACATGATCTTCACTCAGGTTTTTCCTTGCTAGGAAATCTGCCCTCTGGTTTTGAGACCTTCTTAAACAATCCTCAATAATATTCTTCCCACCACAATAGGCACACAAGCCCTCCTTCAATATTCTTCCTTTTTCAGAAAAAATTAACTTGTGGTCCTTATTAAAGAGGGAAAATGGGTCTTTTCCCTATTCTGAACCTTGTAATTCTTCTTCTTATGACTTGAGCTTGAATAATTGTGAAGATGAGAAGAACTTGAATTGAAGGGTTCAGTATTATTTTCTTGAAAATGATTCATATCCTTCTTCCACTAAAGGTACCTGGTATAAAGCTCCAGGGTAACATCCATTGAGTCTTGAAGGAAATCAATTATTGAGGGTGGGAGGCCAATTGATCCAGAATTCTGGATTCCAATCCCTTCCTATAATGATTCCTAAAGGCTCTTTCACCCCAATCCTTAATTATGGGCACAAAAATTCTGGAATCAGCTATGTATAAGTAAATATGCCCTCCTTACTGCATTATGGAGGCATCCAGCTCTGCTTCACCTTTTCTGACTTAATCTTGGTCCCCCAATAAAGTGAAGAGTTGGGATTTGAATAATTCCCAGTAATTGATGAGGTAACTTGGATCTTGATTAGTGAGATTTGAAAGATAAGTCTCAATAAATTTTTCAGCCCTGCCAATGAGAAATGATGTGAAATAAATAAATTTCTTCTTGTCTCCAGAGAAATTTTCCTTATTATTTTGAAGCATTAGCTGGCAGGACTGAAGGAAAACTCCTTACTTTTAAGGGTTTAGTCCGATAAAAGCAGTCTGGTGGCTTCATAGATGGAGTCTCTAAGGCTGTCAAAACCATGTGTAATAACCCCCAATGGGTGTTTATGGCAATTCTAGCCTGAACCCAATTTATGGCCAATTGGACATACCATCATTTTATTACCAATTGGCCCCTTTTGGTGTTTAATGGCCTTTGGGTAATATCCACTTCCCCTGGCCATATCCTACAGCCATTGGCCTTCTTGGCCAATTATCCACCTCACCAACCCTCAGGCCAATACCCTTCTTTGCACCTGGGGGGTCATTCTGTCTTCCAGGGGCCTCTGTCCCACCCCTTTTGATTAGGGGGTCTATGGCTGTATGATCTGCATTCCATGGGCCATGGGACCCATTAGGCCCCTTTTGGCCTAATTCCAATGAGGCCAAGGGGGGAAGCCAGGTGGGCCCACCTGAGCTTGTTTTTGGCCAAATTCCCAGAAGACCCAGAATTGCCATAAACCTCAAGGAACCACATTTTGGCCCAATGGCCCAAGGGACTCAATTTGGCCATGGTGGCCATATTCCCTCAAGACTTAAACCATGGCCTCTGGAAGTCACCTTCAAACAGGGGTTTTCCCTCCAGATCAGGGGATCCCCTCACCCAACTCAATGGATCCAAGTATGCAGGAACCAAGGTTGGTGCATATATGGTATTATATACCATTATGCACCATTTTTCCTTAGAAATGAAATGGTGATGTCTTCAGGACACAATTAGGTCATTTTAATTCAAGTCCCCAAATCCATCACCCATTTTGAAGGAAGACTTTTCAGTCATTCAGTCTTGCAAGCCCTGACAGCTATCAGAAGACCATTTGAGGACCCCAACCACCTGGCCCTGCAGGAGTTGGGTTTCTATTTCATTTCAGGATTATTCAAGGGGTAATACCAAGAGGTTATAAATAATTCAAACAGCTTTCAAACCATCAAGCACTTCAGTACTCCCTGGAAAACTCAATTTGTCCATACAGGCTGTATCCCAGCAACCTGTAGGGCCTCATATTCCACTGTGGGAATTCAGTCACACAGTTCAATTCTCAAGATGGCCAAGCCTGTATTGACCCAAAACAGTCAATACAGCTGGGTGATAAACCCTCCAGGATCAATCTTTCAACTTTTCACATATATTGGCTAACTTTCCTTCCCTGGGGACTTTTTCCCCAGTTAATTGATATATTGGATTTATTTTTATCCTTATTTTCTTTTCATTCATTAAAGTAAATACTTATAATCTCAAGTCAGTCATTTGGACCTTTTTCTTTGCCTGTCAGTGGATATTAGTGGTCATATCCCTTACTAATTCCATTCTTCTTTCTGGAAGGTTAAAACAGTGAATTGAGGATTCATTTGGTTGGCTCTTTGGCCTTTGGCTTTCTCTTATTATCTTTGGCATCTGGCTTCCTTCTTTTTTTGGCATATCTTGTATTGCTTTCTTTTTCTCTGAAAGAAACAGACTCTTCTTTATTTACTTACTCTTTTGGAGCCCTCCAAGTGAGTTCTTGATTCCTGAGTTCCAGGCCACTCTTGTTTTCACCAAGAGCCCCTGTGAAAAAGGCTTGTGGTCTTAAAGCTGCTTGAATATTGGACATAATATAGATCATCTATGGAATGGTGATTAATAGTGATGGGTCAGACTGATGAGGGACAGGCTGGTTAGAATGGACTATAATTGGCCCTCCAGTACCCTAATATTCTCCCAAAGGAGCAGGGACAACCTCAGTAACATCAGACTCTTCCTCTTACATGGAATTCTCCTCCTCCTCTCCACCAGCTTCACCTAGACCTTTGAAAGGCATCTTTGAAATTCCAGGAAAAGTGCCAACAACTGCTGAAAAGGATATTGATCTTCTTGGTCCTCTTCCTTCCTTCCTGAATGGTGCTGCTACTTCCATATTTGGTCATCTGTCCAAATGAGCCCTCATTTGAGGAACTTCTGGGGTCCCATCAAGAGCTCCACTTGGTGTTGGAGTGAGGACAGCTTGATTTCTGGCCCAAGATCTTGTCTGCCTTGCAGGGGGTGAATGTTGAATGGGCATTATTTTTTTTCTCTTGAGGGAAAACAATCAATAAATCAAATCAATGAAGTCTTCAGGTCAAATAAACACATTGAAATAAAAATCAATTATATGTCAAATCAATCAACAAAAATCATAGTCAAATGAAAATATTTCTTGAATCAAAATTCTTGAAGCATAAATCAAAGTGAATCTTGATGGGTGAATATTTATTTATGAAATTAATTTTGCAGTCAAGTTGAAAATAAAAATTAACCTGTTACCTGAATTGAAATTAAATGGAATAAAAATTACTAAAAATTATCAGCCAAAAAATTTGATAAGGATTCAAAAGAAATTATAAAGAGAAAATAAGTTCTGGAAAGTAAAAGGATGATTAAAATTTGAGATATTTGAAGAAAAGGTAATTACGATAATAAAAGTGTCATAATTTATGAATGAATTATTTCAAAAATAAAAAATAAATTATGCGCTAATTAATCTAATGTCACAGGGGTGCTTGGGAATAACAAAATTTGCCTTGCACTCAGGAATCAGGAGCTCACTGGGAAGACTCTAAAGAATCAAAGAAATAACAAATGATATATATCTTCAATGAAGAAGGAGTGCAACTACAAGATATGCAGCAATATGAGTAAGAAAGCCAAAAGACAAAGCACCAACCAAGTAAGCCCTTAATTTACTTTCTTCAACCTTCCAGAAAGAAAAATGGAATCAGTAAAGGATATTACCACCAATATACACTTACAGGTGAAGAAGAAGGTGCATATGACTGACCTAAGAATATCAGTATCTACTTTAAAAATGAAATAATAATAAAAAGAAATCCAATTGATTAATTAACACGGGAAAAGGTCCCCAGGGGATGAAAAAGTGGCCAGTAGATGGGAAAAGCTGAAATATTGATGCTGGAGTATTTAAAAAGCAGCTTTATTGTATGTTTTTGAAAATAAATATTGTCCATCTTGGGAAATGAACTGGGTGCCTTGAAAACCACATTAGCTTTGGCACCTTGCAACTGATGTGAATTACTACCTCTTGAAAATATCCTTGGAAATACTTGACCAGTATTCCCTTTGGTAAATAATGTATAAATCAAAAATACCAATAGCTTAATTTTCCAGCTTATTGGAGTCCTTTGAATGGCCTTCTTGAAGTCCTATACATCTCCCCTGTGAGCCTTAGAGGTAATTTCATATACCCAAAAGACCACAAATACAAAATTAACATATAAATATAAATAAAATAAATTTATTTATATTATTAAAATAGAAATCAAAATATTAATATAAAATTATATTCAAAATTAAAAAATTAATTACAATTTAAAAATAAAATTACAGTAAATTTTGGAATTATAAAATTACATTTATACTTGAAAAAATTAAGTAAAAATGAAATTTTAACAAAATTGTAAAAATATGAATAAATTTGGAAAAAAGTTAAATAAAAATTATCATAACTTTTTATCCAATGAATAAACATATAAAAATTATTCCACCATTGTCTTCCTCATGAAAAATCAGGTGGGGTCACTTCTGAGTGAAATTCTTGTAACTCAACTCTAAAGAAGCTTAAATTAAGTTTTTAGTATTTTCAATACAAAAGTTGAAAATCCTCAAAACTTTAATTTAATTCACACCATATGTGGTCTTAACCATCAATTTTTGTGTTAAAATTGAGGTGTTATGTTTAGTTTAGAAGTTATGAGGAATTGAAGTATTTTCAATTGAATTCAATTGAAATGTCAAAATGTGTGCATGTATTACATAAGTGAACTTTGATTTACATATGAGGTATCAATTATTACTGTATTGTACTGTACAATTCAATTGAATTACATATGTAAATTATAAGTATAATACATGATGAGGAATTAAAGGAAAAATAAATTGGAAAGATTAAATTTGGGGGGGAAAGGAACTCCAGCTCTAAGTGGGAGCTAGACGCCCAAAATACTTTCTGACAGGCATGTGGTGTCAAAATTCACGCAAAAGTTCATCACTTTTGGCCTGGAATTGAGTTACAGGTTCTGTGGACTCAATTGATGATGAGGTTTTGATACCAACTGGGGTAGTTTTAGCTGTTTCCAAGAGGGTAAAACTACCCTTAAGATAAAACCATCATAGCAAAAACAGTTTTAACTGGTTTCTACGTCTCTTACACAAATTCTGAGGTTTTTGAAGGCTCTAGACCAGGTATTGCTATAGTAATGGCTGATTTAAGGGTCTAAAATGGCTTAAACCAGCCCTTTTTGGTCTAACTGAGGGTTCAATGATGCCATAATTGGCTTTTCTGTTGTCAGACTGTTTTTCACGACTGACAAGAGTAAATTTTACCTTTGAAGTAAGAAAATTGATGGCTATAAAACAATGTCTTCTTTGCCCCACTTTTCTCTTCATGTTAGAATCTTTTCCTTTTATAATTAGTTTAAACATTGTTAAACCAATCAATAAAAGATTCCAACCACCCTTCTTAAATCATTTTAAACCTTTTGGCCACGTTAAAAAATCATTATAACCATTGTTTGTAACTCTTATAATCATTTTTACCCCTGAACCACCCCAAAAGTGAATTAAAGCATCTTTCATCACTGTAAACTTTGTCACTTTGTTTCCAAATTCACTCTGGTCACTTTTGGGAGTGTTTTCTCTTTAATATTCTTTTTAAAGACTTTGTTCTTTAAGTAATTTCTTGCAGTTCTTTGCTCAATTAATTCCAATTGAAATTGCTCTTGAAGAAATTTCTTTTGTAGCCTTAAATATCTCTTGCAGAGTATTTTTTGCTAAATTTTTATTGTTGGTAAAACAATAAATCTTTATAATATTATTTTTTTATATTAATAAAGTTAGAAAAAATAAAATTGGCGTGTTTTCTCTTAAAAATAATATTTCTTACTATTTTTATTTGATTTTTGCCTTATACAAATTTTGAGGACAGGAAAAGTACTTGATTTTTAATCAAAGTTTCATATCCACACCTTACATTTGGGGTCCCAGCCATGATATTTTACCTGTGACATATTTTTTTACTCTTTTTGAATCCTTTTTCTTATATTGAAAAATTTAAAAACATATAAAAAATACTTATAATTCAAAAAAAAACAATAAAAATTAATTTTTTTCATATTATAAGTGAGGCTTATATTTTTATTTCTTTTTTTAAATGACCTTTTTTTACTTAATTAATTGGCTTTTTCATTAATTTTGGTGTCTGACAACATGGTAAGACAAGAAAACATTGAAACAGCCTCAACAGTAACCAGCATTATTCCTGCCAGTACTGTTAATTCTGATCATAATAGTACTATTATTTTGACTCAGAATATTCAACCAGAGCCAATTTCTTCTGAATTAGTCAACTTGGAAATAAGTAATACTCCTCAGAAAGCCAAAGATTTGGCCAATAGTAAGTTTTTTGACGTAAAATTACTATTTTAAGCCTTTTTAACCATAATTATGCCTTCAACCAGGTCAGGAGCCAGCTACAACCCCTCAAGCAGCTCCCAGAAAGGTAATAGATGTGATTATGGCAGAGGCCAATCAGGTACAGAAGGAAAAGGGTCAGTTGATGACTTCCAAACAACTAAAATGGGTCATTCTGAAGCTGATAATACCATTTTACCTTCAAATAGAGCTGACACCACCACAACAAGCCTCTGTGGACATATACAAAGCGAGCCACAGTGCATACAACAATGCACTCCAGTCCGAGGGGTACCAGATCCTTGCAGACCTGTGGAAGAATTGCATGAATTCTTACCTGACAGTGAGAAAATTCCTGGGCCATCCCAATACTTGCAAATTGCTCAATGGATGGCGTCCATTGATGGAGAAGAGAAACATGATGCTTTTGACACTAGAACAGAGGAAAAAGAACCCTCCACCACCCAAACTAGTGCCAAAAACAGCCCCAGTGGCCAGCAGAAGCGATTCCAACATGAAAAAGCAGCCACAAACTCCAAACAAGGGCAAAGGGAAGGCACCAGCCCCAAAACCTTACAGCCAGGGCTACAGAATCCCAAAGATTCAACAGGATGCCATGGAAAATGTATTTCAGATGGCCAGAACCATGATGGAATTAAAAAAGAAGGAGGAAGCAAGATTAAAATATCAAAAATAATTTCTGATACTTTTAATTGTATTCCAGAGTTGTATAAAGCTATTTCTGACGTAAAAAGTCATCTTTCTGATAAAAATACATCAATTTGTGACAATCTTAAAACAAATAACTTGAGTCTGAGCCAAATAAATGATACACTTAAATGCTTTGAAAGAGTTTTAAGAACAATCAAAACCTCCAATAATGATAATTCTTTTGGCATTAAGATAAATGAACAATCTGCCATTTTTAAAGAATTAACAGACAAATATTCTGAATTCAATATTGATGACATAATTGCAACAAGAATAAAACAAGCTATTAATACTATTAAAGAAGATAATAAAAAAGTTCTTGATGATATTTCATAATCATTTGCAGAAGTAAATACAAATACAGTTGCCTTGAAAAAGCATTTTGATACCTCAAGAGAGGAATATCAAAATTAACAATAAAGTTAAATGAAGTTATATCTGATAATACTAAACAAACAGAATTATGGAATGAGCTTACATATAAATAGGATGATCATAAAAAGAATGTCATAGACTCTATACAAAGCTTACAACATGAGTTAAGAAATTCACAAAGGTGTAATAACAGTAAAATGAATGATATTGAACAACTGCTAAACACTTTACCAAGAATGTCTACACCTCTGAATCAAAATGAAGATGCAATAATTCCGAATCCACAAGTATTGGATATTGAAAATTCACAGTTAAAAAATGAATTTTCTACTTCTTTTCATAACTTAGAACCATCAATGGGCCAAGCACTTTTGAAAGAAGTTCCAAAACTTAAAGAATGGCCTCACTTCAGTGGTGAAGGAGAGTATGACCATATGGAATTCATTAGAGGTATTTACATGATCAAAGAGGATTTTGAATTACCAGACAGATTGGTAACAGCCAGATTTAGCAACTTGTTTACCAAATCAGCTCACAGATGGTACATCAAAATAAGACAAGCACATGGACACCAGAGTTGGACTTGGTGGAAAACCCAAATAATCAACAAATGGGCAAATTATGCTTGGAGGTTTAAGGTTGAAACAGCCTTTGAATCTGCCAAATTTAATGCTGATAAAGACAAAGCTTTACCATGGTTTTGCCAAAAAAAAAGACAGATTAACAGCATTATATCCTGACATGTCAGAATTTATGATCCATAGAAAAATTCTGAGACAATGTGGAGGTGACTTAGAGCATGCTATCGAAAGCAGGACTACTGAACAATCTTCAGCAGAGGATATTATCAATATACTAGAAGAAGTAACCACCAGAACCAAAATTGGTTCTAGTAGGGTGAATCTCAAAACAAGGTTTAATACACCTTGGAAAGATTCTGTGGACAAAAACCCCAAAGAAAATTCTAATAATATTAAGTATAAATCTGCAGATACAGTCGGAAAGTTCCATATTTGCTAAAGCACCACCCATTTAGCCAATACATGTCCAAAGAAGGGAAAAATCAATGAAATTGATATTGAAAAAGAACCTGATGTTGAAAAAGATGAAATAATTGAAGAAAATTCAGATGATAAATCATCAATATTTTCTGAATCTTCAAAAGATATAGAAAATATCAATGCCACTTTTGACATCATGGAATCTTATTCCCACTTGCCACAATTGAGCAATGGTCAACTTGATTTATCAAAAGTTCAAGATGCACAACTTATGAAAACAAAACCAAACAGGGGAAAAGGTTATACAGCTGGTAACTCCTGTATAACAGAAGTGGTGATTGATAACAATCCCACCAAACTTTTGCTTGACCCAGGAGCCTTCTGCTCTTGTGTTGGAAAATCTTTTCTTCAGACTTGTGTACCAAATTTTGAAGACCAATTGTTACCAATTGATGGTATAAAATTCAACAGTGCAAGTAATCCAATGAAATCATTAGGAATCTTTGAGACCAATGTAATATTCCCACACATAAATGGGAATTTAAGAATCACAATTGAATTTGTTGTTATGGAAAATTTCTCTTGTACCCATTTAATATTGGGAAATGACTATTTAATCATGTATGGGAATATTCATAAGAATGCAAATGGACTAAGCAGATGGCCATTACCAAATAATATTGATAATCCTGCTTATGTGCCAGAAGAAGCTTCACCACAAATTCCAATAGAAGGAATAAGTGTTACAGACTTGAACACCACCTTCTTTGAAGAAGTCAGAAGTAGTTACACTCAAGATAAGAATTGTAGCATCTTATGCCAATTACTTGGCAAAGACTGTAAAGACAACTCTCTAATACATGCCTTGGATGAAGTATGGAAAAAATATTATGATGAAGGAAGATTTCACCTACTGGATGGTATAATTTACCACAGAACCAAGCACACAGGTTTCATGACAGTTGTAGACAGGTCATTAATCAATCTTGTACTGAAAGAATGCCATGATAGCCCGTTTTGGGGACATCTGTCTGAAGACAGAACAAGAGAGAAAGTAAAGACCTGCATATGGTGGCCAATGTGGCAGAAGGATGTTGCAGAGTATTGCAAGACCTGTGACAGATGCCAAAAGGCAAATAAATCCACTGGCAAGAGACTTGGAAATATGATAAAAATCCAAGAACCAAGCAGACCTTGGGAAATTGTCCATATGGATTGGGTAACTGGCCTACCACCAGGAGGTGACAGATGTTAAATGCTTTCCTAGTGATTGTAGACAGATCCAGTAAAACTCCAATCTTTTTACCATGTGACAGAGATGATACAGCCATGGATACAGCTCTTCTGATATGGAATAGAGTAGTGTCATGGACTGGGATATTTACAAATATCATTAGTGATGGGGATCCCAAATTCACTTCAGCACTATGGACAAATCTTCACCCATTATTTGGCACTAAACTGTCTTTCTCTACAGCCTACCACCCACAAACTGATGGCCTGGCCGAAAAGATGATCCAAACCTTAGAGGACATGGTGAGAAGATTTTGTGCATATGGCCTTGAATTAAAAGATTGTGATGGATTTACCCATGATTGGTGTACTCTGTTGCCAGCACTGGAATTAGCATATAAAACATCAATCCATGCCAGTACCAATCAGACTCCTGCTATTCTAGAAAAAGGATGGAACCCCAAGTTATACCTCCTATTGAGACATATGGTACTAAGAAAATTACCAAAGTTCTTAAAGAAAGAAAATTAAGAACCAAAAAAGTAAGGGAATACCTTGTTAGGTACAGTGACCCAACTTGTGAAAATGAATGGTTAGAAGAAAAAGATATACCAGAAGCTACCAAACTCCTCAGGAGATTCAGAAACACTAAAAATACGAATATTACAAAGTAATATTCTTTTTTAGGGGGGGGAATGTGAGCCTTAGAGGTAATTTCATATACCCAAAAGACCACAAATACAAAATTAACATATAAATATAAATAAAATAAATTTATTTATATTATTAAAATAAGAATAAAAATATAAATATAAAATTATATTCAAAATAAAAAAATTAATTACAATTTAAAAATAAAATTACATTAAATTTTGGAATTATAAAATTACATTTATACTTGAAAAAATTAAGTAAAAATGAAATTTTAACAAAATTGTAAAAAAAGAAATAAATTTGGAAAAAAGTTATATAAAAATTATTATAATTTTTTATTCAATAAATAAACATATAAAAATTATTTCACCATTGGATTCCTCATAAAAAATCAGGTCGGGTCACCTCTGAGTGAAATTCTTGTAACTCAACTCTAAATAAGCTTAAATTAAGTTTTTTAGTATTTTCAATACAAAAGTTGAAAGTCCTCAAAACTTTAATTTAATTCACACCACATGTGGTGTTAACCATCAATTTTTGTGTTAAAATTGAGGTGTTGTGTTTAGTTTAGAAGCTATGAGGAATTGAAGCCCTCAATGAAAAGGGGCAGGCCAGATGGCCTGAAGGTGGTCCAAAGGGCCTGGGGCCCAGAAAAGTCCAAAAACAGGATATGTGTAAGGTTTGACTATGAAACAATAAGTAAATATTCCTAACATTTTACTTATTTTACTCTGAATGTCCTTATTGAAGTAATAAATGAGATAAAGAATCATTATAATAATGAATAAATATTATTACTATGGCATAAAAATGTTTATATTATTTGGATAAATGAAAGAATATGAATTATATTATAGAAATAATATAACAAAAATAAATGAATTTATGGCAATTTATTATCTTCGCAAACAAAGAATAAATGTGTAAAAAGGAATTTTAATAATAAAAACCAATTTATAACAGTAATATTACCAATATTAAAACTATATATTGATAGAAATACTACTTAAATTGATAAAAGAATTATTAAGAATAATAATAAAGAGAAATTATCATAAAAAAAATCACCTACTTTCAACACTTAATATAATGATTTTGAATAAATTTATGCCAATTAATGTAAATGCAACTTATTTAAATTGTATTGAAAATTAAAAATAGAAGAAATTTTAAATATTCTTGATTTTAGGTGGAATTAGTGATTGTAGAGAGAAATTAACAAAAACAGTTAAATATTGGTGTAATCATGTCAAAATTTATGATTATAATAAAGATGAATTTGAGTCCTCAATAATATAATAGAATTATATGAAAAGAATAAAGCTATTACCTTTGGATTTAATATTTTGAATGTTTTTTTGTGTCTGAGGGGGAAAATAGAGGTAAAAAGGACTCTATATATAATAAAGTCTGCCCTCCTAGAGTCCAGAAGGCTTTCAGTAGAAGTTTACTGATGGTATATATTGGAATTGATCAGTATTTTAAGGTTTAGTTATGATTAAATCATAATTAAACCAACTTATCTCATTATTATGCCATTATTTAGAGTTATCACTATAACTCTAAGTTTTCTGACAACATAGGCTTGGAAGAAGCCTAAGCTTAATGTATTTCATGAGTATTAATCATAATCTAATAGTATTCACCAGTCATATCACCTATATAACTGTTAAGCTTAGTATAAGTCTACAGTGAGTGATCATAAATGATTAATTTTAAGCTTGAACCTTGATGAATGAATGAATTTTAAGTTATAAATGCCAAATCCATTTAAAGATTAAATTATGATAGATTAAAATGTCATTTTAAAAATTCCAAGAGAATTTAATTACATTATTAAAACTCTATTTTTGATGATTTTTCTTGTAACTCATCTTTTCTGTTAAGATTTACTAATTTAAACTTCATACCATTATTTCAAGTGTTTATACCTTGAATATAATGATAAAAATTACATAATTCTTCATTAATGAGCTATTATAATCTGAATGTTCACTTTATTTCAATTTTGGACTACCTCCACAACAAAGTGGTCAACAGCTTTTCTTATGTTTCTCAATAAACATTGTAAGGTATAACCTTGTTTATAACTTGGCAAATAAATCTTATATCTGTATTTATAAAGTAATTAATACATAACTTCATTTTTTTTCAAATCTTCATCATGCATATTTAAAGACATATGAGCCAAACACCATGAATATATGTGCTGATCATAAAAGTGCATATATTCAGGTTATCTCAGTAAGTATTGGTTTCTCATAGATGACATAGAGATTTTTTATGTGTAGTTTCTCATGGGAAATCCAAATATGTGATTTATTTTACATTTTTATTCTTTTATTTCTGAGATAATCAATCTTTTATTCCTTTTCATGGCATGTTTACTTAGTTCAAGATAACAATTTCATTTATTATTACTAAAATAAGTCTTTTGAAGTTGTTTTGTAACCTTTTTGGATATTTGGTCATATCTCAAAGGCTCAAAATATGGCTTGGTGGGCCATATATGAAGATTGGGGCAAATGTTGGCCCAAGCGCCACAGACCACAAAGATAGATAAATTGGCCATAAAATGGCTATGGAAAAAATTTTCAGAAACCACTCATTGGGGAGTAAATTCCTGTGGTTGTGACATTTTCCCCTTTACTATTTTCCATGTCAAAATAGCAATTCAGCCATTAAGACTCATAAAAACTTTGGGTTTGACAATAATCTATGTAATAATACAGTATTTTCAAGTGCTGCAAACATGCATAACACTAATTTTGGCATACATGTAATGTGGCATTTGTCAGAATACCACTATTTTGGTGTAAAAAGAAAAAATAAAATTTCACAAATATTTTGTGTTGTATTGATGATGAGGTGTTGAATTGTTTTTCATATTACCACCTCATGGAGTTAAAACAGGTTAATTCTTGTTTGGAATACAAATATTGCCTCAAATCCATGTACTTACTGACTCACAAAAAGGTTATTCATGTTTTTCTTGATAAAAAATGATTAATTTAGGATATCTCCATTACTTATGGGTTTTTTATATTCTAAAAACTTACTTAAAGGCCATTTGTGACCTATTTGGGCATGTAGAAAATAATTCAAGGCTCACAACTGGAGGTAAACATAGATAAAAAAATTCAAAATCTTTTGAATACTTTATAAATTTATTATTTTGATTTGTTTCTTTTCATAAAATAATATTGAATGTAGAAAAAATAGATTCGTTTAATCACTTAAAGCTATAATTTCAAGCTCTTCATGCATAAGCTTAATTAATGATAATAAGAAAAGCTCTAAAATTGAATAATAGTGGTTATGAGTCTTCTGATATCACTGGCTTCCTTAATTATCAATTTTATTACTGTAATAATCACTATAATAATTAAGACTCAAATTATCTCAATTATTCTCAGTGACACTTCTTGTTTAGAACAGTTTAGCCACTTGGAAATTTTTCTGATAAGATCATGGGAGGATTTCCTGTGGGGGAAAAACTCCTTTTATCTAAAAAAGAGTGTAAATATGTGTATAAACTCTTAAATGTTTTTTAAGCTGAAATTTCTCAATTGGGGTGATTGGATATTGGCTTAACAAGCCCAATAAATAGATTATTTAAGATTTTATGTGCATCTGAAACCACATCTTACCATGTTTTTCCAATATAGAGGTAAAATATTTACCAATAGATGATTTAGACATCTCTCAGAAGCCAGGATGTGTCTTCAGCTTTCTAGGGCATATCTAGAGAGCTCTTATTCATAGATCTATTAGTAATCAAAGTATAAAAATCATTTCTATTGATTTGAAACATCATAGTTTTCACTATTCACAAGCTAATGTGGAATTATAACATTAAAGCCTTTATTAATTTTTGATATTTTTTAGAGACAGGGTTCAAAATGTAGCAACAAGTGGGTCCTACAGGACGGTTACACTATTTACCCACTTTTTCTCAAGTGTGGAAAAGCTATACATGCCCACAGTTTTTTTTAATCTTTTGTAAAATAGTACTTTTATTTTTATAAGAGAAGAAATTGATACCTTTTTTCCTTTATTTGAGAGAGGGATGTGATTTGTATCATTGGATATTCCTGATTCATTTATTGTATAAATTATTCTATTTCATGTGTATTTAATCAAAATTCTAGAAGATGTATGAGAGATGGAAAAGTAATACTATTATTTTACTATTTTAAGTAAGTGCAGCATTGTAAATTTGGTTATTTTGAAGGTGAGAACTTAATAATAGTATCATTAAATATCCATTTTGAGTGCTTCGATGAAAATTTCCACACAATTTGGTGCTAATGAAAAATCAAGACTTCATATGAAAGAAAGAAATTAAGGTTCTTTCTCAGCCAGATTTTACAACATGTTATCTCTTTCATTTATAAACATATACAAATTAGAGTTATTTTTTCTGAAAGAGGGGTTTTCTCCATTTCAGAATGTCACATGTACTTTCTATATTGGCTCAGTACATAATTTAGTGTTTGTGACCTTATTGGCCCTTTACTTATATTAGTGAATGTAAAAGCGTTGTTTTCCCTCTTTTGGCTCAAGTACCCCGAACAATGATATTTTGGTTTTCATGATGGTAATATAGTTTTGAGCTACAGTCTAGATTATTACACAACTATGAAAGAATAAGAGTCACTCAATATGTTAAATTGAATAAATTTCTCATAATTCAAATTAAGTAACACATTTCTTTACATTATCAGAGCCTGTACAAGAACTGATGTATTTTTAATACGTCTTAAAGTCTTCTGGTTATTATTGATTTCTTTGTCTTTTTTGGAAAAATAATTTTAATAATAAAATTAAACCCTGGGGCTATATAACTCTGCAAAAGTACCATTGAGGAAATGAACTTGACAAATTAATCTTGGCAGATAGGGATTTTAAGATTCACTAATTATTATGTATGGATGAGAGAGTTTTTTTTAGAGATTCTAGAATAGTATTTTTTGAAAAGCTCTATTATTGATACTTTTATATTTTTAATTCTGAATTTATTCATTTTGACTATTTTTAAGAAGGAAATTTTTATTTATCAAAAGAAAATTTTCATAAATTCAAAAATAATTTGTTCATGTTCATGCTTTTTGATCCATTTTTTGGTTTGAAAATGTCTAGAGCCATCCATCCAATAAGAATTAACTTTTTATAGATTGATATTTTTTTAATTATGAAATTCTTTTTTTTGATTGTATTGGTCACTAATATCACCAAATGGTTTACAGCAGGCTTCAGAGACAGGTCAGAATATCTTAAAGCATGAGTAATAATCAGTGGAAGATTTTCAGAGAAATCGGGATTAATTGATTACTAAAAATCAGTGTAGCTCCATGGGTTATTGGACAAGATTGTATTTCCACTGCTATAAAACATAAATTCACCTTGTACTAGGAAAGGCTTGTAGACTTTGTCTGAAGTTGAACAGAAATAAAGCATTTCTTGATACAGAGGCTTGGGATAGTGCAAAAAGGATGGTTCACTGAAGATATATAATGCTTGACTGAATGATCCTTGAAAATAAGTTTGGTCAAAAAGTCTTAAGCTTAATTGTTCTTTTGAATATACTAGATTACTCTTTAAACTCGGTATTCAATTTTTCATGATTTAATATTTAACTCCCAAAAATTCCAAAACTTTTTTGTTCTTTTAAACAACATTCATGATTTTCTGTGAAAAATACTGAAGAAAATGAGTGATGTTTTGATTTGACAATATTATAATTAAACAAGCTCATAAAAATCTCTGACTACTGAGCAGTTCCAGCATAAAGCAGAATAGTTTTGCTGTTGGAAATAACAAAACAAGAATAAATGATATTTTGATCTCATCCTCAATTTTAATAATTCCAAATTGTGAGTAAACTTGAAATTCAAATGAGCAAGCTGATCTGTGAATACCCCTGTTTCGGTGACATCTTGCTTGGTCTGAGAACTCAATACAAGCATAGTAGGAGTTATGCATGTCGGATCATTCCAGGCCCCTGTCGGAGTCCATCACGCTGAGTTGGCTCCGATTCGAAAACTCGGCTCTCGTCCGACTCCGAAAACTTGATCCAACTTCCATTGAATTCTGCCAGTCAGCATGCCGACATTCTCTCTTGCTCGAACATTGAAATCAATCCAAAATCTGGTCGACCAACAGGAGTGGTATGCTGCCCATCAAGTATGTAGCTCTTTAAACCTTTCTAGCGCGGTGGTTCAGAGAGACTTACTCTTTGTACCCTCTTGGTCCCAAAGAAATACCGTACTTCTGCTGCGAGACTTCTCAAGTCGACCGAGTCATCGTCATTGCAGGATGCCATCTCGCTGTTATTTGAAGGGTCCAGGCTTCTCCTTGAACGTGGCCAAACGGGCTCAGGAACCGACCTTGGACTCATGTTGATACGTGATGTGTATGTGGCAAAAAAGGTGCCCTACGGACCAGAGGAAAAGAACAAGCTCTTAAATCTGATCGCACTTGTTGGGCCTTCCAATAACTGGAGAAAGACGCTAATTGATGCCGCCATAGCATGGTCAGCTGATGCCGGGGAATGTCCCACTGGCGACTCAGCCTTGCATCTGGCTGTAGGCGAAACATTATTCAAAGAAAACCAGCTGCCATCAGCAGTAGTACATCTCTTATCTGCTTGTAGTAGAGACGCTGCTAAGGTGCTTTCGAGCGTAATGTGGACTTGGTCGAAAGAGGACAAGTCTTGTTTGGACGGTAGTGCGTTGGGACGATACGCTGCTATGGGCGTCCTCGGTTATCTTGAGCTCGGCTCCATTGTAGCTGCTCGTACTTTCCTAGATGATTTTCTCTCCAAGACGATCGCCGCTCACCCTCAACTCTGGCACTCCGAATTGCCTTCCTCATGTAACAACGGCACTATCCAAGTATTTAAGGTCCCTTCACTCAATTTTCTTCAACTTTTGACCTTATGCTGTCAAGTCGGACCTGGGAACCTTCCCAACGGATCTACCCCCTCCCCTAACTATACTGGTCCAACCGTTGGTAAAGCCTCTTATCAAGCAATGATTGGACGATATTCACGCCTTGAGGGTTGGGTCTCCTTGCCACCGATCAAAGAAATCTTCAATAATCTAGGGGAAATGTATTTTGGAATCAGGTAAGATTTTCCAAACCTTTTAAAGAACTCACGTTTCTTTTTGTATATGATACGTTGCTGATTCGCAGTTCCAATATAATAATTCTGGCTTTCCAATGAACCGGGGAAATGCAATGAGTAGACAACAGCGCTCGGGTAATAACATGCTCAATGATTTGATGGGCTCGCTGTTTTCTTCTGGACCGCGCCCACCCAGCTCTCTGGGAGGAAAAATTGAAGCAAGTAGTGGAATCAGCAGTCCTGGATTAGACTAGCTTGTTTATGTCATTCTATTTTTGTTTTCTCTTGAGCGGCCGTTCTCATTGTCATCTCTGGCAATACTACCGCTTCAAGCATTTCCGTCATCGTCTTGAAAAAGTATCACCAATGTTATTCAAGCAGATCGTAAATTTTTTAAAACTTGAAGTTTATTTACAGCATAAATTATCAATGGACTAGGGTTACGAGCTTAAAAACTACCTTTTTTGCCACGGTGCAAAATCCTTGTTGAGCATGCCATATCAGTGGAAACTTTAAATTTGCTAATCATACAATTTTTGCGGCTTCTCTTGGTGGCCGAATGCCAAACCATAAGTTCCCAAGCTTTGTCTTGAAAGGCAGAAAGACTAAGCACTGCACGTTTTGCTATTACCACTGCAGCACAAGAGGGAAGACACAGGATTTTTGATTTTGCATTTTTAAATAAGAAACTGATTGTGGAAGACAATTTTCGACTGTGCAGATATAGCAATTGGACATATGCAAGCCTAACTGCAACTATGAATTTGCTAGGTAATGCATATATACCAAATTAATGGACCAATTCAATTCCCTTCCATCCAACCAATTGTTTCATCTTTCCTGTCAAATCAGGTTTACTCATTTACAGTACCTACTGCATGCAGTCAAAAATTGTACAGGTGACACAGCAGTATCATATTGTGGAAACACAAATCATATTTGGCTGAAATTTCTTTCATATAATATGTATATGCAATTGTATTGTATGTCTTCAGTTTGTATTACAAAATGTGTTTTTTTTTTTTTAAAAAAACAAGCAACTAGGCTGTGAGAAATGCCTTTCCATGTATATTTGAGGAACAAGGTATAGGACATCTCAAAGTCAAAGAAACACTCAAAATGTCATTCAAAGCAAAATCCTCTTCATCATTTTACTAGAATGCGTAAAGAAAATTACCAACAATATTTTCAGCTTTCTTTAAAAGATGAAAAAAAATTCAAGCTTTTCCCATGGTAGTTTCCTTATTGTGAGACTCAATTCCTTCATATCTTGAATTATTTTTTAGTAAAAAAATCTAGAAGTTGGGAAATGATTCCCAAAAGTATAATATATTGAAAACAATATATTCTTTATTTTTACATGAAGTTTTTTTTGAAATAAATATTACAAGGAAACAGTGAAATAAGTAATTCTCTTTTTTTGATATATATAGTTATATTGGGATAAATACAGAATTTGATACCTGAAAAAAAATCTTTATACTTTGATTATTTTATTTCAAAGAATTTCATCAAATTAATATCATCCTAAATATGGATTTCTAAAATGATAAAAAAAATTCTGAAAATACTAACAGAATTAGATCATTTTACAACCTTTCATTTCTAATGCCTACTGTGGGTTATTTCTTGGCAATCAGTGATACCTAGCCAATACTTGATTCTTCAAATTTATTAGATTTTGTAGATAAGGAGTCAAACTTTTTAAGAAAAATGTAAGAAAAGATTTTTGGTTCAGCTTGTCAGGGTCATGATCATTATTCTACTGCTTCATTTTTATCACTATGACTTCAGAAGTCTCCTTTCAATTTCCAACAATTTGTGAAAATATTATGTTCTCGACATAATGTCTTTGAGTGAGTACTGCATATAAATGAGGATTTTTAAATGAGATTGTCTTGAAGCTTAATATATCACATAAATTTCTTTCTGAAAAGAAGATGATCCATCATGTATAAACCTGGGGAACTTCTACCCAATTTTTTTTATTTTTTATCAATACTTACATAACCTATTCCTCAATAATCTTTTCCAGGTTCCTGTCATAAATTGTAAATAAAGGATTATTTTTTTCCAATTTGAAAGTTCTGTCAAAACGTTGGCCAAGTATATTCACTAGTTCTGGACTGGTGGTAAAATGGTAGCAACTATGACTTATACTTACTGCTTCTTTTTGGGTTATTTGTCTATATAATCTTGGATTTAAATAGGTTTATATATTCCTTATAATCATATTTGTGATTTCGAACACCTACACAGAGCTTATACAATCAATACCAATTTGGTTTCAAGAACACTTAAGGTTAAACTGCTCAAATCATTTTATTGTTCTAATTGATATGAGTGTTTGAAAAAAAAGGAATGTGAGCTTAAATAATCAGAAAGTGTATTATGAGATCTGATTTTTTAAACCATTCAAGGGTTATTGATTAATTCTTTTTTTCATGAAGCTGAATGAATAAAGGATAAATTATGATCTCATTATTTTTAGATATCAATGAGTAAGAACTGTCCAAGAAGGATTGACTGAGTAGTTAATCAGATTTCATGATGTAATGAAAGAATAGAGTGAAAAGGATAATCATAACTGAATTTCTGTAAGAAAAAGTTTCACATGTAATAATTCAACCAATTTTTAAAAAGGATATATTAATAGGAATGAATATGATATATAATGTATATTATTTTTATGGATGTTAAAAAAAAGGTGTGCATAAGCCCCTGGTAATAATACAAAGGAGTAATATGAGCCTCCAAAGAAATTTGTCAACAAATCCAGCCATAGCGTATCTCGTTTCAAATGGGTCACCTCTTTCAAGATATCATACTCATATTTTTCATGAATAGATGGAAGAAGGTTGTCTGATACTTGAAATCATGAAGGAGCTTTCCAAGGAGATAAGAGTAAGTCTTTAGAAGATCCCTTGCCAAAAAACAGAATGGAATGTTTGGAATTATAAAGGATTTTAAGACAATCTCATGTAATTATTGATTATTTGGAATAATTCAAAAATGACCATAAAAACTGGAGTATCGCCAAAATAGTTTTCTTTCTGGGGTATGTTTGACAGAAGGAGGGATCTCAAAATTGTTATTCTTATTTAAATTTATTAAGACTCATCATCACTGGATCAAGAAGCTGTTTCTTTCAAAGTATGACTGGAATTGATTTTTTTGATTTAAGGTTGAGACTTTGGTTGATTTACATTTGATATAATATGATGATTGATAAGGTAATATATATCTCAACATGATTTCAAAATGTGTAAAGTTTTCTTTTTCTCATATAAGATGATTTTTAAGTGGAATAAAAAGCCACTCCAATGGAAACCATGGGTCTTGGTAGGATATTTTCATTTACTAGCTTCGGAAATTTATGAATTAAAATAACCAATGAAAGTAGGGGGAGAAAAATCGAGTAAGAAATAATTATATGAAAATTGAAATCAAGGAATTTAAAGAGAAGCAAAAAGATAACCATTAAAAATAATCCATTGAAAAGGAAATGAAGTTTTGAATAAGCAATTATATATAGTAATTCTTATGAAAAATGATGATCATTTGAGTAAAAGAAGGAGTTAAAAAACAAATTTGCACAGTGAAAAATGCTTGTAGGTATCTATAGAAGCATAAAGATTTTCATAATTACATTTTTAAAGTTGAGAGTGAAAAAATGAGGCATGGTGATACTCAATAACGTTTTGTGGAAAGGCTCAATTTTACTTCAAAAAGACAAAGAGGAATATTCATAATATTGATGAGATATTAGATTTATGTAGAATACTTAGAATTTATCAGTAAAAGTGAGTTTAAAATTTATTTCTATGACTATGTTTGGCCATGGTCATGTAATATCTTGAAATAATAAAATGAATTTCACAATGTTATTATGTCTGAAATAAATATGAGGGATACCCTATAAATACCTTTAAGCCTCATTATAGGCATATAATTACAACATATGCTTCAAAATTAGATATTTATTTTGAAAATGGATACCTACATACTAACTTGATACTTATGGTTAGATGTAACTTTACCTAACAAATGACTACATACAGTTTTGTGACTTAATAGTTGTTTTTTTAAAATACTTTTTTTTGTGTTTTGGAATTTTTTCAAAATTACCACAAGAGTGATGTGCACTTAAATCAAATCTAAAAATATTAAAAATCCAAAAACCAGAACATCATTTATCTGATTGAGTAGTAATGTAGCTATTAGGCCCACAGATATATGAAGAAAGATAATTGAAGGGTAAGTAAATAGCCCCTTTTTGGGTGAAAAATGGTTTTCCAGAAATGGTTTAATATTTTTCAGGAAGAGATTAGAAAATCATATTATAAGTCTTGAGCTAAATATTTCCAAGACACTTCAAATTTCTTTTTATGATTTTTACATGTTGCATGGGTTGAAAATCTAAAAAATCTATCATTCAGTTTTATCAACACATTATTGATAATATTAGAGCTGGGAAAGCTTTTGATTCAAGTTATCAGTAAGGTGTGGATATGAAAATTTGATTTGAAATCAAGTACCATTCCTGTCCTCAAAATTTGTATAAGGTAAAATATAGTTAAAAATAGTATGAAATAGTGTTTTTAAGAGAAAACATGCCAATTTTATTTTTTTTAACTTTATAAGTATAAAACACTAATGTTATAAAGATTTATTGTTTTAACAACAATAAAAATTTATCCAAAAATACTCTACAAGAGATATTTAAACCTACAAGAGAAATTTTTTCAAGAGCAATTTCAATTGGAATTAATTGAGCAAAAAGCTGCAAGAAATTAATCAAAGAACAAAGTCTTGAAAAGGATATTTGAAGACAAAACATGCCAAAAAGTGACCAGGGTGAATTTGGAAACAAAGTGACAAAGTGTCACAGGGGCTCTTCTAAAATGAAGAGGGCCTGGCACTCAGTGAACAGACTTACTTATGGAGGGCTCAGAAGAAGATACTCAAATGATAAGAGTAATGGAGTAAGAGGATAAATTCCTAGTCATAAAATAATAAGTATAAAAGATAAGAGAGACAAAACAAAAGCAATAATAAAGAGCCAACCACAAATAATCCTGAGTCACTGTTTCAACCTGTTCAGAAAAGAGAAAAGGATTAATAAAGGATATGGCCACCAGGACTCTACTGAACAGGTGAGGGAAGGCTAAGACTAACTTAATAAGTAATAAAATAATATTCCAAAAGTGAGAATAAAATAATATTAAATAATAAATCAACTATTTTAATTAACTGGGGGAAAAACCCCCAGGTGGGTGAAGAGGGGCTGGTATATGTGAGAAATGCCAGCCTTGGAGTTTGAGTGTTGAGATACTGGCCTGTATGCTGGAAGAAGTTGGATGTGGGATTGAATCCTGTATTGGTGAATCCAATACAGGTTATACAGTCAATACAGGTATTTGCGCCTGTATTGATTACAGGCCTGTATTTGGTGAATCCTGTATTTGGGTCTTGCCTGTATGAAAACTGTATTGAGGTCTGGAACTGTATTTGGTGAATTATTGAATGAAACCCCCTTGCTGATTGGGTTCTGAAGGGTATCCATGATATAATGATTTGCTGATGATGATTGGAAATGCCCCTGCCTCCTTGGCTGTGACATTATCCCCCTCTTGAAAGTGGTGAGCTCTGAGCACCATAAGTGTAGTGAGTCTTGATGAGCTTGCAATCAATTCAAACAGTTCTTTTCCCCAATTCCTTAAGATTTCCCCTTAAAACTTCTTCTTCAATCAATACTCAAACCAATCTTCATTTGACTATTTGTAGGTATTTTCCCCTTGATTTTGATTGTAAATTTCCGCTGTTCATTCAAAACTGCCTTCAATCTTCATAAAATTTTCTTTAATCTTGTCTTGAGTGTCTTCATCAACTTTCTTGAGTCCTCATGGCTTTTGAAAGGTGGTTGATTTGGGTTTTGTCCCAAGACCACTTGAAATCATCATAATTTTGAATTTTAGAGTGTTGGCATAAGGTGGCCAACAATTGAAATTTTGGACCAAATGAGTAGTCCTGGCCAAAATCCCTGAAAGTGTGAATAAATGGGTTTTTGGCCAATTTGCGCAAAAATGCGCAAATATGCCATATGTGGCGTAAATTGGTGAAAAAACTGAAATCTTGTGAAAAAATGGCCTAAAGGTGGGTTTTGGCCATTTTGCGCATTTTTGCGCAAAATGTGCAAAATGCGCAAATGCGCAAATATGCCATATTTGGCATAAATTGGTGAAATGATGAAAAAACTGATTGATTGTGAGAAAATGGCCTAAAAGTGGGTTTTGGCCATTTTGCGCAAAATGCGCAAATATGCGCAAATGCGCAATTATAATGATTTTGGCCAAAAAGGCCTTTTGAAGGCTTTTGACAAGAAAAGAGGCCCTTTTGCGCAAAATGCGCAAAATGCGCAAAAATGCGCAAAATGCGCAAATTTGCCAATATGCCTAATTAAGCATATTATGATAAGAATTGATGAAAAATGGCTGTTTTGATGTTTTGAGGTCTGATGTGGCCATTTGCGCCAAAGTGCATAAGATCATGAAATTGGCCAATTGGGCCATTTGAAACAGTTTTTCTTCTTGATCTTGATTTCTTCTTGAATTTCTTCCTTCTTATCCCCTTCTTGACTGGTCAATTGCCATAAATGCCTTGCTGACTTGCAATTGTCCATAAATCTCTTGGTCTTGAATTTGAAATTTTGACTTGAAGATGAGTTCAAGGCTGACTTGAAGAAGTTTTGATGAGGATTATCTGTAGGTGGTCTTTACCATTACTAGTGTTTTGCTCTTTGATTATTGAATGAATTGACTCCCCAAACGTGATATGGGAGTGATGACTACTGCTTTTTGAAATAAGAAATAAAAAAAATGAAAATAAAAATAAAAATAAAAGATACAAGTAAAAGGAATAAAAATAAAAAATAAAAAATAAAAATGAAAAGAATTGAGAGAAAAAGAGAGTAAAGAAAGAAATAAGAAGTTCCTGAGGGTTGTCCTTCTTGTGGTGAGTTTCTTGATTTTGGCCAAAATGTTCTGAAAGATAAAACCAAGCATTTGATGCTCACAGCGTGGCCAAGGTAATGTTTTACAAGAACTAGACCCCTCAGGGATGCATACCAGGAGATGGAACTTACTTTCATAACTTCCACTCCCCACCAAGCACCATAAATGAAAATTGAAATATGCCATAAGATGAATTTGATAATGAATGTCTTGAAAGATAATTTATGGCATGATTAAAGAAAGAAGAGAAAATAAAGGAAAAGATTGGGCCAAATCTTGATGAAAGGTCCAATCTTGAGGGTATTATGTTGCAAGGCCTTCTGAACCTGTCCAAAAAATTGACAAGTGCTCACAAAGTGGCCAAGGTGATGCTTACAACAAATTTGGGTAGAATACCCCCTTAAAGGTGCATGCCAGGAGAGGAACTTACTTTCATAAACTCCAATCCCCACCAAGCACCATAAATCAAACTCTTGAGGCATTTGGGCCAGGCTTGTCTGGATACAAAGTGTGAAAGTCCTTGACAAGGTCTGGGGAGTTGGTAAGGTTGGAAGCTGGTTCCCAAGTTGTTCTTTCTGGGTCTTCATTGAATCCTTTCCACTCCACTAAATACCATAATGAACCTCTCTTGAGTTTTGAGTCCAGAACCTGAGCCACTTCCCATTCTTCTTGCTCTTCCACTATTACTGGAGGTGGTGGCAATTGGTGTCGATTTGGGATAGTTGATTGCTTCACTGGTTCTAACAAGGACACATGGAAAACAGGGTGAACTGACTTCCATTGTTGAGGCAACTTGAGGTGATATGCATGGCTGCCAATCTTCTTGAGAACTTCAAAGGGTCCCAACCATCTTTCTGAAAGCTTTTTGGTGGGTCTTGTTGTCTTGATGTTCTTGGAAGCTAGCCATACTTTGTCCCCAGGTTGGAAATCAGGTGGAATTGCTCTATTTCTATCTGCATACTTCTTGAATCTTCTTATTGCTGACTCTAATTCTTCTTTGACAACTTGCTGTACTGATTGGAGTTTTGTTGATAACTTTCCAGCAGGTGAATCTTGAGAAACATGGATTGAGTCAAAGCTGGGATTTCTTCCATAAATGGTGAAAAAAGGTGATTGCTTTGTGGATGAATGTTCTGCATTATTATAGGCAAATTCAGCCAAAGGGAGCCAGGTGTGCCAGTCATCTTGATGGTAACTGACATACATCCGAAGATACTGTTCTAGAATCTGATTTACCCTCTCTGTCTGTCCATCTGTTTCAGGGTGAAATGCAGTTGAAAGATCTCTTGATATCTTGAGCTGCTGACATAATTGGGTCCAGAATGATGAAACAAATAAGGAACCTCTATCACTAACAATACTTACTGGAAGACCATGTTTGGAAAATACATGACTAATGAAGATTTGAGCTAAGTCCAGTGCAGTGATTGTTGAATAAGTTGGAATAAATATTGCCATTTTTGAAAATCTGTATACAACTACTAAAATTGAATCAAAGTTGCTTGACAAGGGCAATTGAGTGATAAAGTCCATTGATAAAGAATTCCAAGGACCAGATGGAATTTGAAGAGGCTTGAGTAATCCAAACTTCTTATGGTGGATGTTCTTGTTTCTTGAACATTGCTGACATGAGGACACATAGTCCTTGATGATTTGATTCATGCCAGCCCAATAAAAATCCCTCTTGATGAGCTTGAGGGTCTTCTCCTGGCCAGGATGGCCAGCCAACGGTGAGTCATGACGCTTTTGAAGAATGTCCAATTGAATTTCATGATTGCTTGGAATGACTACTCTATCTTTGAACAATAATAATTTTGCTTGAGGTTCAAGAGAATAGTCTGGGACTGATTCTCCTCTTGCTAATTTCTTGAGGATCTCCTTATAGTCTTTGTCTTGCCATACTTGTCTTTGGATCTGATCAACTAAATCTGAAAACATTTCAACTTTTATGGAAAAGAATCTTGACTCTTGAATTTCATTCTGCTTGAGAACTTGATGAAAGTTTTGAGGATTCTTGCTGATGAAATCCACCCCCCTCTCTGGGTACACGTCGTCCCGACGTGACAAGGCATCTGGTAAAGTGGCCAGCCTGCCTGGGCGGTAAGTGATAACAAAGTGAAATTCCGACAAAAATTCAGCCCAGCGGGCCTGACGACGAGTAAGGACTTTAGAGGACATAAAATATTGGAGAGAACAATGGTCTGTCAAGACCTCAAAGGAATCAGAAAGAGAAAGGAGAAAGGCTCTCCAGCGCTTGAGAGCCCAAACTATGCCAAGGAGTTCCTTGTCATGAATTTCATAGTTGAGTTCAGCTGGTAAGAGCTTGCGACTATCAAATGAAATGGGATGCTTTCCTGAGTCATTCACCTGACTCAGTACAGCACCCAAGGCATAATCAGAGGCATCAGTCTCTACAATAGTTGGGAGAGAAGGATTAAAATGAGAGAGGATAGGAGCAGTGGTGAAAGCTTCTTTGAGTATCTGAAACTGGCTAAGAGCTTCCTCATTGAAGATGAAGGGAGAATCTTTTTTGAGAAGGGAAGTGAGAGCAGAGATTTTTTTGGAATAATTTTTAATGAAACGACGATAAAAGTTGGCAAAGCCAAGAAAAGATTGGAGGGCCTTGATGTTCTTGGGCTGAGGCCAATTGAGTATTTGCTGGACTTTTGAAGAATCCATCTTGAGGCCATCACTTGAAACAACATAGCCCAAGTATTCCACACTTGAGGCATGGAATACACACTTGGAGGCTTTAGCAAACAAATTATTGTCTCTCAGTCTTTGGAGAACAGAGGCCACATGTTTAACATGTTCATCCAAAGAGCTAGAGAAGACCATAATATCATCTAAGTACACTACAACAAAAATATCCAAATAATCTGCAAATATATCATTCACAAGATTTTGGAATGAAGCTGGAGCATTGGTTAAGCCAAATGGCATAACCAAATACTCATAACTGCCATATTTGGTTCTAAAGGCAGTTAAATGCTCATCCCCCTCTTTAATTCTCAGGAGATTATAAGCACCACGCAGATCTATCTTGGAGAAGATAGTAGCACCGTTAAAGACGGTAAGAAGCTGATTCATTGGAGGAACAGGATACCTGTTCTTCCTAGTGACAGCATTAAGTTTGCGGTAGTCAACACACAAACGAAGACCACCATCCTTTTTCTTAACAAAAAGGACAGGTGCTCCTGTTGAGGAGGAGCTTGGTCTGATGAAACCTTTCTCTACATTCTCTGAAATGTAGGCCCGCAGTGTTTCTGACTCATTCTTTGATAAAGAGTAGATAACACCAACTGGAGGTAGAAGACCCTCCAGTTCGATATGATGATCACAGGCACGGTGTGGAGGAAGTTTCTCTGCTTTCACTTTGGAGAATACATCCAAATATTTGTGATAAACAGGAGGGACTACCTTCAGCACAGTTTCAATCTCTTCTGGCTCTTCCTCCTCATCCCACTGCTCCTCCAGGGAGGCATGAAAAGATAAAGGAGGAAGGTCCATATCCCCTTGAAAGAGATGAAGTGAAGATATAGCAACATCTTCTCCAACATCTTTTATCTCTTTGAAGACTTCATCTCTTAATGGAAGTAATGACTGAGAGGGAAAAATGGAAGGGATATGGACAGAAGGAGGAAGGGAAGGTGTCTTAAGTTCACCAACCAGAGCAACACTGTTGACAGCAGTGGATAAGTCATTACTAGTAGAAGAAATAATACCACTAGAATCCTTATGACTAGAATCATAGGTGATCAATCCATTTTTCCAATCAATAATGGGATTAAAATGGTAAAGAAAATCATAGCCCAATATAAGGTCTTCTCCCTTGGGTGAATCTATGATAAAGAAATCCCATTCAAAGCTTGGGAAGGAAGGTAAATCAACAACCCACTTGGTATAATGGGTGATGAACAGGGAGGTGGATTCATTAGAATCCAGAATGAAAAGAGGAATCTTTTCAGGGAGCTCTGACATGGTCAATGAGTACTTGAGAACAAAATTCTTTGCAATAAAAGAGTTTGTAGCACCAGAATCAATGAGAATACTATAAAAAATATCAGAGATTGAAGAAAAAATAAGAAATTTTAAAGATTTCTTGACACTAGTATTCAGAGTGCACAATTGTGCTCTTGAAGGAAATAAGTGAGAACCATTGAACACATCATGATTCCCACTCAGGCTTTTCCCTGCTTGCTAGGGAAGCCTTTTTATGACCCTTGCCTATTTTCAGGCCTCTTGAAGCATTTTTCAAATGGGTGTTTACCACCACAATAATTGCACAAGCCTTCTTTAATCCTCCTCTCCTTTTCAGAACCAATTAATTTGTTGTCCTTATTGAGGAGAGCAGCATGAGGCTTGTCTTTGGGAATTTGAAAATTCTTCCCCTTCTTATTCTTATTGTGATAAGGCTTCTTGGATGATGAACTTTGAGGAGGCTTGGAGAAATTGGATCCAATGATTGGAGGCTTCTTCTCTTGATGAATGCCCTTTTCCTTTTGCCTCTCATGATATCTTGTGTCTAATTCTAAAGTGACATCCATAAGCTCTTGAAGAGTGTCAAAAGTTCCAGGGTGAGAAGCCAATTGGTCCAACAATCTTGATGCCAAGCCTCTTCTATACACATGAATGTAAGCTCTTTCCCCCCAATCTCCAATTCTTGACATTAAGCTTCTGAAATCTGCTATGTACAAGGAAACATGACCACTTTCCTTCATCCTCAAATTGTCCAACTCTTGTTCAGCTTTCCTGACTTCATTGGGGTCACCAAATAGAGTGAACAACTGGGTTTCAAACAACTGCCAGTTATTGAGGAGGTAAGAAGGGTCTTCATTGGAGATATTTGAGAGGTAAGGTTCAATCCATTTGCCAGCTCTACCAGTAAGAAAAGAAGTTGAATAAAGCACCTTCTTCCTGTCAGAGAAGAAGTTTGCTGGGTCATTATGAAAGATTAATTGACAGGATTGAATAAATCCTCTCAATTTATGAGCTTTAGTACCATCAAAAGAATCAGGTGCCTTCATTGATGGAGTCTTGAATGCAGGGACTTTTGAAGTGTCCCTTGGGGCAACTGCTTGAGTGAGTTGTCCCATAAACTGAGTCATTTGCTCCATCATCTTGAGGAAATTTGGTTCAGCTTGAGAGACAGAAGGTTGATTAGAAAGGGCTAGATTTGGAGCCTCAGGAGCTTCAGTAGCACCTGCCAAGGCAGCTGCCACTTCAGTCTCCTCAGATTCTTCCTCTTCCACAGACTCCTCCCCCTCCTCATCTTCAGCTTCCCCCAATCTACTTCTAGGCCCTTGAGAAACACCAGGATAACCACCCAATAGTCCAGAGAATGATCTTGATCTTCTAGACTTCACACCTCCTCTTCTGGAGGGTGCTGCTCCTTCCATTGGTGGTCCTCTGTCCAAATTTGCACTCAGTTGATGAACTGATGGTGTGCGGTCAAGAGGAGCCCTTGGTGTAGGAGTGAGAACAGCTTGATGTCTCTGGGATCTTGTATTCTTGGCTGGGGGACTATGCTGAACTGGCATTATGAAAGAAGAATGAATAAAAACTTGATGATACTTTGAAGAAAATAAGGCTTGACCAAAACAATCAAATGAGAATCTTGATGAACTTGAGAAATCAATCAATAGTCTTGAAGTGAATCAATATGAATAAATCTTGAAGAGTGAAGATGACAAAGTCAAATTCTTATGAATAATCAATTTCAATCAATAAGTCAAATCAAGTCAATCAAAATCAAATCAATTAAGTCTTGAGGAATCCAATCAATATCTTCAAAAATCAATTCAATTTTCTTGAGGAATCAAATTCAAATCAATCAATTAAATCAAATCTTGAGGATAAATCAGGTATCTTGAAGAATCAAATGAAGTCAATCAAATCAAATCAAATCAATCAGGTCAATTCAAAATCTTGAGGTGAAATCAATGTCTTGAACAATCAATCAATCAATCAATAATCTTGAGAAATTTCAATCAAAACCACTGAATACCCCAAATCAAATAACCCTGAATGATGAATCAATTAACCCAACTAATTCCAAGCAATAAAACCTGAATAACCTGAATTCAAACAAAAGAGAAATGAAGATGATAGAGAATAAAGTGAATTGGTCAGCAGAATAGAGAAATTAGAAAGAGTAAATTTTCATGAGAATGAAATGAGAGAGATGAAAATTGATGAAAATCATAAAATCATTAAAGTTCATAATCATTAAAAGATCATAATAGAAGAAGGAGAGAAATGAATAAAATGAATGAAAAGAAAGAAGCAATTATGAGTTAATTAAAATAATGTCACAGGGGCTCTTCTAAAATGAAGAGGGCCTGGCACTCAGTGAACAGACTTACTTATGGAGGGCTCAGAAGAAGATACTCAAATGATAAGAGTAATGGAGTAAGAGGATAAATTCCTAGTCATAAAATAATAAGTATAAAAGATAAGAGAGACAAAACAAAAGCAATAATAAAGAGCCAACCACAAATAATCCTGAGTCACTGTTTCAACCTGTTCAGAAAAGAGAAAAGGATTAATAAAGGATATGGCCACCAGGACTCTACTGAACAGGTGAGGGAAGGCTAAGACTAACTTAATAAGTAATAAAATAATATTCCAAAAGTGAGAATAAAATAATATTAAATAATAAATCAACTATTTTAATTAACTGGGGGAAAAACCCCCAGGTGGGTGAAGAGGGGCTGGTATATGTGAGAAATGCCAGCCTTGGAGTTTGAGTGTTGAGATACTGGCCTGTATGCTGGAAGAAGTTGGATGTGGGATTGAATCCTGTATTGGTGAATCCAATACAGGTTATACAGTCAATACAGGTATTTGCGCCTGTATTGATTACAGGCCTGTATTTGGTGAATCCTGTATTTGGGTCTTGCCTGTATGAAAACTGTATTGAGGTCTGGAACTGTATTTGGTGAATTATTGAATGAAACCCCCTTGCTGATTGGGTTCTGAAGGGTATCCATGATATAATGATTTGCTGATGATGATTGGAAATGCCCCTGCCTCCTTGGCTGTGACACAAAGTTAACAGTGATGAACAATGCTTTAATTCACTTATGGGGTGGTTCAAGGGGTAAAAATGATTATAAGAGTTACAAACAATTATTATAATGATTTTTTCACGTGGTTAAATGTTCAAAAGGATTAAAAAAGGGGGTTGGAATCCTTTATTGATTGGATTAACAGTGCTTAAACTAATTATAGAAGGAAAAGATTGTAACATGAAGAGAAAAGTGGGGCAAAGAAGACATTCTTTTATAGCCATCAATTTTCTTACTCCAAAAGTAAAATTTACCTCTTGCAGTCGTGGAAAACACTTTGACAACAGAAAAGCCAATTATGGTATCATCGAACCCTGGTTTAGACCAAAAAAGGGGTGGATTTAGCCATTTTAGACCCTTAAATCAGCCATTACTATAGTAATACCTGGTATAGAGCCTTCAAAACACATCAGAATGTGTGTAAGAGACGTAGAAACCAGTTAAAACTGCTTTTACTAAGATTTTTTTAACTTCAGGGTAGTTTTACCCTTTTGGCAACAGTTAAAACTGCCCTGGTTGGTATCAAAACCTCATCATCAATTTAGTCACAGACCCTGTGACTCAATTCCAGGACAAAGTGATGAACTTTTGGATGGATTTTGACATCCCACGCCTGTCAGCAAGGAATTTGGGGGTCTGGCTCCCCCTTGGAGCTAGAGTACCTTTCCCCCCCAGAATTAACCTTTCCAATTTATTTTTTCTTTAATTCCTCATCATGTAATACACTTGTAATTTACACATACAATTCAATTGCGTTTTACAGTACACAACTGTAATAATTGATACATCATATGTAAATTGCAGTTCACTTATGTAATACACATGCACATTTTGACATTTCAATTGAATTGAAAATACTTCAATTCCTCATAACTTCTAAACTACACACAACACCCCAATTTTAACACAAAAATTGATGGTTAACACCACATGTGGTGTGAAGTAAATTAAGGTTTTGAGGATTTTCAACTTTTGTAAAGAAAATACCAAAACTTAATTTAAGCTTATTTAGAGTTGAGTCACAGAAATTTTACCCAGAGGTGACCCCACCTTCTTTTTTGAGGAATTCAATGATGAAGTAATTTTCTTGGGTTTATTTATTAGATGAAAAGTTGTAATATATTTTATGTAACCCTTTATCAATAATATTATAGTTTCATTAATTTCATCTAAAATTCATTTTTACTTAATTTTTTCAAGTAAAAAATGCAATTTCACAATTTTAAAATTTAATATAATTTTTATTTTAATTTATAATTAAATTTCTATTTTTGTATATAAATTTGTATTTATATTTTACTTGTTATTTTGATAATATAAATAAATTTATTTTATTTATATTTATATCTTATTTTGTTATTTGTTGTCTTTTGGGTATATGAAAATACCTCTAAGGCTCACATTCCCTCCCCCTAAAACAGAATATTACTTTGTAATATTGTTATTTCTAGTGTGTCAGAACCTTCTTAGAAGTTTAGTAGCTTCAGGTATGTCCTTTTCTGCTAACCATTCATCTTCACAAGTTGGGTCACTGTACCTAACAAGGAATTCCCTTACTTTATTGGCTCTAAACTTTCTTTATTTGAGAACTTTGGTAATCTTTTTAATACCAGATGATTCAATAGGAGGTATAACTTGGGCAACTTTATTCCTCAAAGGAAATTTTTCAGCATCACTAGATTTATATGGCTTTATCAAGCCCACTGGAAATGTAGGATGCTTATTGCTAAGTTCTTCAGATAATTCTACTTCAACAGCATTTTCTCCATGGGGGGCCTTAATAAAAAAGATCCTGCAAAGGAATATTTGAGCATTTACATCCTTTGATGTTATTGAAGTTAGTGGTGGATACAAGTACTAAAGCTCCCACTATGAAATCTGGAGTGGCATGTGATTTGTCCCATTTGTCCTTAGAATATGCAAAAGAGTCTTCCATGCACCTTACTGCATGCTTTCTAACTTTGTCTAGCATTCCTTTGAAGCTAGCAGCTATAGGATGTATTTCAACCAATTCTTTCCTGAAGAAATCTTAAGGTAATTTGGGATTCCATCCTTTTTCTAGAATAGCAGGAGTTTGATTGGTACTGGCATGGATGGATGTCTTATATGCCAATTCCAGTTCTGGTAAAATAGTACACCAATCATGGGTAAATCCATCACAATCTTTGAATTCAAGGCCATATGCACAAACTCTTCTTACCATATCTTCCAAGGTTTGGATCATCCTTTCAGCTAGACCATCAGCTTGTGGGTGGTAGCCTGTAGAGAAGGATAATTTTGTCCCAAATAGTTGGTGAAGATTTTTCCATCGTGATGAGGTGAATTTTGGATCTCTGTCACTAATGATGTTTGTGAATATGCCAGTCCATGATATTACTCTATTCCATATTAGAAAAGATGTATCCATGGCTGTATCATCCTTGTGACATGATAGAAAGATTGGAGTCTTACTAAATCTATCAACAATCACCAGGAAAGCATTATAGCTTCTGTCACCCCCTGATGGCAGGCCAGTTACCCAATCCATATGGAAAATTTACCAAGGTCTACTGGGTTCTTGGATCTTGATCATATTTCCAAGTCTTTTGCCAGTGAATTTATCTTCTTTTTGACATCTGTCACAGGTTTTGCAATAATCTGCAACATCTTTCTGCCACACTGGCCACCATATGCAGGTTTTTATTTTTTCTCTTATTCTGTCCTCAGACAGATGTCCTGAAAAGGGGATGTCATGGCATTCCTTAAGTACAAGATTGATTAAGGACCTGTCCACAACTGTCATAACACATGTATGCTTAGTTCTGTGGTAAATTATACCATATAGTAAGTAGAATCTTCCTTCATCATATGATTTTCTCCATCTCTCATCTAAGGAACGTATCAAAGAATTGTCTTTAAAGTCCTTAGTAAGTAATCTGCATAAAATGCCTCAATTCATATCCAGAGTATAACTTTTTCTTACCTCCTCAAAGAAAGCTGTGTTCATGTCTGTAACCCTGATTCCTTCTATGGGGATTTGTGGGGAAGCTTCCTCTGGAACATAAGCAGTATTATCAATATTATTTGGTAATGGCCATATGCTCAGTCCATCTGCATTTTTATGAATATTCCCATCTTTATGAGCAATGGTCATATTTCCCCTATATTCTTGTATGGCTATTTGCCATCTGAGCATCTGCCTGTTAGGAGTCTTCATGTTTAAAAGTGACTTAATAGTGGTACAATCTGTTATTACTTCAAAAACACATCCTTACAGAAAGTAATTTAGCTTCTCTAAGGCCCAGACAAGGCATAAGCACTCCATATCTGGCTTCAGTTGGTTTGATTTGGCTGGATATGAAGCATATGGGAGCTTCCACAGGTTTATCATTGATAATCTGGACTTGATGGGGTGCAGCACGCCCATCTCCTGATGCATCAATATAAAGCTTAAAAGGCAGCTTAAAGTCTGGCATCAGTAAGAGTGGAGCAGTGGTCAAGGCTTGTCTCAAAAGATTCAAAGGCTTTGACTCTGTCAAGGGACATTTCAAATAATGTGTCTTTGTCACATAATTTATAAAGAGGTCTTGCTATGGATGCCAAATCTATAATATGCTGCCTGTAACATCCTGAAAACCCCAAAAATGACTGAATTTCATTGTTATTCTGAGGAATGGGTTTCAGTAATACTGCTACAAACTTATTTTTGTCAGTTCCAATGAATAATCCAGATACTAGATTTCCCAGTGCTTTAAGCTCTTCAAATCCAAAATGGCATTTATTTAACAAAATTTTCATGTTGACAGATTGGATTTTTGTGAAAAATCTGGATAATCTGTACATATGTTCTTCCCAAGTTTTGGAACAGACAATAATTTCATCAACATAAATGATTAACCATCCTTCTGAAAGCTCTCCAGGGAAGATTTCATTCATAATTCTTTGTAAGTGTGGAGGTGCATTCTTGATACCAAAAGGAATCCTCAAATATTCATATACTCCATAAATAACAATAATTCTTATGTATTTTCTTGCACTTGGTGTCACCACATTTTGATGAAATCCTTTAAGGGCATCCACAGTGGTTATATACACTGCTTGAGATATCTGGGTAAGGGAAATTTGGATTTTTTGCATTGGGTATCTGTCTTGAACAGTGTAAGTGTTCAGAGCTCTAAAGTCCCCAACCATTCTAGATTTTCCATTATTCCATGCCACTATGACTGGTGTAGTTATTTCTACTTCCTCATTATGGCAAACCTTTCTTATTACACCAAGGTCTAAAAGTTCTTTAATATGAATTTCCAGAGCTTCTCTTGACCTAGGACTTTATGGATATGCAGGTCTTCTAAAGAGTGGTGGATAAGGTCTCTCAATATTAAGGATGATGTCAACTTCATGACCAATAATTTCCCCCAAAGGTTCTTTGTATGATGCAAATGCTTCTCTGTGGTCATACAAAAGGGCAGAAAGTTCATTTTCCTGACCATCAGTCAGATGAAGGCTTATTTCAGCTTCATTTAACTGTTCAGATTTGAATCTTTCCAACTCTAAGTTGACTGGTGCTACTTTAATTACTGTACTTTATCTTTTAAATGGCAAAAAGGCAAATTTTTGACACTAATTGTCTCCAATAGTAAAGTATCTGTCCTTGTTGTGATGTAAGTCTATTACATACATGATTGAATAGTCATTTTCCAATACAAAATGGGTACTAGAGCAATTTTCCATAAAAGAAAATTCAATAGTGATTCTTAAATTTCCAATAATATGTTGAAATATGACATTGGTCTCAAAGATTTCCAATGCTTTCATTCAATTAGTTGCACTATTGAATTTCATGCCATCAATTGGTAACCAGTGGTATTCAAAATTTGGTACACAAGTCTTAAGAAGAGATTTGCCAACACAAGAGCAGAAGGCTCCTGGGTCAAGTAAAGGTTTAGTGGGTTTGTTTTTGATTAAAACTTCTGTTATACAGGAGTTACCAGCTGTATGAACTTTTCATCTGTTTGGTTTGGCTTTCATAAGTTGTGCATCTTGAATTTTTGATAAATCAAGTTGACCATTACTTAATTGTGGCAAGTGGGAATAAGATTCCATGCTGTAAGAGGTGGAGTTGATAGTTTCTATATCTTTTAAAGATTCAGAAAATATTGATGACTTATCATCTGAATTGTCTTCAATTATATTATCATATTTTTCAAGATCAGGTTCTTTTTCACTTTCAATTTCATGGATTTCCCCCCTCTTTGGTCATGTATTGGCTAAGTGGGTGGTGCTTTGGCAAATATGGAACTTTCTGATTATACCTGCAGATTTATACTTAACATTATTAGAATTTGCTTTGGGATTTTTGTCCATAGAATCTTTCCAAGGTGTATTAAACCTTGTTTTGAGATTCACCCTACTAGAACCAGTCCTGGTTCTGGTGGTTCATTCTTCTAATATATTAATAATATCTTCTGCTGAAGATTGTTCAGTAGTCCTGCTTTTGACAGCATGCTCTAAGTCATCTCCATATTGTCTCAGAATCTTTCTGTGGATCATAAATTCTGAAATGTCAGGATACAACGCTGTTAATCTGTCTTTTTGTTGGCAAAACCATGTTAAAGCTTTGTCTTTATCAACATTAAATTTGGAAGATTCAAAGGCTTTTTCCACTTTAAACCTTCAAGAATCATTGGCGCATTTGTTGATAATTTGGGGTTTCCACCAAGTCCAACTTTGGTGTCCATGTGCTTGTCTGAATTTGATATACCATCTGTGTGCTGATCTGGTAAACAAGGTGTTAAATCTTTCTGTTACCAATCTTTCTGGTAATTCAAAATCTTCTTTAATCATGCCAATACCTCTGATGAATTCCATATGGTCATATTTTCCTTCACCACTGAAGTGAGGCCATTCTTTAAGTTTTGGTACTTCTTTCAAGAGTGCTTGGCCCATTTATGGTTCCAAGTTATGAAAAGAAGTGGAAAATTTATTTTTTAACTGTGAGTTTTCAACCTCAAATACTTGTGGATTTGGAATTCTTGTGCCCTCCTTTTGATTCAGAGGTGTAGACATTCTTGGTAAAGTGTTCAATATTTGTTCAACATAATTCATTTTACTGTTGCTACACCTTTGGAAATTTCTGAATTCATGTTGGAAGGCTTGTATTAAATTTATCACTTCAATTTGATACATGAATTTGTTATGTGTCAGTTATTTCCAACACTCTGTTTGTCTTGTATTATCAGCAGTGAATTGATTCAATTTGATGGTTAATTTTGATACTTCTTGTGAAGCATCAAAACACTTTTTCAAGGAAATTTCAATGTCTTTACTTCAGTAAATGAATTTGAAATGTCATCAAGGACTTTCTTGTTATCTGTCTTGATAATATTTATGGCTTGTTTAATTCTTGTTTCAATTATTTCATCAATATTGAATTTAGAATATTTGTCTTTTAACTCTTTAATAATGGCAGATTGTTCATTTATCTTATTGCCAAAAGAATTCTCATTATCAAAAGTTTTATTTGTCACAAAGCTTTCTCAAAACACGTAAGTGTTTCATTTATTTGGATCAGACCTAAGTTGTTTGTTTTAAGATTGTTACAAATGGATGAATTTTACCGTCATTTATAGCTTCATACAAATCTGGGATAGAATCAAAAATATCAGAAATGATTTCGGATATTTTAATCTGGCTTCCTTCTTTTTCTATAACTCCATCATTGTTCTGGGCATCTGAAATACATTTTCCATGGCATCCTGCTGAATATGTGGGATTTTTAGCCCTGGCTGTAAGGTTTTGTGGCTGGTGCCTTGCCTTTTCCCTTGCTTTGAGCTTGTGGCTGCTTTTTCACATTGGAATTGCTGCTCCTGGCTACTGGGGCTGCTTTTGGCAGTTACTTGGGTGATGAAGGGTTGTTTTTTGTCCATTCTGCTGTTAAGAGCATCCTGTTCTTCTTTTCCATCAATGGATGCCATCTATTGAGTAACTTGAAAGTGTTGGGATGGCCCAGGAATTTTCTCACAGTCAGGTAAGAATTCATGTGGTTTTTCCATAGATCTGCAAGGATCTGGTACTCTTTGTGCTAAAATGCATTGTTGGAAGCCTTCTGGCTGGCTTTGTATATGCCCACTGAGGCTTCTTGTGGCAGTGTCAGCTCTGTTTGAAGTTAAAATAGCATTATCAGCTTCAGAATGACATAATTTATTAATTTGGAGGTCATCAACTGACACTTGTCCTTCTGTAAATGATTGGCTTCTGCCATAATCATGTCTATGACCTTCTTGGGAGCTTCTTGAGGGGTCATAGCTGGCTCCTGATCTGGTTTCAGGAATATTTTATGATTAAAAGGCTTCAAAATAGTAGTTTTACATCAAAAAACTCACTATTGGCCAGATTCTCTGCCTTCTGAAGGGTATTACTTATATCCAAGCTAATTAATTTAGAATAAATTGGTTCAGGTTGATTATTCTGAGGTATAATAATTGTATTATTATGGTCAGAATTCACAGTACTTGAAGGAATAATGCTTGCTGATGTTGAGGCTGTTTCAATATTTTCTCATCTTACCACATTTTCAGACACTAAAATTAATGAAAAAGCCACTTGGTTAAGTAAAAGAAGATTTTTTCAAGAGAGAAATGAAAAAATAAAGCCTCACTTGTGATATGAAAAAAATTATTTTTTATGGATTTTTATGAATTATTAGTATTTTTTATATGTTTTCAAATTTTTCAATATAAGAAAAAAAGATTTGAAAATAGTAAAAAAATTATGTCACAGGTAAAATATCATGGCTGGGCCCCCAAGTGTAAGGTGTGGATATGAAACTTTGATTTAAAATCAAGTACTATTCCTGTCCTCAAAATTTGTATAAGGTAAAACATAATGAAAATAGTATGAAATAGTATTTTTAAGAGAAAACATGGCAATTTCATTTTTTCTAACTTTATAAGTATAAAACAGTAATATTATAAAGATTTATTGTTTTAACAACAATAAGAATTCACCCAAAAATACTCTACAAGAGATATTTAAGGCTGCAAAAGAAATTTCTTCAAGAGCAATTTCAATTGAAATTAATTGAACAAAGAGCTGAAAGCAATTAATTGAAGGACAAAGTCTTTGAAAGGATATTTAAAGAGAAAACACACCCAAAAGTGACCAGAGTGGATTTGGAAACAAAGTGACAAAGTTAACAGTGATGAAGGATGCTTTAATTCACTTATGGAGTGGTTCAAGGGGTAAAAGTGATTATAAGAGTTTCAAACAATTACTATGATAATTTTTTCATGTTGATAAAGGCTTAAAATGATTAAAAAAGGTGGTTGAAATCTTTTATTGATTGGTTTAACAGTGTTTAAATTAACTATAAAAGGAAAAGATTCTAACATGAAGTGAAAAGTGGGGAAAAGAAGACATTCTTTTATAGCCATCAGTTTTCTTATTCAAAAAGTAAAATCCACTCTTTTCAGTCTTGGAGAACACTTTGACAACAGAAAGGCCAATTGTGGAATCATTGAAACCTGGTTTAGACCAAAGAAGCGCTGGTTTTAGCTATTTTAGACCCTTAAATCAGCCATTACTATAGTAATACCTGGCTAGAGCCTTCAAAACACATCAGAATGTGTGTAAGAGACGTAAAAACCATCTAAAACTGTTTTTACTAGTATTGCTTTCACTTAAGGGTAGTTTCACCCTCTTGGCATCAGTTAAAACTTCCCTGGTTGGTATCAAAACCTCATCATCAATTGAGTCACAGACCCTGTCACTCAATTCCAGGCCAAAAGTGAGGAACCTTTGCATTAAGTTTGACATACCATTCCTGTAAGCAAGGAATTTGGGGGTCTGGCTCCCCCTTGGAGCTAGAGTACCTTTTCCCCCAAGAATTAACCTTCCAAATTTATTTTTTCTTTAATTCCTCATCATGTGATACACTTGTAATTTACACATACAATTCAATTGAGTTTTTACATTACACAACTGTAATAATTGATACCTCATATGTAAATTACGGTTCACTTATGTAATACATGCACACATCTTGACATTTCAATTGAAAATACTTCAATTCCTCATAACTTCTAAACTACACACAACACCTCAATTTTAACACAAAAGTTGATGGTTAACACCACATGAGGTGTGAATTAAATTAAGGTTTTGAGGATTTTCAACTTTTGTACAGAAAATACTAAAAACTTAATTTAAGCTGATTTTGAGTTGAGCTACACAAATTTTACCCAGAGGTGACCCCATGTTATTTTTTATGAGGAATCCAATGTTGAATTAATTTTCTTAAGTTTATTTATTGGAGAAAAATTTATAATATATTTTATGTAACATTTTACCAAAAATATTTCAATTTCATTGATTTTATTAAAAATTCATTTTTACTTAATTTTTTCAAGTAAAAATTCATTTTCACAATTTCAAGATTTAATGTAATTTTCATTTTCAATTATAATTAAATTTTCATTTTTATATATAAATTTTAATTTATATTTTAATTTCTATTTTGATAATATAAATAAATTTATTTCATTTATCTTTATATCTTATCTTGTTATTTGTGGTCTTTTGGGTATATGAAAATACCTCTAAGGCTCACATTCCCTCCCCCTAAAAAAGAATATTACTTTGTAATATTGTTATTTCTAGTGTGTCTGAACCTTCTGGGAAGTTTAGTAGCTTCAGGTATGTCCTTTTCTGCTAACCACTCATCTTCACAAGTTGGGCACTGTACCTAACAAGGTATTCCCTTACTTTATTGGTTGTCAACTTTCTTTCTTTGAGAACTTTGGTAATCTTCTTATTTCCAGATGATTAAATAGGAGGTATAACTTGGGGAACGTTATTCCTCAAAGGAAAATTTTCAGGATCACCAGATGTGTATGGCTTTATCAAGCTTACTGGAAATGTAGGATGCTTATTGCTAAGCTCTTCAGATAGTTCTACTTCAACAGCATTTTCTCCATGGAGGGCCTTAATGACAAAAGGTCCTGAAAAGGAATCTATGAGCTTTTTACATCCTTTGATGTTATTGAAGTTAGTGGTGGATACAAGTACTAAATCCCCCACTTTGAAATCTGGAGTGTCATGTGATTTGTCCCATTTGTCTTTAGCATATGGAAAAGAGTTTTTCATGCACCTCACTGCATGCTTTCTAGCTTTGTCTAGAATGCCTTTGAAGCTAGAAGCTGTAGTATGTATTTCAACAAATTATTTCCTCAAGGAATCTTGAGGTAATTTGGGATTCCATCCTTTTTCCAGAATAGCAGGAGTTTGATTGGTACTGGCATGGATGGATGTCTTATATGCCAATTCTAGTGCTGGTAAAGGAGTACACCAATCATGGGTAAATCCATCACAATCTTCAAATTCAAGGCCATATGCACAAAATATGCTTACCATATCTTCTAACGTCTGGATCATCCTTTCAGCCAAACCATCAGTTTGTGGGTGGTAGCCTGTAGAGAAGGATAATTTTGTCCCAAATAGTTGGTGAAGATTTTTCCATAGTGATGAGGTGAATTTTGGATCTCTGTCACTAATGATGTTTGTGAATATGCCAGTCCATGATATTACTCTATTCCATATCAGAAGAGCTGTATCCATGTCTGTATCATCCTTGTGACATGGTAGAAAGATTGGATTCTTACTAAATCTGTCATCAATCACTAGGAAAGCATTATAACTTCTGTCAGCCCCTGGTGGCAGGCAAGTTACCCAATCCATATGGACAATTTCCCAAGGTCTGCTGGTCTCTTGGATCTTGATAATATTTCCAAGTATTTTGCCAGTGGATGTATTTGCTTTGTGACATCTGTAACAGGTTTTGCAATCCTCTGCAACATCTTTCTGCCACATTGGCCACCATATGCAGGATTTTATTTTTTCTCTTGTTCTGTCCTCAGACAGATGTCCTGAGAAAGGGCTGTCATGGCAATCTTTAAGTACGAGATTGATTAAGGACCTGTCTACAACTGTCATGACACATGTATGCTTAGCTCTGGGGTAAATTATACCATCCGGTAAGAGGAATCTTCCTTAATCATATGAGTTTCTCCATATTTCATCTAAAGCATGTATCAACAAATTGTCTTTACAGTCCTTAGTGAGTAATTGGAATAAAGTGCTACAATTTCTATCCTGAGTATAACTGTTTCTTACCTCTTCAATGAAAGTGGTGTTCAGTTTTGTAACACTGATTCCTTCTATGGGGATTTGTGGGGAAGCTTCCTCTGAAACATAAGCAGGATTATCAATATTATTTGGTAATGGCCATATGCTCAGCCCATCTGAATTTTTTATGAATACTCCCATCTTTATGAACAATAGTCAAATTGCCCCTATCCTCTTGTATGGCTATTTGCCATCTGAGCATATGCCTGTTAGGAGTATTCATGTTTAAAAGTGACTTAACAGTAGTACAATCTGCTATTACTTCAAAAAAAAATCCTGCCAGAAAGTAATTTAGCTTCTCCAAGGCCCAGACAAGGCATAAGCATTCCATTTTACTGGCTCCATATCTGGCTTCAGTTGGTTTGATTTTGCTGGATATGAAGCATATGGGTCCTTCCACAGGTTTTTCATTGATAATCTGGACTTTATGAAGTGCAGCACCAAGCCCATCTCCTGAGGCATCAATAAAAAGATTAAAAGGCAGCTTAAAGTCTGGCATCAGTAAGAGTGGAGCAGTGGTCAAGGTTTGTATCAAAGATTCAAAGGCCTTGACTCTGTCAACCTCATTTCCAATACTGTGTCTTTGTCAAATAATTTATAAAGAGGTCTTGCTATGGATGCAAAATCTTTAATATGTTTCTGGTAATATGCTGAAAGCCCTAAAAATGACTGAATTTGTTTCTTGTTTTGAGGCATGGGTTTCAGCAATACTGCTGCAACCTTGTTCTTGTCAATTCCAAGGGATAAACCAGATACTATATTTCCCAGTTCTTTAAGTTCTTTAAATCCAAAATGAAATTTCTTGAAAGAAATTTTCATGTTCACAGATTGGATTTTTGTTAAAAATCTGGATAATCTGTTCATATGTTCTTCCCAAGTTTTTGAACAGACAATAATGCCATCAATGTAAATGATTAACCATCCTTCTGAAAGTTGTTCAGGAAAGATTCCATTAATCATTCTTTGTAAGTGTGAAGGTGCATTCTTGATACCAAAAGCCATCCTCAAATACTCATATACTCCACAAATAACACTGATTCTTAAGTATATTCTTGACCTTGGTGTCACCACATTTTGATGAAATCCTTTAAGGGCATCCATAGTGGTTATATACACTGCTTGAGATATCTGGGGAAGGGAAATTCGGAAATTTGGTATTGGGTATTTGTTTGAAACAGTGTAAGTGTTCAGAGCTCTAAAGTCCCCAATCATTCTAGATTTTCCATTATGCCATCCCACTATGACTGGTGTAATTATTTCTACTTCCTCATTATGGCCAGCCTTTCTTATTAAACCAAGGTATAGAAGCTCTTTAATATGAATTTCTAGAGCTTCTCTTGATTTAGGACTTTCTGGATATGCAAGTCTTCTTAAGAGTGGTGGATAAGTTCTCTCAATATTAAGGATGATGTCAGCTTCATGACGAATAATTGCCCCCATAGGTTTTTTGTCTGATGCAAATGCTTCTTTGTGGTCATATAAAAGGGCAGAAAGTTCTTTTTCCTGACTATAAGCAAAATGAGGGCTTAATTCAGCTTCATTTAACTGCTCAGACTTGAATCTTTCCAACTCTAAGCTGACTGGTTCTTTTTTACTTACTGTAATTTGGCTTTTAAATGGTAAAAAGGAAGGTTTTTGGTGCTTATTTTCTCCAATAGTAAAATATCTGTCCTTGTTGTTATGTAAATCTATTCCATACATGATTAAATAGTACTTTCCCAATATAAAATGGGTACTAGAGCAGATTTCCATAACCACAAATTCAACAGTGATTCTTAAATTTCCATTAATATGTGGAAATATGACATTGGTTTCAAAGATTCCCAATTCTTTCATTGGATTACTTGCACTATTGAATTTTATGCCATCAATTGGTAACAATTGGTCTTCAAAATGCGGTACACAAGTCTTAAGAAAAGACTTTCCAACACAAGAGAAGAAGGCTCCTGGGTCAAGTAGAAGTTTAGTGCGTTTGATTTCAATTACCACTTCTGTTATACAGAAGTTACCAGCTGTATAACCTTTTCCCCTGTTTGGTTTGGTTTTCATAAGTTGTGCATCTTGAATTTTTGACAAATCAAGTTGACAATTGCTTAATTGTGGCAAGTCAGAATAAGATTCCATGATGTCAAAAGTGGAATTGATATTTTCTATATCTTTTGAAGATCCAGAAAATATTTATGACTCATCATCTGAATTTTCTTGAATTATATTATCATCTTCTTTGGCATCAGGTTCTTTTTCAATTTCAACTTCATTGATTTCCCCCCTCTTTGAACATGTATTGGCCAAGTGGGTGGTGCTTTGGCAAATATGGCACTTTCTGATTATATCTGCAGATTTATACTTAACATTATTAGAATTTGCTTTGGGATTTTTGTCCATAGAATCTTTCCAAGGTGTATTAAACCTTGTTTTGAGATTCACCCTACTAGAACAAATCCTGGTTCTGGCGGTTCATTCTTCTAATATATTAATAATATCTTCTGCTGAAGATTGTTCAGTAGTCCTTCTTTTGACAGCATGCTCTAAGTCACCTCCATATTGTCTCAGAATCTTTCTGTGGATCATAAATTCTGAAATGTCAGGATACAACGCTGTTAATCTGTCTTTTTGTTGGCAAAACCATGTTAAAGCTTTGTCTTTATCAGCATTAAATTTGGCAGATTAAAAGGATTTTTCCACTTTAAACCTCCAAGTATCATTGGCCCATTTGTTGATAATTTGGCCTTCCACCAAGTCCAACTTTGGTGTCAATGTGGTTGTCTTAATTTGCTATACCATGTGTGAGCCTATCTGGTAAAAAAGGCGTTAAATCTTTCTGTTACCAATCTTTCTGATAATTCAAAATCCTCTTTAATCACGCCAATACCTCTGATGAATTCCATATGGTCATATTCTGCTTCACCACTGAAGTGAGGCCATTCTTTAAGTTTTGGTACTTCTTTCAGGAGTGCTTGGCCCATCAATGGTTCCAAGCTATGAAAGGGAGTGGAAAATTCATTTTTAACTGTGATTTTTCAACCTCCAATACTTGCAGATTTGGAATTCTTGTGCCATCCTTTTGAGTCAGAGGTGTAGAAATTCCTTGTAAGGTGTGAAGTAATTGGTCAATATCATTCATTTTACTATTGTTACACCTTTGAGAATTTGTGAATTCATGTTGTAAATTTTGTATTTAATTTGATAGATTAGTACTATGATTATCTTCTGTTTGTGTTAGGTCTTGCCATAGTTCTGTTTGTCTAGTATTATCAGAAGTGATTTGGTTCAACTTCATTGTTAATTTTGATATTTCCTCTTGTGAGGTGTCAAAACAATTTTTACAAGGCAATTGTATATGTATTTACTTCAGTAAATGATTTTGCTATATTCTAAAGAACAATTTTATTTTATTCTTTGATAGTACTTATGGCTTGTTTTATTCTTGTTTTAATTATGTCTTTAATATTGAATTTAGAATATTTGTCTGTCAATGATTTAATAATAGCAGATTGTTCATTTAATTTATTTCCAAATGAATTGTCATTATGTGAAGTTTTAATTTCTCTTGAAACTTTTTTAAAACACATAAGTGTCTCATTTATGTGGCTCAGAATTAAGTTTTTTGTTTTAAGATTGTTACAAATGGATGAATTTTTATCAGAAACATGAGTTTTTACGTCATTTATAGCTTCATACAGCTCTGGGATAGAATCAAAAATGTCAGAAATCATTTCTGATATTTTAATCTGGCTTCCTGATTTTTCTATAATTCCATCATTGTTCTGGCCATCTGAAATACATTTTCCATGGCATCCTGCTGAATCTTTGGAATCTTGTAGCCCTGGCTGTAAGGTGTTGTGTCTGGTGCCTTGCCTTTGCCCTTGTTTTGAGCTTGTGGCTGCTTTGTCACATCTTAATTGCTGCTGCTGGCTACTGGGGCTGATTTTGGCACCTTCTTGGGTGATGGAGGGTTTTTTTCCCTCCATTCTGCTGCTAAAAGCATCATGTTTTCTTTTCCATCAATGGATGACATCCATTGAGCAACGTGCAAGTGTTGGGATGGCCCAGGAATTTTCTCACAGTCAGGTAAGAATTCATGCAGTTTTTCCACAGATCTGCAAGGATCTGGTACTCTTTGTGCTGCGATGCATTGTTTCAAGGCTTCTGGCTGGCTTTGTATGTCCACTGAGGCTTCTTTGGGCGGTGTCAGCTCTGTTTGAAGGTAAAACAGTATTATCAGCTTCAGAATAACATAATTGATTAATATGGAAGTCATCAATTGACCCTTGTCCTTTTGTAACTGGTTGGCTTCTGCCATAATCATGTCTATGACCTTTTTGGGAGCTGCTTGAGGGGTATAGCTGGCTCCTGATCTGTTTGAAGGCATATTTTATGATTAAAATGCTTAAAATAGTAATTTTACATCAAAAAACTTCCCATTTGCCAAATTCTTTGCTTTCTGAGGGGTATTACTTATATCCAAGTTAATTAATTGAGAAGAAATTGGTTCAGGTTGATTATTCTTAATTATAATAATTGTACTATTATGCTCAGAATTGACAGTACTTGCAGGAATAATGCTGGTTACTGTTGATGCTGTTTCAATATTTTCTTGTCTTACCACATTGTCAGAAACTAAAATGAATGAAAAAGCCAATTGATTAAGTAAAAAAGGTTTTCTCAAGAGAGAAATGAAAAAACAAAGCCTCACTTATAATATGAAAAAAGTTATTTTTTATGAATTTTTTAAATTATAAGTATTTTTTATATATTTTTATATTTTTTAATATAAGAAAAGAGATTTAAAAAGAGTGAAAAATTATGTCACAGGTAAAATATCACAGCTGGGCCCCCAAATGTAAGGTGTGGATATGAAACTTTGTTTAAAAAATCACGTACTTTTCCGGTCCTCAAAGTTTGTATAAGGTAAAAATAATTAAAAAAAAGTATGAAGTAGTATTTTTAAGAGAAACCACCCCAATTTTATTGTTTTCAATTTATAGGTATAAAACAATAATATTATAAATATTTATTGTTTTACCAACAATAAAAATTCATCCAAAAATACTCTACAACATATATTTAAGGCTACAAAAGAAATCTCTTCAAGAGCAATTTCAATTGGAATTAATTGAGCAAAGGACCACAAGCAATGAATCAAAGTAAAAAGTCTTCATAAAGTTATTCAAAGAGAAAACATGCCCAAAAGTGACCAGAGTGAATTTGGAAACAAAGCAACAAAGTTAATGGTGATGAAAGATGCTTTAATTCACTTAAGGGGTGGTTCAAGGGGTAAAAATGATCATAAAAGTTACATAAAGTGATTATAATGTCTTTTTCAAGTGCTTAAAAGGTTCAAAATGATATAAAAAGGGTGATTGGAATGTTTTATTGATTGGTTTAACAGTGTTTAAATTAATTATCAAAGGAAAAGATTCCAACATGAAGAGAAAAGTGGGGCAAAGAAGACATTCTTTTATAGCAGTCAATTTTCTTACTCCAAAAGTAAAATGTACTCTTGTCAGTTTTGGAAAACACACTGACAACAGAAAATCCATCTATGGCATCATTGAACCCTGGTTTAGACCAACAAAGGGTTGTTTTAGCCATTTTAGACCCTTAAATCAGCCATTACTATAGTAATACCTGATCTAGAGACTTCAAAACACGTCAAGATGTGTGTAAGAGACGCAGCAACCAGTCAAAACTGTTTTTACTAAAATTGTTTTAACTTAAGGGTAGTTTTACCCTCTTGGCAACAGTTAAAACTGCCCTGGTTGGTATCAAAACATCATCATCAATTGAGTCACAGACCCTGTGACTCAATTCCAGGACAAAGTGATAAATCTTTCCATGTATTTTGACATCCTACACCTGTCAGCAAGGATTTTTGGGGGTCTGGCTCCCCCTTGGAGCTAGAGTTCCTTTTCCCCCAGAATTAATTATTCCAATTTATTTTTTCTTCAATTCCTCATCATGTAATACACTTGTAATTTAAACATACAATTCAATTGAGTTTTTACAGTGAAAAACTGTAATAATTGATAACTTATATGTAAATTACAGTTCACTTATGTAATACACATGCACATTTTGACATTTCAATTGGAAATACTTCAATTCCTCATAAACTCTAAACTACACACAACACCTCAATTTTAACACAAAAATTGATGGTTAACACCACATGAGGTGTGAATTAAATTAACGTTTTGAGGATTTTCACATTTTGTACAGAAAATACTAAAAACGTAATCTAAGCTTATTTAGAGTTGGGTTACAGAAATTTTACCCAGAGCTGACCGCACCTTATTTTTTATGAGGAATCCAATGGTGAAGGAATTTTCTTAAGTTTATTTATTGGATAAAAAGATATAGTATATTTTATGTAAACTTTTACCAAAAATATTTTAATTTCATTGATTTTATTAAAAATTCATTTTTACTTCATTTTTTCAAGTAAAAATGCAATTTCACAATTTCAAAATTTAATGTAATTTCATTTTAAATTATAGTTAAATTTTTATTTTTAAATATAAATTTGTATACATATTTGAATTTTTCTTTTGATAATATAAATAAATTTATTTTATTTATATTTATATCTTACTTTGTTATTTGTGGTCTTTTTGGTACATGAAAATACCTCTAAGGCTCACAGTGTGTATGTATGTAACATGTATGTGTGTTGAGTAGTTCAGCTTAATTATTTTCCTTTTGGCTTCCTGATTTATTCAGCTGTAGAATATTAAGAAAAGTTACTTCAAAATTTCTTTTGAGGGTTGATGCTACACATAACTGATGAGGGTTTTCTTTTTTTCCTTGTAAAATTTCTAGTCTGCTTGTAGTGAAAAAATCTTGAAGGATTTTTTTATTACATCTTTTCTTTTGCGTTTTTTTAAGAAATGCAATTCTTCTGTGTTGTATATTTGATAGCTTCAATAATAATTCAAACTCTACTCCTTTATTGGTAAGTTATTAAAACTATTTTTTTCATTTTTAACCTAATACTGATGACATCTTCCTTGTTTTAAGATTATTTTGTTGATCTATATTTTTAAATTAAAACATGAAATTTTTAACAAATAACAAGTTTCTTTTTGAAAAAATTGAAATAATGAGGAATCTTTAACATTATGAAAGGTAATTATTGATGAAACTGATAATTTTAAAAAATCTCTAAGTAATTCCTCAATGAAAAATAAGCTTTAATCTAATATTATATTGTAGATTACTTATTCAAGTAGGAGAATTCAAATTTATTTTTATTTATTGAAGATATGAACTGATTTTGAATTTTCAAACTCCCACTTTCCCCAAAAACGTATTACCACTTGTGTGTCTTGGGTAGCATAAGAAATATTTCACCACCCCTATCTTTTTAAATATAAGAAATACTGATACTATTACAGAAAAAAAAACTAAAAAAATTTATCTAGATGAATTTGATAACCAAGGACTTCTTTTTTTATTATTTAAAATTTCTTTTGATACTAATTAAAATATTTTTACTAAAAATATCACTTATAAATTCCATATCAGTTATTAGCTTTTATTTATTTATGAATTATTTATAGATTTTTTCAATTTTTTTTATTATGAGCAGATTTTTATTTTTATTTTTATTTATTTCTCATTTATATTTTTTTTTTCTCAAGGTTTTCGTTTTAATACTGTTACAAAAACTCACAAATTAAGTTTTCAGTTTAAGTCCATGCTGATCAAATCATTTATCATTGATCCTTCCATTTGTTAATAACCTCTTTCTTGATGTTATGAAATATAATAGAAGAAGATAAAGAGAAAATATATAGTTGTATTTCAGTTTAAGGAAATTCTGGGCCTTTAATTTTCTTACTAATAATTTCCTTAACATGTTCTTGATTATTTTTTCTTTTCATGTCAATTTTTCTGATGACAATTTCTTGACATAAATTATTCCATTCTTCTTTTTTCAAACAAAACTGGTGTTTCAGCATTATAATTATTAATTGTAAGACTTTATCCTCTAAATCAAAATCAAATTCCTTTTCAATAATATAGAAATCCCCTTTCCATTCTATTTTTTTTACCATCAACTTCATATTCTTCAATGAAAAACCATCTTTGACCATTTTGGGTACCCCAATATAGAATTTTCCTTATATCCTTTTCCATTTAAAATCTTCAATTACAGTATTCATTAGCCAGATTTCCCATTATTCCAGCATAGGTTGATAAATTAATAAACTCAAGTCTTGTTAGTCTTGATTTAGGTAGCTGGTACCATGCATTTTCAGTTTTGTGCTTGAGGTAATTCTTCATTTGTAAAAACATCCCCAAACTCAATAAATGGAATGATGTGATAGCTTGGTATTTCAAAATTTTCAATTAATGGTAAGCCCCATCCTTGATCTTCATTATTTAATCCTTGAAAATCATTATTAATCCATAGTTCTTGAATTTATTCATTTGCTTCTGAGTCTAGCCAATAGGCCCAGAGGGTATTGTCTGGTTCATCAGCTTCAGACATGATGGTTTTAATATAATTAAAATGTTGGTAATTATTTCTTGATGTTAAAAAGAAGATTAATCATTATGGTATCTTCTTGGTAAATGTAGATTAAAAAAATAATATTATTAAAATATTTCTCAAATAATCAATCCTCATTGATAAGGCATGAAGTCACTGCTGAAAATTGAATCAATTGAAACTTTAAATGATAAGGTAAGATATATTTGGGTCTTCTTTGATAAGGAAGGAGGTTGCTTCCAATAATTTTTTAATTAAATTAGGGTTATGTGTAAAACTTTAGAGTAAAAAAATAGGTCCTCTTTCATAATGAAGGAAGTCACTTCCAAAAATACTGGACTTGATTAATTAAATTAAATCTTACTGATTTTCTTCTCTTCTTTGTTTTTGAATGATGTAAGTTGGATTTTTGCATAATTGGCTTCAATTATACTTCATTTCTTGATGGTAAGCAATTTTTTATAATAAGATAATTTTTCATCCAAAGATCTAAATTCCTACAATAACAATCTTATTTATTACAAATCTTCCTTTTCTTCTCTTTATTGGTAAATTTATGACTGATATATTTGGAATTCTTAATCATAATAAAGATTAATTCATCATAGTTCTTCTCCAATTGCCTCTGATCCAAAACTTCATCATCCACCAACAATTCATCCCCATAGCATCCCAGCTTTGGCATGTTGACTGTCAGTTAATTTTTTGAAAACCTAAGATTTTACTAACTTTCTTTTTATTTTATAAACATTTTTCAGAGTAATTCTATTGATACTTATTCTTAAGAGAAATTGATCTTGAAATTCCAAAGTATTTCATCCCAGAAAATTTAAACCACTGGAGGTGGAATCAGAAAGAGAAACCCACACCCTTTTTTTAAAAATAATAAGTCACATTCATACCTTCCTAATAGTTTTACAGAAGAGAAAGTTCCAATACCACTCTATAATTCATTCTCTATTGCTATTATTTATTGTTTTTTTCTATTTTTTTTGTTTTTTTTGTTTAAATTTTTTAAGCTTTTTTTTTATATTTTGTTTTAACTTCTTTCTAGATAATATCCTCATTATAAAGCCAATTTCTTTTTTCTTTTATTTTTAATAATTCTATTAATACATATTTTCTTGGATATTTCTCCAAGTAACTTCCTTCCCTTCTTCCTTTCTTCTAATTTTTCACCTTTCCAATTCCTTATAAATCCTTCTTCTTTTTATATAAAGAGGTATCCATACTCTTACCAGTAAATTATTCCACTAAGAAGTTCCATATTATTCAAATTGAGGTCCTCTTGTGGCCAAATTCTATGGTCATTGTGAGCCTTAGAGGTAATTTCATATACCCAAAAGACCACAAATACAGAATTAACATATAAATATAAATAAAAGAAATTTATTTATATTATTATAGTAAAAATCAAAATATAAATATAAAATTATATTCAAAATTAAAAATTTAATTACCATTTAAAAATAAAATTACATTAAATTTTGAAATGATAAATTTATATTTATACTTGAAAAAATTAGGTAAAAATGAATTTTTAACAAAATTATAAAAAAAATAAAATAAAAATTATTATAGCTTTTTATCCAAGAAATAAACATATAAAAATTCCTCACAAAAATTCAGGTGGGGTCACCTCTGAGTGGAATTTTTGTGACTCAACTCTAAATAAGCTTAAATTAAGTTTTTAGTATTTTCAATACAAAAATTGAAAATCCTCAAAACTTTAATTTAATTCACACCCCTTGTGGTGTTAAACATCAAATTTTGTGTTAAAATTGAGGTGTTAGGTTTAGCTTGGAAGTTATGAGGAATTAAAGTATTTCCAATTAAATTCAATTGAAATGTCAAAATGTGCGCGTGTATTACATAAGTGAACTTTGATTTACATATGAGGTATGAATTATTACTGTATTGAACTGTACAACTAAATTGAATTACATATGTAAATTATAAGTATAATACATGATGAGAAATTAAAGGAAAAATAAATTGGAAAGATTAAATTTGGGGGGGAAAAGGAACTCCAGCTCTAAGGGGGAGCTAGACCCCCAAAATCCTTGCTGACAGGCGTGTGGTGTCAAAATTCACGCAAACTTTCATCACTTTTGGCCTGGAATTGAGTTACAGGGTCTGTGGACTCAATTGATGATGAGGTTTTGATACCAACTGGGGTAGGTTTAGCTGTTGCCAAGAGGGTAAAACTACCCTTAAGATAAAACAATCATAGTAAAAACAGTTTTAACTGGTTTCTATGTCTCTTACACACAATCTGACGTGTTTTGAAGACTCTAGACCAGGTATTGCTATAGTAATGGCTGATTTAACGGTCTAAAATGGCTAAAAATGGCTTAAACCAGCCCTTTTTGGTCTAAACCAGGGTTCAATGATGCCATAATTGGCTTTTCTGTTGTAAGACTGTTTTTCACGACTGACAAGAGTAAATTTTACTTTTGGAGTAAGAGAATTGATGGCTATAAAAGAATGTCTTCTTTGCCCCACTTTTCTCTCCATGTTAGAATCTTTTCCTTTTATATTTTTTTAAACATTGTTAAACCAATCAATAAGAGATTCCAACCACATTTCTTAAATCATTTTAAACATTTTAACCACGTGAAAAAATCATTATTATCATTGTCTGTAACTCTTATAATCATTTTTACCCCTGAACTACCCCAAAAGTGAATTAAAGCATCTTTCATCACTGTGCACTTTGTCACTTTGTTTCCAAATTCACTCTGGTCACTTTTGGGCGTGTTTTCTCTTTAATATTCCTTTTAAAGACTCTGTTCTTTAATTAATTGCTTGCAGTCCTTTGCTCAATTACTTCCAATTGAAATGGCTCTTGAAGAAATTTCTTTTGTAGCCTTAAATATCTCTTGTAGAGTATTTTTGGATAAATGTTTATTGTTGGTAAAACAATGAATCTTTAAAATATCTATTGTTTTATAAACAATAAATTTGGCATGTTTTCTCTTAAAACTAATATTTCTTACTATTTTTAATTGATTTTTACCTTATACAAATTTTGAGGACAGGAAAAGTACTTGATTTTTAATCAAAGTTTCATATCCACACCTTACAGTCATGAAGGGCCCTCCTTGTTTTTTCATCAGAAGAAAATATTTTCTCGCAGTATTTGTTTCCTAATTTCCCTCTAAGAGCTTCTTCACTTAACATATCCATGAATTCTATCCTTGAAAGATTTAATCCTGGAAGATTGCTAAGCCATTTATTTCCTTTTGCTTTGATTGGAGATTCATAGTATATGTATTTGAACTCTATGTAAGGAAGAATTAAGTAATTTGGTTCTTCTTCAGATGTTGGATGTTGCCAATATGAAATTGTATCATAATACTTCAAGAAAATTTCTTTATCCAAGTATGTTTCCTTGTCTTTATCAATTCTCCATGCATTTTCTGGATCCAGGCCATACTCCTTGATAAATTTCATAAGCTGTTTTTCTATAGGAGAGATTTCTTCTTCTTGGTTTTTATGATCTTCAATAATTTTTTTATTCATGAATTATTCCTCGAGATTCTGAAAAACATGAGAATTTTCGAGTTTCTTCATTGGGGGCTGTTGAAAATCTTCATATTCTACCTCATCAGACTTCATTTTTAATTCTTTATTGAATTTTTCAAGGAAGTGTTTTGTCTGGAAAAGGTTTAATAATTCATTGTTAATATTTTTGGAATTAATGTTTCAATCTTGAATCCATTTTTCATTTATCTTTTTTTCATACTCATGTTTCTTGGACAGTGTTCCTTGCTTAAAAACTCTTGAAAGATTCTTTGTACTATCAATTTGTGGTCTATTGATTATTTCTGAGCCACTCTAAATTATCTTATAGGTTTTTTATCTACCATGAATTGGTTCAAAATTGAGAAATTTGATTTCATCTACTTTCTCAGCGACTTCTTTCATGGTAAATTCTGATTTCTTATCCTTTTTCCATATATAGTACTTATTTTCATCAGTTTCATCTTCTGTTTTCCAAAATTCTGGGTCTGGACTAAAAGCTACATTGTTGGTTTCAGGTCCTTGATTTTTGATGTATTCTTCATATTCACTTGAGGGAGTTAATGTTTTCTTGACCTATTCACTCCAGTTATTTGGGTCAGAGGTGGCCCATTATTTATTTTCTTGAATCTCTTTCTTCAAGTATTACCTTAATGGTTTTTGCTTTTGTTCATCTTGTACCTCATTTGAAATTATTCCTGAAGATGGTCCTTGCTCTGGTTCTTATGTTTCTGAAATTTGTCCTTCTCCTAGTTCTTGTATTATTTCACCATCTTCCATGTCTTCATCTTTTGTGTATAATAATTTTTCCTTATCAGGATCATCCAAGTGTTTTGAGTCTGAATCACTTCTTCTCTTTTGGAATTTGAAATAACATTTACTTCTTACAGAGACTCTATTTTTGAATCTCTTTGATTTTTCTTTCACAAACTAATATTTAATTCTTCCCATGGATTGCAGTTTCATTCCTCTTGGTGGTCCTTTTTGCCAACCTAACATATGGGGCCTGCATATTGGCATATATAATCTTCTGACAACCTATTCTTGATAACTAAATATTTCTCATGATTTTTGTGAAAAGTCCAGTCTGATATTTTTTACAGCCAATAATGGTCTCCCAAGAACTGGAAGAAGTTCTCCCTTGCCAATGAAGTGAATTTCTCTTTCTTCCCCTGAAGGAAAAAGTACTTTGGTTAATGCAGCTAGTCCAATTAATGATGTTGTATGTCATCCAATTCCTCTTGAATTCATCTTTATCTTTCTGCTTGGAAGTTAAGCTTTTATTACTGCATATTCAGCTATCATGCTCAGTTCTGAGCCTGTATCAAAAAGTGCCATTTCTGGATATTTGTCTTTCCCAACAAATACCTGCATAAATCCAAGTGGAGAGGCACAATGAAGCCTTGGTTTTTCAAAGTCTTTCATCTTTATTGAAATGGTATTGTCCTTTATGTCCAAGGTATTTATTGAAATAAGACATTATTTTTCTCTATGAGAAGCTTCTTGGAGCTGTTCAATAAATCTTGGTGATACAGATAACAATTTTTCTAGAGTTAAGTTTATCTTCTATTCAAAAATCTTTCTGATAATATTATCAATTACCGATTTTGGTTGAAATCCTTTTTTCTTATTTGTTTCATTTTGAATTTCTTTAATTTTATTTTTGCAAATATCTTTACTTGACTTTTCAGTTTCATCTTCAGCTTGTTTTTTTTAATATTTTCATTTATTTCAGAATTTTCAGAATTTTTCATGTATTTGGTTGGGACATTTACTTTTATTTATTCCTAAGTTTCATCTTCATGATAAGCTCCTGTGATTATGGGATTCCTGTATTTAGATTCCTCTTGTCTTTGGTTTTCTTGTTTTTCAATTCTTTGTCTTCTTTTTTTGAGAGTTGCATGTGTTTCAAATATTTCAGTGGGTTCCCAATCACCCCAGTCTTCTACTTGAGAAATTGAAACTTCATTTTCATTCCTTTTAAATTAAACAATATTTGGTTCTTCTTCTTTCAATCTGGGTTTTAAATTTTCAGAGTTCTTATTCTTTTTTTCCGTTTTCTCCCTTCTGAATTCCCTTACCAAGCCCTTTGGGGATTTGGTTCACTCTGAGGGTACTCATTGGAAATTAGGGTAAAGGAAATTTGACCCTTTCCTACTAAAAATTTTCTTTTCCATATCTTCTGCAAGATAGCTGCATCTTTTCAATAAATGACCCTTTTCAAAAAAGTAATAAACCCTTAAGGGTGGTCTTGGATAAAGCTTTTCTGGAACATAAGGTTGATAATTTTTTGGTATTTCTTGGTGTGAATGGTTGTGCATTTGGTGCTAAGCCTGATCCTTGTGTTTTTGGTTTTTCTTTTCAGAAATTCTTTGGTGGATTAATAGCCTCTGATAGTTCTCTCAGCTTTTCAGAAACATCCCTCATTGGATTCACTTCTTTTGGGGCTTCTTTACCTGGTGGATTCCTCATTTTCTTGGTGATATCCTTCATTTTTTTATAGCCTACTGCCAGCTTGCATCTTGAAATCTGCTTTTATTTTTGATTTTTATTTCATCTTAATTTGATAATTGTAATTTTCCTTTAATAAATACTGCTGCCTCTAATTATGCCTAAATATAATTTCTGAGAATATCCATTTCAAGTAAGATATATCCTCCATCTCTTGCTTGAACCAGGGTCCTTTCCTTGATAGTTTCTTTAGTAACACTACTTTTAATTTATGGTGATAAAGAATCAAAGGGATACTCATGATAATAATTTTCCTTTTTCCTATACCCATACTTAAGTAGATATTTTGAAATTATGTCATATTCCCCAATAAGCATTCTGTATTGTGACAAACTCTTGACTCCTCCTTCCTGTTGAGCCTGATAAAATATTCTTGTTAATGAATCCTTCCTGTGTCTTCTTTCTGGTTTTACCTTTCACCATTGAGTGTTTTTTTCCTTTTTTAATTGATCCCAATGTTCCATTTCATAACCTGGCATTCCTTCAATTTCCTATCTGCTATCCTTATGTTCACTCTAGAATGCTATTTGCATGGACATATACCTTTCATTGGCTCCTTCTAGTGATGCTATACTTTCAGCTCTCCCTTGATAAGATCCTTAACATCACTTCCATCAAAGTTGAGGTTTTATTCTTTTCCCTTTTTTTGAAAATCTTTCTTGTGGGTATTGTAACTCTTTCAGGTTTCTGTGTAAGATTTGCCCATGAAACGTTTGATAATATTACCATTAATCAACACTCCTATGACTTTTATTATGAAATATAATAATAAAAATGACTATAACCACAATTAAATAATTAATTCCTTAATTATTTCTTTTACTTGTTATACACTACTAGTGATTATAACAGTAAGCAGTAATTGTCTACAAGAATTAATTACAAGAAGAATTTCATAATAAAAACTTCTTTATTAAAATAATGAAATTATTCTAATATATAATTATCTTTTACAAGAATTATTATAGAAATACCTCTTGAAGAAAGCTATAACTAGAGAAAAAACCTTAAGAATTAAGAAAAACACTCACTAATAATCCAAATAACTTTTTGAAAGTTAATCGTAGAAAGATTTGACAGATAATTGGTGATTTAAAGGATAAAAATTGATTTATAACAGGATTACAACAATATATAGTTGATTTCTATGATTTCAAATCTTTCTGATTGATTCTAAAAGAATAAAACACTTCAGAAAACATTAACTAATACTTCCTTGTTGAAAATAATGCTATGATTGAGTAATGTGATGATTTTGGAAAAAACAGCAAGAGGAGGCCTCTTTTAAGTCAACAACAGCTCACAGAGGCATGCCATGGATCAAACTGAAAGACCAGTTAGTGATAAAACAGTAAAGAATTTTGGATTATTGATTGCATCATCTGTCATCACGTAAGATTATCATAATTACTTAATTGATGTTTTCACATGACTACAAACCCATTTATGGTTAAGAATAAAAGGAGTAACAGCTGTAAATATTCTTTTATTTCAAAATAATCATTCATTTCTCAAATTTATCAATGTTATTGGATTTCATCACAGAGTGTATTTTCTGTGAATTTTTGAAGATTCAGTGTTTCACTTGGAATCATCCAAAATGGACAGTAAGTAAAGCTTTTAATTTTACCTATAAAAGTATGTTTCTTTTTGGTTTTTATAAATTCTACTGCTCTAAATTGGTCCTGAAAGCTTCAGAAATATTCATTAAAAATTGTTTTTTAATGAATTTTTGAGGTTTTTATCTCATTTCTATGTAGAATTGCAAATAATACTATATTTCTAGTTTGTATGAGGTAAATCAATGGACACTATTCTAAAAAGGGTTTCAATTACTCTTTTAGGGCTTATCCATAGAGAATCATTAATAACTGGCATGGTTACAGGAGTCTAAGCTGCTCTTTACCTCCTTGGCAAGTCAAAATAGCAGCTTATTTGCTATTTTCTTATGATTTAATGAGATTTTGACTTGGTAACAAAGTTCCCAAAATGTTTTAGTATAATAATTGGGCCAAGATAAGCCATGGATCCAGCTTTAGAGCTGTCCACTCCTCAAAGGCCCTAGAAGTTGGGTACCCTGGTTCTCTTTGATTTCTTTTGTCCCCCTTGACTATTTTCACATCAAAAATAGAAATTCAGGCTGAAAGACTGATATCCACTATGGGCTTACCAAAGGTGTATGTAAGAATACCATCATATCAAGTGCCACAAAAATGTATAACACTACTCTTAGTGTATATGTAACATGGGATTTCTCACATTCCCATTATTTTGGCGTGAAATTGAGAAAAATAAAAAATTTCACAATTCTTTCATGTGGTATTGATGATGTGTTATTGAAGTATTTTCCATATTATCACCTCAAAGAGTTAATTTAAGCTTATTCACTCTATGGAGCTACCCTAGGTGAATTTATGTGTAGAATCTCAATCTGGCCCTAAACCCATGGATTTACTCACTCAAAAGAAGTTATTCATCTTCTCTGAAACAAAAAATAATGAATTTTGAATATATGCATGACTTATGGGTTATGCATAGTTCAAAATTTATTTATAAAGATATTTGTGGCCTATTTCCGTATGTAAAATATACCTCAACGCTTACATGCTGAGTTGGTGTTGGAATATGTACCCTTTTTAAAAATATTTCAGCTCTTGGAAAGTCTCCTGATGTGGATATTGCAAATGTCTTTGGGATTGGTGATTGTGCTGGTTGGTAGGGTCTGACCATTCTTTCAAAAGTTTCATCCCCAGTATTTTCAGGTGAGAATTTATTTGGTTTTGTCTTATTTCCAAGTCTCTTTGCAGCTCTTTCCATATCCTTCTGTAATTCTAACCTTTTCTTCTGAAATTCTTCATCATTCTCTAAATAAGAGAAATTTGCTTAATCACTTTCTTCCTGAACTAGTTCTACAATTTTGGACTTCTCTTTCTCCAATGCCTCCTCCAAGGTTAGATCCTTCTTTCATGATGTTGATTCCTCCATAATAATTGTGATCTAAAACAATGATTTTTTTGATTTTTTATGATTTTTTTATTTGTTTTTAGATCTTTAAGATTTTACCTTTGAGATTCATAATGATATTATATTAGTGATACTAGAGATTGAAAGGCCACTGTTGGGACACCAGATGTTGGAGCTCCTTTTGTTGTGGGATAAATAATAGGCAGTACCTTGGGGGAAAATTATTGGTGAGTCTGTTTTTAATCTTAGAATTAGCCAATAGCCATAGGTGCTAAGGTGTATTAGCTGCCCCTCTAAATCTACTTAAAAGGATACTCTTTTGATGAGATAGCAAATCAATTATTTAGTTTTGTGGCTTTTCAATTAGAGAATTTTCTTCAGAAGTCTCTATCAGTCTGTCAATAAAAAATCACTATGATAATAATGGTAATAGTTAATATTTATTTGATAATTGAGGTTTTCTTAACTTCTTGTTATTGATTGTATAATTCTGTTTAATTTATTCTTCTAGGACTACCTCTTTCAATACTTGAGATATATAAAGAGTATTATTTAGTATCACTATTAATATCAATAATAAGATTGATAGCTAATTAAGGCTTTTAAAGATGAGTTCATAATACTATCCATATATGTATAATAACTCAAGGGAAAGATAATCTCATAAGGGTGGTTCTGGTTAATATACAATTAAGATATGAATAAGATAACAGTAATATAATACTATTATGATGAATATAAATATAATCCAATATATCTATAAGGGTTATCATATAAGCTATAATTCTGAGATGATATGCTTTCTATAAGTAAGGGTTATTAATAAATTTGATAAGATCACTAATGATAATATCTTCAAACACTACTTCAACACTACTTCTATAGTGGTAAGACTCTTGAATAATATTAGACTGTTGCATTAATATTATAAGTATCTTTCATTAATTAATAATAAAGAATAATATTATATACTGAGCCTAGCTACCAATCTTATGAATTTAATACTACATTATCCTCCTAGAAGAGGGATGCATTTATCCCCAAGATTATTGTCTGAATCAGAAGCATGGGGGAAGTTACAGTGAGATGACCTTTATTTATACCTTTTTGGGGCCTCCATGGAACCTTCCAAAGGCAAGGGACTTAGAAATTTTCCAAGTTTGAGTTATCTTAGCTGGTGAGGTATTTTTGGTGTGGTGTTTTCTGACCACTTGGATTGATCCACTGCATCAATTGGTTTTTCTGACCAATCAGATTTATCCATCATGTCAATTGAGTTTTCTGACCAATCAGATTTATCCATTACATCAATTGGTAATTCTGAGTATGCACTTTGAATTAATTCCAATTCTGACCAATCAGATTCTTAGTTGGTGACTTTAGGCTTATTTGTGATTCTGAAAAGCTATTGGAAAGTGGGATATGCACTTTGGGTAAGGTATGTAATTATGTAATGACTATAGTCATTTATGTAAAGATATGATTACACATATTCATAATGTTAGGTGTATATAAGTCCATGGTCCTTTCAGATGCATGGTGGTTATGAAAATATGAATAACGGTTAAGTATTAATGCAGACTTATAGATTGGTATCAACTTATGCTGTGAATTTTCTTTCAAGATAATTTAAATATGCAATTCTAGTATACATATTATGAGAATATTCTTATGGTTTGTTCAGTGAGTATCTTCATGAGGGTATCTATATATATCTTTTAAATCCATGATATCTTGCTCAATTTTGGTCCTATGGCTTTGAGCCAATATATGACCCTAGGTTAACTTTTATGTAGACTCTAATGGTGAAATTATTCCAGAATTCTAAGCTTAGGTATAATATGTTAACAACAGAAGTTTTATAACCTTTTATTTTTCTTTTACTTTATTTCTACTTACTATTATTATTGTGAGATGTGTCTATGAAGCTGATGATAATATATTACTATTAATCAACAGTACTATTACTGTTCTTATGAAATATAATAACAAAATGTTATTATAACCACAATTGTATAATTATAGAATTATTTCTTTCACATGTAAAACACTACTAGTGATTTTAACAGTGAGCAAGTAATTGTCTACAAGAATCAATTACAAGAATATTTTAATAATAAAACTTCTTTTATGAAAATAATAAAATTATTTTAATATATAATTATCTTTTGCAAGAATAATTATAATAATAATTCTTGAAGAAAACTAATCTCAGAGAAAAACTTTAAGAATTAAGAATAAATCACTCACTAATATTCCAAAGAGCTTATTGAAAGATAAAATAGAGAGATTTGACATAGAATTGTGTATTTTAAGGATCAAAATGGATTTATAACAGTATTACAACAATATATAGTTGTATTCGATGATTTCACGTCTTTATGATTGATTTTGAAAGATTTAAAACACTGAAGAATAGCTATAACTAATACTTACCTGTTGGTAATAATGATTTAAATGATAATAAGATGATGATTGGAAAAAATAGAAAGAGGAGGCCTCTTTTAAGTCAACAACAGCTTACAGAGGCATGCCATGGAGAAACCTGAAAAACCATTGAGTGAGAAAACAATAAACCCTTTTGGATTATTGATTGCATCATCTGTTGTCACGTAAGATTATCATAATTACTTAATTGATGCTTTTACGTGACTACCAACCCCAATATGGTTAAGAATAAAAGGAGTAACATCTGTAAATATTCTTTTATTACAAAATAATCATTGATTTCTCAAATTTATCAAAGTTATTGCCAATTTCATCACAGGTTGCATTAACTGTAAATTTTTGAAGATTCAGTGTTTCACGTAGAATAGTCAAAAATGGACTGTAAGTAACACTTCTAATTTTAATGGTAAAACTGTAATTTTTTTTGGTTGAACCGTAGATAATACAGCTACCTATTAGTCCTGAAAGATTCAGGAAGATTCATTAAAAATTGTATTTTTAATGAATTTTGAAGTTTCTACCTCATTTCTATGTAGAATTGCAAATATCAGTGTTTCGCTGGTTGCTTTGAGGTAAATCAATGGATACAAGTCCAAAAAGAGTTTTAATTACTCTTTTGGGGCTTATACATGGAAAATCATTAAGAATTGACATGGTTACAGGAGTCTAAGTAGCTTTTTACCTCCTTGGAATGTCAAAATAGCAGGTTATTTGGTATTTTCTTAAGATTTACAGTAGTTGTGACATGGTAACCAAGTTCCCAAAAGGTTTTATTTTACCAATTACGCCAAGATCAGCCATGGATCCAAGCTTTAGAGCTGTCCAAACCTCTGAGGCCTTAAAAGTTGGGTACCCTGGCTCTCTTTGATGTCCTTTCCCCCCCTTGCTTATTTTTTACGTCAAAATAGAAATTTAAGCCTCAAGTCAGATATCCACTAAGGGTGTACCAAAAGTCCATGTAAGAATACCATGATATTAAGTTCTCAAAACATGCATAAAACTATTCTTAGTGTATATGTAACATGGGATTTCTCACATTCCCATTATTTTGGCGTGAAATTAAGAAAAACAAACGTTTTCACGGATATTTTATGTGGTATTGATGATGTGGTATTGAAGTATTTTCCATTTTACCACCTCAAAGAGTTAATTTGAGATCATTCACTCTATAGAGCTACCCTAGGTGAACTTTTATGTAGAATCCAAATCTGGCCTTAAATCCATGGATTTACTTACTCAATAAAAAGTTATTCATCTTTTCTGAAATCAAAAATGATGAATTTCGGATATATGCATGACTTATGAGTTATGCATAATTCAAAATTTCTTTTTAAGATAATTGTGGCCTTTTTGAGTATGTAAAATATACCTCAAGGCTCACATTCCCTCCCACCAAAAAATAAGATTGTACTACAATTTTATCAATGGTATAAAGAGTAAAAGGCCCCAAAGGGGGTTTAATGTCCACTGTCCAACCTCTTTACATTACTCAGATCAAGTAGTTAAATCACATTTATAGACATATTCAGGCTTTTGGCCTTCTTTCATGTCTAAATCTTCTCAAGAGTTTATCTGAGTTAGGTATTTTTGATTCTGCCAACCATTCATCTTCATGTACTGGGGTTCTATATCTGACAAGATATTCTCTTTGATTTTTACCCCTAAGTCTCCTTTCTTTAATGACTTTCTTTATCTTTTTATCTTCATTCTTTTCCACTGGTGGAACAGTTAAAGGAGTTGGTTTCCTTAAAGGAAACAATTCTTTATCAGCTGTTGATAAGGTTTATCAAGCTGACTGGAAAGGTGGGTTGTTTATTTTCCAATTCACCACTCAATTACACTTGAACTGTATTGGTTCCATGTAAGGCAACAATAACAAAAGGTCCTACATAAGAATCTTTGAGTTTCTTTGGGAATTTGATATTATTAAAATTCAAGGTTGAAACTAGAACTAAGTCCCCTACTTTGAAGTCTGGTACTTTATGACTCTTGTCCCACTTCTGTTTTGCATAGTCAAAAGCATCATACATACTTTGTTATGCATGATGTTTTACTTTATCAATAATTATCTTGAAGCTGGAAGCTGTAGGATGAATTTCAATCAAGTCTTTCCTCAGTGTGCCTTCAGGGAGTCTTAGATTCCATCCTTTTTCTAACATAGCAGGAGTTTTTCATGTGGAAGAATGGACTGATGTCTTGTATGCCAATTCCAGTGCAGGTATAAGAGTGCAGCAGTCATGGGTAAAGCCATCTGAGTCTTCGAATTCTAACCCATAAGCACAAAATCTCCTGATCATGTCTTCTAAAGCTTGAATCATCCTCTCTGCTAGCCCATCTGTTTGAGGCTGATATTTTGTAGAGAATGATAACTTAGTCCCAAACAATCTATGAAGATTGGTCCAAATTGCAGATGTGAACTTGGGATCTCTGTCACTTATGATATTCTTAAATAATCCTGTATGAGAAATAGCTCTACTCCATAGAAGAAGATCTGTATCCATAGCAGTGTCATCTTTAGGACATGGTAAGAATATGGGAGTCTTGCTATATCTGTCTACAATGACTAAACAAGCATTATAACCTTTTTCACCACTTGAAGGAAGTGCTGTGACCCAATCCATGTGAACAACTTCCCAAGGGGATTTTGGTTCTTGAATATGGATCATAAGTCCAAATTTCTTGCCTGTACTCCTGTTTGCTTTTTGAAATCTGTCACAGGTATGGCAATATTCAATGGTTTCTTTCCTCCAAGATGGCCACCATGCACAGTTCTTTACTTTCTCAAGTGTTCTGTCTTCTGACAGGTGTCCAGAGTAGATACTATCATGACATTCATGAAGAATGGTATTGATAAGTAATCTGCTACACAGTGTCATCACACAAGAATGTTTTGTTCTATGGTAAATAATCCCATCAAACAAGTGAAATCTTCCTTCAGAATAGGAATTTTTCCAAACTTCATCTAGTGCATTGACCAAAGATGTATCTTTGCAGTCTTTATCTAATAAAGAAGTCAAGATATGGCAATTCTTGTCCTGTTTATAAGATTCTCTGACCTCTTCAAAAGGTTCAGTCCCAATATCAGTTATGTTAATCCCTTCAATTGGAATCTGTGGTTCAGCCTCCAAGGGTACATAAGCTGGGTTATCAGGAGTGTTGGCTAATGCCCACCTGCTAAGTCCATCGGCATTCTTGTGAATGTTTCCTGCTTTGTGGACTATAGTCATGCTTCCTCTATATTCCTGAATGGCTATTTGCCATCTCAACATATGTCTGTTGGGAGTTTTCATGTTAAGAAGTGATTTTACTGCATTACAGTCAGTTATCACTTCAAAAACACTGCCATCAAGACTATAGTGTAATTTCTCAAGTTCCCATACCAAGCATAAGCATTCCATTTGGCTTGCACCATATCTGGCTTCTGTTGGTTTGATTTGTCTTGAGATAGAAGAAACTGGTCCTTCTGTAGGTTTATCAATAATTTGGACTTGATGTGGGGCAGCCCCTATTCAATTTCCACATGCATCAATTTACAATTTAAAAGGAATATTCCAGTCAGGCATGAGCTGTAAAGGCGCTTCTGTAAGAGCTCTCCTTATCTTCTCATAAGCTTTAATTCTCTCCTGTGTCATCTCAAATACAGTCTGTCGATCACAGATTCCTTAAAGTGACTTGGCTAGAATTGCAAAGTCTTTTAAGTGTTGCCTATAATAATTGGCAAACCCAAGAAAAGACATCATTTTTTTTATTCTGGGGTATTGGCTTAAGTAACACTGCTGCTACTTTGTTTTTGTCAATGCCCAAGCTTAAACCAGAAACAATATGTTCTAATGCTTTAAGTTCTTCAAAACCAAAATTGCATTTCTTAAGTGAAATTTTCATATTCACTTCTGCAACCTTTTGAAGTACTCTTGCAAGTCTTTCAATGTGTAAGGACCAAGAATCAGAACATATGATAATATCATCAATATAAATGATAAGCCATCCTTCAGACAATTCTGTGGGGAAAATGGTATTCGTCATTCTTTGATAATGGGATGGGGAATTTTTAATGCCGAATGGCATTCTAAGATACTCATAAATACCACAGTAAGTGATAATTCTAAGTAATTTCTTAGCTTTAGACGTCAAAACATTTTGATTAAAGCCTTTCAATGCATCCATTGAGGTTATATACTTGGCTTTAGACAATTGAGTCAAGGTTTCTTGAATTCTAGGGATTGGATACCTATCTGGAGCTGTGTAGGTATTCAATGCTCTGAAATATCCAACCATTCTGGACTTATCATTATGCCAGGCAATAATAACAGGTGTTGTTACTTCAACTTCCTCATTATGGCCTACTTTTCTTAGTACACCAAGCTGGATTAACTCTTGGATATGTTTTTCCAAGGTTTCTCTAGCTTGGGGACTGGCTAGATAAGCTGGTCTTCTAAGTACTGGAGGATATGGTCTGTCAATATTAAGAGTAATATCAACTCCATGTCCCCTTATAGCACCTAATGGTTCATTATCAGAGGCAAATGCATTATTGTATGTGTATAACACATTAATAAGTTCATTCCTCATTTTTGGTTACAATGATGGATTAATTTGTGCTTCAACAAGTTGATTAGACACAAATTCATCTTTATAAGTATCCTTGACAGAAGATACTACAGATATTTGTCTTGGCATATTAGAAAAGGCAAATTTTTGTCTTTTGTTATCCCCAATTGTGAAATATCTATCTTTATGGTTATTGATGTCAATACCATAAATATTCAAGTAATCGTTTCCAAGAATGATGTGCTGAGATGTGCAATTATCCATTACCACAATCTCAGTTTTCATCCTTACACTTCCTGCTGGGTGTGGAAATACACGATTAGTGTCTAATATACCTAAGGGGTACATATTTTTACTGGCACTACTAAATTGCACACCTTCTATTGGTAATAGATGGTTTTTCCATTCAGGAAGTATAACTTGGAGATAATGGTTGCCTACACAAGTGCAAAATGCCCCTGTATCCAAATTTACTTTGGCTTCAATATCACTCATCAAAACTGATGTGATACAGGATGCTCCAGCAGTGTAACCCTTTCCTCTAGCAGGTTTTGTTTTACACATTCTGGCATCTTGGATATTGATCAGGTTGCAGCAATCCTCACTGTACTGTGGCAAGTGGGTATGGACTTCTGTGACCTCAAAGAAAGCTGTAATGTTTTCAATGGGATAGTCCTCTACTAGTGTATCCTCAGAGACTGCAGAATCTTGATCAGAATCCTCTTTCTCTTCAGTACACTGAATTTCTTCAATGACTTGAACTTCATTGATTTTTTTCTTTTTGGTGAAAGTTTTTGCTAAATGTGAAGTACTTCCACATTTATGACACTTCAAGACAGGTCTTTCTTGTCTTTTATCCTCTCTGGAAGTCTTTAGGACCATCTTGGATTCCATAGGGATTTTATTCCAAGTTTTACCAATCCTTGTTCTTGTAATGATATCTTCCATTGCATCAATGTAGTCCTCTGTTGAACAGGGTTCTTCACATCTGCTTTCAATAGCATGTTCCAGTTCTCCTCCACACTTTCTTAATATTTTCATATTAATCATAGTGTCAGACATATCTGGGTGTAAGGCAGATAATCTGTCCTTTTGCTTGAAGAACCAAGTAAGTGGTTTATCTTTCTCTGAGTTAAAAATGGCACTTTCAAAAGCATTTTTCATTTTAAACCTCCAAGAGTTGTTGGCCCATTTGGTAATCACTTCAGATTTCCACCAAGACCAATCATGTTTTCCATGATCCATCCTCATTTTGTAATACCATTTCTTTGCAGTTCTGGTAAACAGAGAGTGTAATTTCCCTACTATTATTTCATCAGGTATATTAAAGTCTTCCTGTAACATATCAAAAGTCCTGATGAACTCAATATGGTTATATTATTCTTTACCAGAGAATGTTGGCCATTCTTCTAATTTGGGAATATCTTTAACAGAGACAACATTTTCTCCTAAAAGTGGGGTAAAACTTCCTTTAACAGAAAGTTTTTCTTCAGTCAAGGGTGTAGAATGTCTTGGCATATGTGGTTCATAATTCTTATGAATTTGTTCCACATTTGCAATGATTTCATTCTTTAACTTCTGCCTTTCACTGTGTCACTTTTTGCCAAATGTGTAGCAAATTGATTGGTATTCTCAACTATCTTTAAGACATGGTCTTGTAGAGTCTTAAATTGATCATTCATTTTAAAAATTGACAGATATTCCATTTCATCATTCTGAATCTGACATTTACTCTCAATTCTGCTACAAGCATTGATAATTGAATCAAATTTGGCATTTGTTATTTCATACCATTCAGTATATTTCTTGTCATGTTTTTTCAAGTCATTAATATCCAATGTTATTTTAGTTAACTTTGAATCAAGCTGACCAATTTCTAAATTAATAGCTCTTTTTACATGATTTATTTGCGTGGAAAAGTCCTGTTAATCCTTTCCTTCTCCTTGGCTGTGAATTCCATGAGAGTTCTTACCATATTGAATACACTGTCCATGGCTGAAGCCTCCAATTTGGGGATCCTGTACCCTTTTTGGTAAGGTCTGTCCCAATTGGCTTTGCATTTGCCCTTGCCTTGATGGTTATTGAGACCTCTCTGCTTATTCTGAGGTTCTTTGGGCTTGTATTTGGACACTTCTGGAGCTGTTTTTGGAGCTGGTAGACGCCACTGGGGCTTTTGTCTCCAAAGCTGGAGTCATTTCCAGTTCCTTCTTCTGGTCTATGGATAAAAGACTTTGGTTCTTCAACCAATTCTTCATCTTTTTGACCTTGTCTTTGCAAGACAGGGGGCTCCATCCTCCTAAGAGTTCTATGGTCTTCTTCTGACCCAGAAAGCTCTTTATGTGTAAGTAGGAGTTCATGGCCCCCTGCCAAAGGCTTGCACATATTTCCCACTCCTCTTCTTTGGCTGCTTTGAACCAATTTTTGTACTGGCATTGATATATTTCTATTGCTGCCACTTGAAAATGGTTGAGCCCTGGAAATATGGTCATGAATCAGTTCAGGCTCAGAATTCACGTCAAAATTTGTTGGTACAGACCTTGGGGAATGGGGGGCAACTCTAGCATCCTCCAAATGTGTCTTTCTTGTGGAAGATTTGGCACTTCTGGATTTGGTCTTGCCTCTTCCTTGTCCATATCCATCTGGTTGGACTGAATAGTTGCTTCCATTTCTAGTATGCACCATTTTCATGTCAATTTAAAGATAAAAGGTGAAATATAAGATAAAATACACACCTTTTGGTGGTAATTTAGCTTTTTCTGAGTTGAATAAGGTGCCTCTTTTAGCAATTTGCACCTCAATACTGTCTTCAGATTCTGCTTCTGAAGATTCTGGACTAGTGATATATCTTTTACTGAGTCTGTTGCCAGCTGCACCGTGATTGATTAAAGACACTAAAAAAAATTATAAAAGAGAAAAAATTATTCTTTATACTTTTTGAAATATTTTTAAAGATTTTTTATAAGTTTTATATTTTTTAATATTAAAAAATTTATTCTTTTTAAAGAAAAAAAAATAAAATTGAATATTTTAAATGAAAATCAATTCAGAGTAACTCAAAGAATAATTTTATAAGTTTTTGGATGTGAAAAAGCCACATGTAAAAACAGTATAAAATTAAACCAAATTCCTCAATGAAAAAGATTTCCAAAGCAATTTCAAAAATAAGAATTATTTTAACTTTAAAATGAAAGAAAAAATTATTGAATTAATATATCTTAGAACTTAAAAATATCTTAATTAAGGGTACAAGGTTCAAAAAATATGGCCAGGCCCCCAAATGTAAGATGTGTCTATGAAACTGATGATAATATTACTATTAATCAACAGTACTATGAATGTTCTTATGAAATATAATAGAAAAATGTTATTAAAACCACAATTAAATAATTAAAGAATTATTTCTTTCACGTGTTAAACACTACTAGTGATTTTAACAGTGAGCAAGTAATTGTCTACAAGAATCAATTACAAGAAGATTTTAATAATAAAACTTCTTTTATTAAAATAATAAAATTATTTTAATATATAATTATCTTTTTCTAGAATAATTATAATAATAATTCTTGAAGAAAACTAATTTTAGAGAAAAACTTTAAGAATTAAAAATAAATCACACACTAATATTCCAAAGAACTTATTGAAAGATAAGATAGAGAGATTTGACGTAGAATTGTGAATTTTCAGGATCAAAATGGATTTATAACATTATTACAACAATATATAGTTGTATTTGATGATTTCACGTCTTTCTGATTGATTTTGAAAGATTTAAAACACTTAAGAATAGCTATAACTAATACTTACTTGTTGGTAATAATGATTTAAATGATAATAAGATGATGATTGGAAAAAACAGAAAGAGGAGGCCTCTTTTAAGTCAACAACAGCTCAAAGAGGCGTGCCATGGAGCAAACTGAAAAACCAGTGAGTGAGAAGACATTAAACCCTTTTGGATTATTGATTGCATCATCTGTTGTAACGTAAGATTATCATAATTACTTAATTGATGCTTTTACGTGACTACCAACCCCAATATGATTAATAATAAAAGGAGTAAAATCTTTAAATCTTCTTTATTTCTAAAATAATCATTCATTTCTCAAAGTTATCAATGTTATTGCCAATTTCATCACAGGTTGCATTAACTGTAAATTTTTGAAGATTCAGTGTTTCACGTAGAATAGTCAAAAATGGACTGTAAGTAACACTTTTAATTTTACTGTTAAAACTGTAATTTTTTTGGTTTTACCATAGAAAAGACAGTTCCCTATTAGTCCTGGAAGTTTCAGGAAGATTCATTAAAAATTGTATTTTTAATGAATTTCTCAAGTTTCTACCTCATTTCTACGTAGAATCGCAAATATCAGTGTTTCACTGGTTGCTATGAGGTAAATCAATGGATACAGGTCCAAAAAGGGTTTTAATTACTCTTTTGGGGTTTATCCATGGAAAATAATTAAGAATTGACATGGCTACAGGAGTCTAAGTAGCTTTTTACCTCCTCGGCACGTCAAAATAGCAGGTTATTTGCTATTTTCTTAAGATTTACAGTAGTTGTGACATGGTAACCAAGTTCCCAAAAGGTTTTATTTTACCAATTAGGCCAAGATCAGCCATGGATCCAAGCTTTGGAGCTGTCCATGCCTTGGAGGCCTCAGAAGTTGGGTTCCCTGGCTCTCTTTGATGTCTTTTGTCCCCCTTGCTTATTTTTTATGTCAAAATAGAAATTTAAGCCTCAAGTCAGATATCCACTATGGGTGTACCAAAATTCCATGTAAGAATACCATAATATTAAGTGCTCAAAACATGCATAACACTATTCTTAGTGTATATGTAACATGGGATCTCTCACATTCCCATTATTTTGGCGTGAAATTAAGAAAAACAAAAATTTTCATGGATCTTTTATGTGGTATTGATGATGTGGTATTGAAGTATTTTCCATTTTACCACCTCAAAGAGTTAATTTGAGCTTATTCACTCTATGAAGCTACCCTAGGTGAAGCTTTGTGTAGAATCCAAATCTGGCCTTAAATCCATGGATTTACTTACTCAATAAAAAGTTGTTCATCTTTTCTGAAATCAAAAATGATTAATTTTGGATATATGAATGACTTATGAGTTATGCATAATTAAAAATTTCTTTGTAAGATAATGGTGGCCCATTTGGGTATGTAAAATATACCTCAAGGCTCACAATTATTCATTTATTTTGATTTATATATCATTTTATACAAACTATAGCTATCTATTAATATCATTATTGTACCAAAGTGGACTTTACCCTTGCACAAAAGGTATGGAATACCAAGAAGTCCTGTGTGATGAAACATCCATTATTGATGGGAAGCTTAAGAATTGTCATCTGTGATATTTTACTTGATTAGTTTGATTCCACAAAGAAGATAAGGAAGGGAGGGAAACTGCCAAGGTTGGCATAAAACCAGGGAGATTCAGATAGGTGTATGGATGCACTGGTATCAATAAGAACTCCTTCAGCAGCATTATTTTCCACAAAAAGGACTTGAGACACCCTCTTGCACTGGTAGCAAGATCCTGAGCCATATTGGGGCTAACCCTCAGTAGTGTTGGGTCTAGATGCGCCAAAAGGAGACAGCAAGTGTGGGAATGGATTTGGATTAAAAATGTACCTGGTGTGTGGGAAGTCTTCCTTCCAGTTCCCAGTGAAAACAAGAGGCACAAAATGTTTTGAAAAGATGATCTAGTGGAAAATGGAAGCTTCTTGTAGAAACTTCCAGAGTTGGTTCTGGTGGATTGTTCACACAATAGAGAAAGGAGGAGTGTTTTTTGTGAAATTTCATTTAATTTTCAATGCATTAAGGATTACCTGCCCAACAAAAGTTGTGTACGGCTTTTCCTCACCCTTAAATATAATGGAATCCATAATAAATTGATCAAAAGCCACCTGGTCAAGAGTCAGGGGCATTGCAAGATGATTGAGCCATTAGGCCCTCTAGTTCATTGGCCTCAACATCCAAATTTTGGTGCAGGGAAAGTATGATGGTTCTTTTTGGTTTTGAGTTTCCAGAATGTTTTTCAATAAGCATTTTGGTTAGTGCTTGGAAACAATTTTCTGGATAGCATTGCACCTTGATTGTGTCAGAAAATCCTTTTCCATCATACAATATTGGATGACACCAATGAACAAGGCGAAATTGTGGGGAAGAGTGGCATCAATGAAGTGGGAGATCACTCCATTTTTTTGCAGAGAGAAATTTTAAACAGAAATTTTGGAGTTGAATTCAATTCATAGTATGCTGTTGAGACAGGTGACCCATTCAGGAAAGCTTGAGCTTTCAATTTGAATATTATTAAAACAATAAGCTTCCCAATATGGTTCCTGCATATGTTTTTCATATGAGGAGGATACCAATCATGGGAAAGGATGATATGGTTAAATAGCTATCAGGGGAGAAGACAGGGACATATGCAGTTATTGCATTTTGGTTACATTGGAACTGGAAGCCAACCTGAGGGACAAAACTTCTGATTTTAGTGAATTTAATAATGAGTAGACCCCCTCCTTCAAGAGAGGTTTTTGTTCTCCATTGTTGATGGAAGCTTTCTTAAAAGGGATTGAAGCTGAAATCTTGAAGAAAGCCTATTTCTGGAGCTTGGTAGAGGAAGGGGTATAAGCCTAATAAGATGGAAACAAGTTTAGAAAATTTTGCTTGTCAGTTAGTTCCTATTCCATCACCTTTAATTGATGAGAGATGAGGAAAGGGGCTTGAATATGGACTTCAAGAAACTGATAAGGTACAACTAGACAACTGAGGTGCATCATGCGCACACAGTTTGTATTACTATATACAGGGAATATTTTTATACAAGAATAATTGGGTACCATGTCATTGCAGAATTCAAATCTCAAAAAATTTATACAGATGTGTACCGAGGTATTCCCAGATTTAAGCTACAGGACACCATCAATTTACTTGGTTTTTATTCGCATCTAATCATGAAAAACTTTTTGAAACAAAAAAAGGGGGATTCACTCTGCTTATTAGATGAGAATCTGTTTTTCCAAAATCAGATTTTCTAACTGAGCATTTATGGTTTTTATAACTTAGACAAATCCCACACCAATGAATCTCAATAATCAGGCCAATAAAAATATTTGAAAAAATATCTTATCAAACCAAAATAATTTTTTGTCCTGAACTTTGCTAATGTTTTTCCATAGACCATGCCACCTCAACAGAAAAACAATTGGTTTTACAAATATTTCCTTATATATATTAATGACAAAGCAATCAGACCAGGTTGACTTTATATGTGAGCTGGTTAAAGCCAAATTGAATTTTTTTTGAAGAGACATTGGATTCATGGATAGATATTTTACTTTTCCAAGGCTTACAACAATGGGTTCAATTTTTGTGGGTGATTTGGCTTTTATGACTATGATAATAGAATGGTTTATGAGCTCTGAGGATGATGTGCAATATATTGCAAAAAGGTGATTTGCTCAAGGTGAGTCCTCTACTTATTCATTTGAATAAAATTCAAAAGCAAAAATTCACATTATTTTCTATTTGTGGCTGGTATTCAATATCTCATCAATCTCTTGAATCACATTAAGAATTTGGCTTGGTCACCTTTCTTGGGATGAATCCAACCTATTTCAATCAAGTTTCTCACACAAGCAAGCAGAAATTTTTCTATATATACAGTTTGATTAAATACAATCCTTTCTTCCATAATAATAGCTATTGTATAAAACTAGACTTGTGTCAGAAATTGGCTTCAAGAGTCATGTAAATGGGGCCTCTTTTGGCCATCTTTCAAGATGTTACAAGATATGTTGGGGTAGTGTAATAACAGAAACAAGGCAGGTCATAGATTCTTTGTTTTCTATTGTTTTCAGCTATCTGCAGTGGCTTGATTAGGGAAAACATAAATCTATATCATCTTTTTTGACATATGACTGTTTCTCTGGGTGTTTGGGATCTATTAATGGTACAAAAATCCCGCTATTTCAATGCCCTGGAGCTTATGGCAATGTATTATACGATAGAAAAATTCATTAATAACTGAATTTCAAACTGTTGTGTGACCACTGAAAAAGAATCACAGCACTTTTGAGTGGGTGTCTAGGGTCTTGTGCCAATGGAGGAATGTATTGAAATATGGGGTCCTATAGACTTCCCAAAAAATCCTTTATCCCAGATGAACTCTCAGTTTAAAGATTAATGATTAATTTCACACATTAATATTATAAATAACCTATTGATTATTAGGCAAGTAAATCCTGACAGACTCTGCCTATCCTCTTTATATATATTTCATCCCATGTTACAAGGGTGCAGAAGCCAATAACTATTGTAGTCAGAAGTTAAAATACTATACAGCTCAATAATGCATATATGTAGATCACTGTATAGGAATTTCTGAAGACTTTATGGCTATCATTTTACAAACCAGAACATATGGCTCATATGAATAATTGTATTTATATCTGTGCAGTATTGCACAATATACTCATGAAGGTAGGGTATTGTGGAACTCAGATAGGCTGGATAATGCACAAGGTAAGAGTAGAGGAAACTAATAGTTATTTAGATAATTGGGATGGAATTGAAGTGTTTTTCTTGGCCTTCAATATTGTCTTCTAGATTTAGATGAGATTATTTATATAATTTTTTTATATTGTTAAAAAAAGAACATGAAAGTCAAAACTTAGAAAATTAAATTTAAAAATCTTATATTGGAAGTTCAATCAACAAAATATAAAAAAAAGAGTAATTCCTAGATTTTTCTTCTTTGATTTAAACATAAAAGAGACTAATAAGTAACTAATGAGTATGCTTTTGATTTCATCTCTTATATCTGAGAAGACTTGTTAGCCTTAGACATATTTTCATATACCCAAAAGACCACAAAGCATAAAAATAATTTAAAGTTATAAATTCATTTTTAATATAGGAATGAAATTAAAACATAAATAAATAGTTTATAATGAGAGTTGAACAATAAATTTGAATCAAAATTTAAAAATTTGAAAATACATTCTTACATGAAAAATAAAGTAAAAATAAATTTTCATCAAAAATATTAAAATTAAAATATTTTTTGGAAAATAGTTAATAAAAGTTATGTTAGCTTCCCTTCCAATAGATAAACATATTAAAATTATTTTACCATTGGATTCCTCATAAAAAATCAGGTGGGGTCACCTCTGAGTGAAAATTCTGTAACTCAACTCTAAATAAGCGTAAATTACGTTTTTAGTACTTTCTGTATGAAAATCTGATAAACTTCAAAAGCTTAATTTAATTCACACCAAATTGGGTGTTGACTATCAATTTTTGTGTTAAAATTGAGGTCTGGTGTGTAGCTTGGAAGCTATGAGGAATTGAATTATTTTAAATTGAAGCATCAAAATTTCCATGTGTATTAGATAAGTTAGCTTCAAATTACATATGAGGAATTAATAATTAAAGCTGTGTACTGTAATTTTTTAATTGAATTAAATGTTAAAAAGTTAAGTATAGCTCATTATGAGGTATTAAAGAAAAAATAAATTGGAAGGTTCATTTTGGGGGAAGGAATCTTGACTCCAAGGGGGCCAGAATTCCCCAAATTCCTTTTTGAAAGGCATGGTATGACAAAATTCATGAAAATATTCATCACCTTTGGCCTGTAATCTAGTCACAGGGTCTGTGACTCAATTTATGATGAGTTTTTGGATACCAACCAGGGCAGTTTCAACTGTTTCCATAAGGGCAAAACTAGCCTTAAGCTGAAACATCTTTAAATGAATCTATGCTCTCTTACACACATCCTGACATGTTTGAAGGCTTTAAGCCAAGTATTACTCTAGCAATGGCTGGTTTAAGGGACCAAAATGTCTAAAAGAAGCCCTTTTTTGGTCCAAACAAGGGTTCAATGATGAAATAATATATTTCTTCTGTTTTCAGTGTTTTTATCACTAATTTTTACAGTAAACGTTTTGTTTGGTGTAAGAGAATTGGTGGCTATAAAAGAATGTCTTCTTTGCCCCACATTTCTCTTCATGTTAGAATCTTTTCCCTTAATGATTAGCTTAAACACTGTTAATCAAACCAATAAAATATTCCAACCACTATTTTTAAATTATTTAAAATCCTTTTACCACATTAAAAATTACCAGAATAATTTTTACCCTTGAACCACCCCAAAAGTGAATTAAAGAATCTTTTGTCAATGATTACTTTTTCAATATGTCTCAAAATTTACTCTGGTCACTGTTTTGAGAGCCTTCTCTTTAATAATATTTTTAGAGACTCTTTTCTCATATTGTTTGTCTGCAGTTTTTTTCTCAATTTATTCCAATTCAGATTTCTCTTGAAGAAATTTCTTTTGTAGCCATAAATATCTCTTGTAGAGTATTTTGGATAATTTTTTATTTTTGTTAAAATGTTAGATCTTGATAATATCATTGCTTTATACTAACAAAGTTAAAAGAAAAGTCTTGTATATTCTCTCTCAAAAATCTTAAAATTTACTATTTTTTTAAACTTTTACCTTATACAAATTTTGAGGATATGAAAAGTACTTCATTTTTAACAAAGCTTGATATCCACACCTTAAACGACTTATTTGACCTAATATATCACATTTAAGGGACTTAAAGCCCTCATTACATACTTTCCAAATATTTCCATAAGTAGTTTTGATGATAATCTCCCCCTCAGCTTCTGAGTTCCCAGACTGTAATAGTTTTTTGGCTTTTGGAAAAAGGAGTCTTCTTTCCTTAAATTTAATCCCATCTTCCAATTTAACCTCCTTCTTGTTTATTTTCTCTTTCCAATCTAATTTCTCTTTCTCTAATTAAAACTGTTGTTTCATTCTCTCCTTTTCTAAACTATAATTATGTTCATTTTCTCAATTGAGACATAATACTAAATTATTTTTTGATGTAATTCACAATTACCCGGTCCAAATTGTGGAAACATTCTCTCAAAGAAAAGGTTGGCCCATTCCAATGAGATAGAGGCCCAGATGGTGATTCATTTTTATTATCACTAGATTTATGTTCTCTGTGAACACCCCAATTAGCCTGGTTTGGTATTTTTTAGCTTGCTTCATTTCCTGTTGTCTCTGCTCATAAGCAGACAAACCTCATTCCTTATCTTCTCTTATTTCCACCTTTGAATGTGCTTCAGAACCACTGGGGTTTTTTGGCATCTGAAGATGTATCAAACTTATTAAATGATGTTACTTTCACTTTTCTCCCAAACAATTCACCCATTTGTGCACAACATGGACACACTTCTTCAAGATTTTCAGATAATGACATGCAAAATTCTTATTCATTCAAGCTTTCAGAAGTGTTTTTGGCCGAAGTAAAATTAATAAGGTTCTTTTTTTTAAGTTCTGAATTTCTGTGCACAATTTTTCCTATTCATTGTAAGAGACCTATTCAAATGATTCAAGTAACCTGAAAAAAGTTCATATGCCACAGAACATGTGATAGTTCATTTTCCAATATGGAGTTGTTTATTCCTAACAAATAATTGGTCATAATTTTGAAGATCTTAAATTTATGTACATATTTTTTTCAAAATTTTTATTTATAGATTTGTGTGTGGAGTCCAAATTATTTAACTTTTTGCTTTTAAAGTGTTTCTTGGGTTTTTGGAAGTGCCCAGTAAATTGAGCCTTTATCTGAGGTGTGGTAAGGAACCCCAGCTTTTCTCACTGGTGGGAGTTGTTTTTTGTAAATGCATCCATTCAAGCAATTGCATGAGACTTGGAGGGCTAAATTCATGGCTGTTCAGACTTGAGTGGCCCATTCAAATATTAACATGCTGTGAGCCTTGAGGTATATTTTACATACCCAAATAGGCCACAATTAATATCAATCAAATCATGAACTATTCATGACCCATAATTCATGCATGTATCCAAAATTCATCATTTTTTATTCAAAAAAGCATGAATATCTTTTTTGTGAGTAAGTAAATCCCTGGATTTAAGGCCAGATTTGGATTCTACACAAATATTTACTTAGCCTAGCTCCATAGAGTGAATAAGCTTCAATCAACTTTATGAGGTGTTAATATGGAAAATACTTCAATGCCACATCATCAATACCACATAAGAGCATTGTGAAAAAACTTTTTTTTTCACAATTTCATGCCAAAATAATGGGAATGTGAGAAATACCATGTTACATATACACTAAGATTGGTGTTATTAATTTTTTTAGAACTTAAAAACATAATATTTTTACCTACAGTTTTGGTACACCAATAGCCGATATCAGTCTTGAAGCCTGAATTACTATTTTTGATGTTAAAATAGCTAAAGGGGACAAAAGACATCAAAGAGAGCCAGGGTACCCAGCTTCTGAGGCCTCCGAGGCATGGACATCTCCAAAGCTTGGATCCATGTCTGATCATGGCTAAATTAGTATATTAAAACCTTTTGGGAGCTTGGTTACCAAGTTAAAGTCCCATTAAATCATCAGAAAACTGAAACTAAGCTGCTATTTTGACATGACACGGAGGTAAAGAGCAACTCTGACTCCTGTAACCATGTCAAATATTTATGATTTTCCATTCATAGACCTTTAAAGGATGATTTAAACCCTTTTTGGACTATTATTCATTCATTTACCTCATGCCAACTAGCTATACTGTGCTATTTGCAATTCTACATAGAAATAAGGTAAAAACTTCAAAAATTCATTAAAAATACTATTCTTAATAAATCTTTCTGAAGCTTTCTGGACCAATTTATGCTGGTATTATTCATAAATAAGCCAAACTTAATTATTATTTCATAGCTACATTTAAAAGTTTCACTTACAGTCCATTTTTGATAATTCCACATGTAACGCTGAATCTTCAGAAATTCACAGAAAATACAAACTGTGATGAAGATTCCAATAACATTGATTAATTTGATAAATGAATCCTTATTTTGGAATGGAAGCAGACTTACAGCTATTACTCTTTTTATTCTTAACCATAAGTGTGTTGGTAGTCACGTAAAAGGCCTTATTAAGCAATTAAGATCATCTTATGTGACAACAGCTGATGCAATCAATGATCCAAAGATAGTAATTGGTTTCTAAATAACTGGCTGTTTATGTTTCTCCATGTAATGCCTCTGTGAGCTGTTGTTGACTTAAAAGAGTCCTCCTATTTCTGTTTTTTCCAAATCATCTTATTATCCAATTACATCTTTAGTACCAAAAAGTGATTATTAGTTAAATATTATCTGAGGTGTTTCAGCTCTTTTGAATCAATCAGAAAATACTTTAAGCTATATAAATATATAATTTACAATAGTATTTGACTATCATATTGCTGTATTACTTCTATAATACTATTTTAATCTTTGAATCCACAAATCAATCCTTCAAAATCACTCTGCCAATTCTTTACAAGGTATTATTGAAGTATTAGTAATTGTTTTTATTTAATCCTTAAATTGTTTCTCTAGTAATATCTTTCTTCAAAAATTATCTCTATGATTATTGTTGCAAAAGATAATTATATATTAAAGTGACTTTATTTGTGAGCCTTGAGGTATATTTTGCATACCCAGGTAGGCCACAATTATCTCAAAAATAGATTCTGAACTATGCATAACCCATAAGTCATGCATAGATTCAAAATTCATCATTTTTGATTTCAGAAAAGATGAATAACTTTTTATTGAGTAGGTAAATCCACAGATTTAAGGCCAGATTTGGACTCTACACAAAAATTCACCTAGGGTAGCTCCATAGAGTGATTAAGCTCAAATCAACTCTTTGAGGTGGTAATATGGAAAATACTTCAATACCACATAAACAATCCGTGAAAATTTTGTTTTTCTTTATTTCATGTCAAAACAATGGGAATGTGAGAAATCCCATGTTACATCTACACTAAGAATAGTGTTATGCATGTTTTAGGAACTTAATATTATGGTATTCTTACATGCACTTTTGGTACACCCATAGTGGATATCTCACTTGAAGCCTAAAATTCTATTGTGATGTAAAAAAATAAGCAAGGGGGACAAAAGACATCAAAGAGAGACAGGGTACCCACCTTCTAAGGCCTCTGAGGCGTGGAAAGCTCCAAAGCTTTAATCCATGGCTGATCTTGGCCCAACTAGTAAGCTAAAACCTTTTGGGAACTTGGTTACCATGTTACAACTTCAGTAAATCATAAGAAAATAGCAAATAACCTGCTATTTTGACGTGCCAAGGAGGTAAAGAGAAGCTTAGACTCCTTTAACCATGTCAATTCTTAATGACTAACCATGAATAAACCCAAAAAGAGTAATTAAAACCCTTTTTGGACTAGTATCAATTGATTTACATTTGCAATTCTATGTAGAAATGAGGTAAAAACTTCAAAAATTCATGAAAATACAATTCTTAATTAATATTTCTGAAACTTTCAGTACCAATTGAGAACTGTATACCTCATATTAAAAGCAAATATAATTATAGTTTTATATGTGAAATTAAAAGTTTTACTTACAGTCAATTTTTGATGATTCCACATGAAACACAGAATCTTTAAAAATTTACAGAAAATACATTCTGTGATGAAATTTCTTATAACATTGATAAATTTGAAAAATCAATGATTTTATGAATAAAAGAAGATTTACAGTTGTTACTCCTTTTATTCTTAACCATAAATGGGTTGGTAGTCATGTAAAAGCCTCAATTAAGTAGTTATGATAATCTTACGTGACAACAGATGATTCAATCAATAATCCAGAAATGTTTATTGTTTTCTCACTCACTGGTTTTTCAGTTTGCTCCATGGCATGCCTCTGTGAGCTGTCTTAGACTTAAAAGAGGCCTCCTCTTGTGGTTTTTTCCGTATCATCACATTATTATATTATACCTTTATTACCAAACAGGTAAGTATTAGTTAAAACTATTTCTTAAGTGTTTTATTCTCCCAGAAATCAATCATAAAGACGTGAAATAATAGAAATCAACTATAATTTTCTGGAATACTGTTATAAATCAATTTTGATCCATTAAATCCACAATTCCACATCAGATTTCTCTACTATTATCTTCTAAAAGGTTCATTGGATTAATAGTGAATAATTTATCTCAATTCTTAAAGTTTTTCTCTAGTAATAGTTTTCTTCAAGAATTATATTTATAATTATTCTTGTAAAAGAGAATTATATATTAAAATAATTTTATTACTTTAATAGAAGAAGTTTTTATTATTAAATCCTTCTTGTAATTGATTCTTATAGACAATTACTGCTTACTTTTATAATCACTAGTAGTGTATAACACGTAAAAGAAATAATTCTTTAATTATTTAATTGTGGTTATAATAATTTTTTTATCATTACATTTCATAAGAACAGTCATACTACTGTTGATTGATAGTAATATTATCAACAGTTTCATAGACACATCTTACATTATTATTTTAATAAAGAATTTTTATTATTAAATACTTCTTGTCATTGATTCTTTGAGAAAATTACTGCTTACTGTTCTAATCACTATTAGTGTATAACAAGTAAAAGAGATAATTAAATAATTAACTATTAATTGTGATTATGAAAAATCTATTCATTATATTTCATAAGAACAGTCATATTACTGTTGATTAATAGTAATATAATCAACAGCTTCATAGACCCATCTTACACATCCCCACACAAATAAATACTACTCTGACATAATGTTTAATGGGGTGTAACAAACATTTCAGATGACTCTGGAGAGAAAATGAGCCCTTTTCATGCCATTGTTTGAATAATTTGGTGAAGTTCATTGGGCATTTCCTCAAAAATATATGTTTCATCCAAAGAGTTAATACAACAAGTATGAGGAGTTGAGAATACTGAAGAGTTATGAAAATATGGATGAGAAGTTGAGCTTACATAATTGGATTTTATTTGAGAAACCATTGGAATTTGGTTTTGAATCACAGTATGTTTCATTCCAACATCATTTGATCCAAAAGACCTATCATTAGCAATAAATCTTCATTGTTGTGCCAAAGACTGAGGCATTTTATTTGAATAACATTTTGAATTCTCCATTTCAATATTTGTGACAAATACTAAGGCATTTTATTTGAATACAATGTTAAATGGCCCATGGCTTGGAAGATGTAAATAATTGATTAACTTGAATAGAATTGAGGCCTTTCATTCATCTAGTAAAAAATTCTTGGGGAAGATATGAGCATGTCCCTCATATGACAACCAGAGCAACCAGAGGGGAGCTTGCTTTGATATCTGAACAGTAATTGCTAATTCTTTTGATTTTGATTGAGTCAATTGAACACTAAAAAGTAAAAGGAAGTAGATCAGTTTTTTGGTAGAGGTTGGATGAGAGCAATAAGATATTTTAAAGAGCTCACCCAAAACTCCAAAAGTCCAATGATGGCCTCAAATTTGGCTGAATTAATTCCCTTATTTATCTTAAATGAAAAAAATTTGAAGTGAATTGACATTGAAAATAAGGAATTTGCTTGAGACAAAAAAGGCAGTTTTCATCAATAATTGAATCCCCCTGATGTCTCCTTTTTAAGATGAAATAATCAATTCAATTTAATTAAAAAGCATTTGTTTTTATTTATATCATAAATTCATTTCAAATATTTGATAAAAAGATAAAATTTTGAGTTTTCTCCCATTGAGTAATCTAAAGAGGTATTTCTATTCATTGAAAAAGAGAAAAATGATGTTTTCAGTTTTCTAATAATATTATACAAAATAAATTGATTGAAAAACAAGAAATATAATATCTTCCTTTGGTTTTAAAAATTTCTGAATTTTATATGAATGCTTTTTCCCAAATAGCCATTCATTTTAAATTTGAGTGATAAATCCTTCACTGAAGTTTCTAAGACATATAATTGAAAGTATTTCATATTCTTTTTGTCAGTTCAAACATGGAGATAAATTAAAATTTTAATTTGTTTCTATTTGATAAAATAATGTTACATTTTTCAAAATATTAAGATAAACTTAATTAAATGTGTCGCAGGGGCTCTTGTAAGTGAAGAGGGCCTGGCACTCAGTAAACTGTGACTTATGGAGGGCTCAAGATATGGTAAATGGAAAACACACTTAGGAGTGTAATAAGATGAAATTACTAAATAAAGAAATATAAGAAAGCAGCAACAAAATAATAAGAGTAAGAAATAGAAGAGCCAACCACAAACAATTCCAAGTCCACTGTTTCAACCTGTCAGAATGGAAAGAGAAGGGTTGATAAGGATATGGCCACCCAGCTCATACTATACAGGTGAAGAAAGAAAATTCAAAGACTAACTTAAAATTAAATAAATATAATACCCAGAATAAGGATAAGAATATTCATAAAATAATAAATAAACTAAATTAATTAACTGGGGAAAAGTTCCCAGGGGGGAGGAAGAGGGGCTGGTATATGTGAGAATCACCAGCCCTGATCCAGACAGAGAATTTTCATGAGAACAATTGATGATTGAATTTATTCTGGCCAATAAAGGTTCTGTACCACTGTTCAGAGCCTGTACAAGAGATGTGGTGGTCTTGAGCTATCATACAGTTTCAGGATGGTGTATCCAAACTGTATTGGGTGATTCCAACCTGTACAGAAGTTGACAGGCTGTATTGATGAACCAGACTGTATGCATGTTTCAGCAAGGAATATTGCTGAGACTGAATGCTAATACACAGAGTGGATTGTCTGGTTTGAGGTGTTTGATTGGGTGTAATTATGAATACCCTTACCCCTGACTAGTGGTTGTTGCAGTGTCCGCCTCTTGAAGCTGGTGGGCTCCTGAACACCATAATACCCTGCTACGGTTGGGTGGCATCTCAATATCCCCACATTCTTTCAAAAAAATTACTTTTCAACTTATCTTTTCCTATTGATCATTATCCTGAAAATTCAATCTTCCTTTTTCATTTTCATATTTGATTTAATTTATCTTACCCCCATGTTTCTACATTCAGTAAGTCTCTTTAACTCTTGAAATATGTTTTCCTTTGAATTCCCTAAGTATCCTTTTTTCATGCATGGTCCTTGGGCTGTATCCCAAAAAAAGGCCTTAGAGCTCTTCTGCTCAAAAAATGGTGTCCAATGAGTATATGAACCTATATCTAATTTTGATTTGGCCAGCTTGATATTTTGGGTCCTCCTTGCCTTGATTAAAAATTCTTGATACCTCAAAAGAGGGGTCTTGTCCCCATTGTCCTTGAAAAAAATAATGGCTTTGGGGCTATTTTGGACAATTCTGGTGATTCTTGGTCCTGGCCATCACCATGGACAATCTTGAAATTTGTTGATTCAGGGCCATTTCTGGCCTTGTTGGGTTCATTTTATGATTTTGTGTCCTATGGTCCGCGCGCCATAGTACATGGTCCGTGGGTCATGGGCCACAGTCCATATGCTGTGGTTCATGCTCTGTGGGGACTGTGTAGGCCCCTGGACCCAATGATGCTGGGGTTCCAGGGGGTCTATGGGACCAAGCCTTCCACCACATGGCCTGGGAACATTAAGAGGGTCCAGGAGCATCAGGAACCTGACCTCCCCAAAGCTGAAGGGGAGGTCCTGGGTAGTGATTTAAGCCCAAGAGGACATTGAAGCTTCATTTTTGAGGACTTTGAGGGGGGGCATAATTGAGTTATGGCCCCACTTCCTTGATGAATTTTCTCAGGCTTGGAGTGCATTATGCTGTAGCCTTTAATTATTCTGCTTGCATAAATCTTTAGTCATGAGTTTCAAACTGACTGAGCTCACTGAATCTTCTCCTTCTGTGCTTTGTGGTTCTGTAATCCTCAGTCAATTGGCTTCACCTTGGTCAATGGCTTCTTCTTGTCACTTTGATCCTGCCCAAACCTATGATGGTTATAAAGCAGTTGAAGTTCTTGATCCTGCTTTTACCGATTGTTTGGGCAAAGGAAAGTATTGTTGTCAAGATTCCAATCCAAGATATTCAAAGTGCCATTTCTGCTTTGTTGGGAAGAAGCCATGTTGTTTTACTGGACCATTGGCTTCCAACTTCAGAAGATATTTATGGATTAAGAAAGATGGACATTTTGGGAAGGAGCTCTCAGTTTCTGAGGCCCCTTCTCCTGATGGTATTTCAGGTTATTCCAATTGTGAGTCTAGTGAATTTCTCAATTGAGTTGAATTCTGATATCTTAATATAGTGACTTGTTCTGGCCAAAGGGAGGTGGCCAGGTGGACTAATGTTGGAGGGCCCATCCCAGTTAATGGTAGGCCAATATATTTCAGCTCAGAAGTCCCCATTTCCAGGAGCAATTCTGAAGGTGTAGTTAAAATGTGAGACTTAGAGGTATTTTGATATACCCAAAAGACCACAAATAACAAAATAAAATACAAATATAAATAAAATGTGTTTATTCATATTATAAAAGTAAAAATTAAAATTTGAATACAAATTTATATACAAAGATAAAAGTTTAATTATAATTTAGAATAAAAATTACATTGAATTTTAAAATTTTTAAAATACATTTTTACTTGAAAAAATTAAGTAGGAATGAATTTTTAAGAAAATTAATAAAATTAAAATATTTTTGGTAAAAGGTTACATAGAACATATTATAACTTTTTATCTAATAAAAAAACATGAGAAAATTATGTCACCATTGAATTCTTGATGAAAATAAGGTGGGGTCACCTCTGCGCAAAATTAATGTAACTCAACTCTAAATAAGCTTAAAATAGGTTTTTAGTATTTTCTGTACAAAAGTTGAAGATCCTCAAAAACTTAACTCAATTAACACCACATGTGGTGTTCACCATCAATTTTTGTGTTAAAATTGAGGAGTTGTGTGTAGTTTAGAAGTTATGAGGAATTGAAGTATTTGCAATTGAAATGTCAAAATGTGTGTGTGTATTACATGAGTGAAATTCAATTTACATATGAGGTATCAATTATTACAGTAAGTGTATTGTAAAACTCAACTTAATTACATATTTAAATTACAAGTATAATACATGATGAGGACTTGAAAGATAAATAAATTGGAAAGATTAATTTGGAGGTGGAAAAGGAACTCTAGTTCTAAGGGGGAGCCAGACCCCAAAATTCCTTGCTTACAGGCATGAGATGCCAAAATCCACGCAAACGTTCATCATTTTTGGCCTGGAATTGAGTCACAGGGTCTGTGACTCAATTGATGATGAGGTTTGGATACCAACAAGGGCGGTTTTAACTGTTGCCAAGAGGGTAAAGCTATCCTTAAGTTCAAACAATCTTAGTAAAAACAGTTTTAACTGGTTTCTACGTCTCTTGAACACATTCTGACGTGTTTTGAAGGCTCTAGATCAGGTATTACTATAGTAATGGCTGATTTAAGGGTCTAAAAATAGCTAAAACCAGCCCTGGTTTGGTCTAAACCAGGTTTCAATGATGTCATAATTGGATTTTCTGTTGTAAGAGTGATTTCCACGACCGAAAAGAGTAAAATTTACTTTTGGATTAAGAAAATTGATGGCTATAAAAGAATGTCTTCTTTGCTCCACTTTTCTCTTCAGGTTAGAATCTTTTCCTTTTATAATTAGCTTAAACACTGCTAAACCAATCAATAAAAGATTCAAAAAACCCTTTTTTAATCATGTTAAACCTTTTATCCCCATGAAAAAAACATTATAATCATTGTTTGTAACTCTTATAATCATTTTTACCCCTGAACCACCCCATAAGTGAATTAAAGCATCTTTCATCACTGTAAAATTTGGCACTTTGGTCATTTTTGGGTGTGTTTTCTCTTTAAATATCTTTGTAAAGACTTTGTTCCTTGATTAATTTCTTGCAGTTCTTTTCTCAAGTAATTCCGAATGAAATTTCTCTTGACAAAATTTCTTTTGTAGCCTTAAATATCTCTTGTAGAGCATTTTGGATAAATTCTTATTGTTGGTAAAGCAATAAATCTTTATAATATTGTTTTTTCATACTATAAAGTTAATAACAACAGAATTGGTGTGTTTTCTCCTAAAAGTACCATTTCATACTGATTTGTAATTATTTTTTACCTTATACAGATTTTGAGGACAGGAAAAGTACTTGATTTTTAATCCAAGTTTCATATCCACACCTTACATTTGGGGGCCCAGACGTGATATTTTACCTGTGACATAATTTTTGACTCTTTTTCAATATTTTTTTCTTATATTGAAAATTTTGAAAAAATATAAAAAATACTTATAATTCAAAAAATCCATAAAAAAGGATTTTTTTCATATTATAAGTGAGGCTTTATTTTTCATTTCTCTTTAGAAAAAATCTTTTATTACTTAATCAATTGGCTTCTTCATTGATTTTAGTTTCTGAAAACGTGGTAAGACAAGAAAATATTGAAACAGCATCAACAGTAACCAGCATTATTCCTGCAAGTACTGTTTATTCTGAGAATAATAGTACAATTATTATAACTCAGAATAATCAACCAGAACCAATTTTTTTGAATTAATTAGCTTGAATTTAAGTAATACCCTTCAGAAGGCAAAAAATTTGGCCAATAGTAAGTTTCTTCAGGTAAAATTACTATTTTAAGCTTTTTTAATCATGAAATATGCCTTCAACCAGATCAGGAGCCAGCTATAACCCCTCAAGCAGCTCCCAAACAGTTCATAGACATGAGTATGGCAGAAGCCAATCAGTTACAGAAGGACAAGGGTCAGTATATAGCTTCTAAATTAATAAATTATGCCATTCTGAAGCTGATAATACTGTTTTACCTTCAAACAGAGGTAACACCGCCAGAAGAAGCCTCAGTGGACATATACAAAGCCAGCCAGAACGCCTACAACAATGCATTGAATCACAAAGAGTATTAGATCCTTGCAGATCTGTGGGAAAACTGAATGAATTCTTACCTCACTGTGAGAAAGCTCCTGGGCTATCCCAGCACTTTCAAGTTACTCAATGGATGGAATCCATTGTTGGAAAAGAAGAAAATGATTCTTTTAACAGAAGAAGGAGGAAAACAACCCTCCATCACCCAAGCAAGTTCCAAAACAGCCCCAGTAGCCAGAAGCAGAAATTTCAACATGAAAAAGAAAACACTAACTCAGAACAAGGGTAAAGGCAAGGCATCAGCCACAAAGCCTTACAGCCAGGGTTACATTGTCCAAAAAATTCATCATGATTCCATGGAAAATGTATTCCATATGGCCAGATTAATGATGGAATTACAGAAAAAGAAGGAAGCCAGATCAAAATATCAGAAATAATTTCTGACATTTTTGATGCTCTCCCAGAGTTGCATGAAGCTATAAATGACATTAAAAGTCATGTTTCTGATGAAAATTCATCCATTTGTAACAATTTTAAAACAAATAACTTAAGTCTGAGCCAAATAAATGAAAGAGTTATGTGTTTTGAGAAAGTTTGAAGAACCATTAAAACTTCTCATAATGAAAATTCTTTTGGCAATGAGATAAATGAACAATCTTCCATTATCAAAGAATTAACAGACAAATATTCAAAATTCAATATTGATGACATAATTGAAACAAGAATTGAACAAACCATAAGTAGTATCAATACAGCTAACAAGAAAGTCCTTGATGACATTTCAAATTCATTTACTGAAGTAAAGACATATACCATTGCCTTGAAAAAGTGTTTTGATGCTTCACAAAAAGAAGTATCAAAATTTACAATGAAATTGAATCAATTCACTGCTGATAATACAAGACAAACGGAGTTATGGCAAGAGCTAACACATAAAGAAGACATGTATAAAATTAAAGTAATAAATTCAATTCAAGCCTTCCAAAGTTGTAGCAACAGTAAAATGAATTATATTGAACAGATACTGAACACCTTACCTAGAATGTCTACACCTCTGAATCAAAATGAGGGTACAGCAATTCCCAATCCACAAGTACTGGATGCTGAAAATTCACAGTTAAAAATTAATTTTCCACTTATTTTCATAACTTGTAACCATCAATGGGCCAAGCACTCTTAAAAGAAGTACCAAAACTTAAAGAATGGCCTCACTTCAGTGGTGAAGGATAATATGACCATATGGAATTCATCAGAGTTATTGACATGATTAAAGAAGATTTTGAATTAACAGACAGAATGGTAGCAAAAGGATTTAACACCTTGTTTACCAGATAAGCCCACAGATGGTATATCAAATTAAGACAAGCACATGGACACCAAAGTTGGAGTTGGTGGGAAACCGAAATTATTAACAAATTGGCCAATGATGCTTGGAGGTTTAAAGTTGAAACAGCCTTTGAATCTTCCAAATTTAATGCTGATAAAGGCAAAGCTTTACCATGGTTTTGCCAACAAGAGGACAGATTAATGTCATTGTATCCTGACATGTCATAATTTATGATACATAGAAAAATTCTGAGACAATGTGGAGTTGACTTAGAGCTTGCTGTCAAGAGCAGGACTACTGAACAATCTTCAGCAGAAGAGATTATTAATATATTAGAAGAAGTAACCAGCAGAACCAGAATTGGTTCTAGTAGGATGAATCTCAAAACAGGGTTTAATACACCTTGGAAAGATTCTGTGAAAAAAAATCTCAAAGAAAATTCTGAAAATATGAAGTATAAATATTCAGATATAATAAGAAAGTGCCATATTTGCCAAAGCACCACCCACCCAGCCAATATATGTCCAAGAAAGGGAAAAATCAATGAAGTTAACATTGAAAAAGGACCTGATGTTGAAAAAGATGATAATATAATCAAAGACAATTCAGATGATAAGTAATCAATATTTTCTGCATCTTCAAAAGATATAGAAACTATCAACTCCACCTTTGACATCATGGAATCTTATTCCCACTTGCCACAATTAAGTAATGGTCAATTTTATTTGTCAAAAATTCAAGATTCACAACTTATGAAGACCAAACCAAACAGCGGAAAAGGTTATACAGCTGGTAACTCCTGTATAACAGAAGTGGTAATTGATGACTAAGCCACTAATCCTTTACTTGACCCAGGAGCCTTCTGCTCTTGTGTTGACAAATCATTTTTTGAAACTTGTGTACCAAATTTGAAAACCAATTGTTACCAATTGATGGCATAAAATTCAATAGTGCAAGTAATCCAATGAAAGCATTGGGAATTGTTGATACCACTGTTATATTTCCACATATTAATGGAAATTCAAGAATCACTGTTGAGTTTGTTGTTATGGAAAATTTCTCTAGTACCAATTTTATATTGGGAAATGACTATTTGATCATGCATGGCATAGACTTGCATAAAAACAAGAAAATATACTTTACTATTGGAGACAGTAAGCGTCAAAAATTTTACTTTTTACCATTTAAAAGACAAATTACAGTAAGCAAAGTAGCACCAGTCTACTTAGAGCTGGAAAGATTCAAGTCTGAACAGCTAAATGAAGCTGAAATAAGCCTTCATTTTACTGATAGTCAGGAAAAAGAACTTTCTGCCCTTTTATATGACCACAAAGAAGCATTTGCATCAGACAAAGAACCTTTGGGGGCAATTATTATTAATGAAGTTGACATCATCCTTAATATTGAGAGACCATATCCACCACTCTTAAGAGGACATGCATATCCAGAAAGTCCTAAATCAAGAGAAGCTCTAGAAATTCATATCAAAGAACTTCTAGACCTTGATTTAATAAGAAAGGTTGGCCATAATAAGGAAGTAGAAATAACTACACTAGTCATAGTCAGAATCACTGTTGAATTTTTTGCTATGGAAAATTGCTCCAGTACCCATTTTATATTGGGAAAAGACTATTTAATAATGTATGGAATAGATTTACATAACAACAAGGACAGATACTTTACTATTGTAGACAATAAGCATCAAAAAATTGCCTTTTTACCATTTAAAAGACAAATTACAGTAAGTAAAGTAGCACCAGTCAACTTAGAGTTGGAAAGATTCAAAATTGAACAGCTAAATGAAGCTGAAATAAGCCTTCATCTCACTGATAGTCAGGAAAATGAACTTCCTTCCCTTTTATATGACCACAGAGAAGCATTTGCATCAGGCAAAGAACCTTTGGGCGCAATTATTTGTCATGAAGTTGACATCATCCTTAATATTGAGAGACCTTATCCACCACTCTTAAGAAGACTTGCATATCCAGAAAGTCCTAAATCAAGAGAAGCTCTAGAAATTCATATTAAAGAACTTCTAGAGCTTGGTGTAATAAGAAAGGTTGGCCATAATGAGGAAGTAGAAATAACTACACCAGTCATAGTGGCATGGCATAATGGAAAATCTAGAACGGTTGGGGACTTTAGAGCTCTGAACACTTACACTGTTCCAGCCAGATACCCAATACCAAAAATCCAAATCCCCCTTACCCAGATATCTCAAGCAGTGGATATAACCACTGTGGATTCCCTTGAAGGATTTCATCAAAATGTTGTAACACCAAGGGCAAGAAAATACTTAAGAATCATTGCTATTTGTGGAGTATATGAATATTTGAGGATCCCTTTTGGTATCAAGAATGCACCTTCACACTTACATAGAATGATGAATGAAATCTTTCCTGAACAACTTTCAGAAGGATGGTTAATCATTTACATTGATGGCATTATTTTCTGTTCCAAAACTTGGGAAGAACATATGAACAGATTATCCAGAGTTTTGAACAAAATTTAATCTGTAAATATGAAAATTTCCTTAAAGAAATTTCATTTTGTATTTGAAGAACTCAAAGCACTGAGACATGTATTATCTGGTTTATCCCTTGGAATTGAAAAAAGCAAGGTTGCAGCAGTATTTCTGAAACCCATGCCCCACAAAACAAAATTAGTCATTTTTGGGGTTTTCAGGATATTACAGGCCACATATTAAAGATTTTGCATCAATAGCAAGAGCTCTTTCTGAATTATGTGACAAAGACACAGTATTTAAAATGACTGTTGACAGAGTCCAAGCCTTTGAATATTTGAGACAAGCCTTGACCACTGCTCCACTGTTACTGATGCCAGACTTTAAGCTGCCTTTTGAACTGTATATTGATGCATCAGGGGATGGGCTGGGTTCTGCACTTCATCAAGTCCAGATTATAAATGATTACCCCATGGAAGGAACCATGTGTTTCATATCCATACAAATCAAACGAACTGATGCCAGATATAGAGAAAGTCAAATGGAGTTTTTATGCCTTTTCTGGGCCTTGGAAAAGCTAAATTACTTCCTGGAGGGATGTTTTTTTGAAGTGATAACAGATTTTACTGCTTTTAAGTCACTTTTAAACATTAAGACACCTAACAGACATATTCTCAGATGGCAAATAGCTATACAAGAGTATAGGGGCAATATAACTATTGGTCACAAAGATGGGAACATTCATAAAAATTCAGATGGACTGAGTAGATAGCCACTTTGAAGTAATATTGATAATCCTGCTTATGTGCCAGAAGAAGCTTCACCACAAATTCCGATAGAAGGAATAAGTTTTACAGACTTGAACACCACCTTCTTTGAAGAAGTCAGAAGTATTTACATTCAAGATAAGAATTGTAGCATCTTATGCCAATTACTTACTAAGTACTGTGAAGACAATTCTTTGATACATGCCTTAGATGACCAATGGAAAAAATCATATGATGAAGGAATATCACACTTACTGGATGGTATAATGTACCACAGAACTAAGCATACATGTGTCATGACAGTTGTGGACAGGTCCTTGATCAATCTTGTACTTGTAGAATGCCATGACAGCCCTTTCTCAGGAAATCTGTCTGAACACAGAAAAAGAGAAAAAATAAAAACCTGCATATGGTGGCCAATGTGGCAGCAAGATGTTGCAGAGTATTGAAAAACCTGTGACAGATGTCAAAAGGCAAATACCTCCACTGGAAAAAGACTTGGAAATATGATCAAGATCCAAGAAACCGCAGACCTTGGTAAATTGTCCATATAGATTGGGTAACTGGCCTACCACCAGGGGGTGATAAAATTCATAATGCTTGCCTAGTTATTGTTGACAGATTTAGTAAGACTCCAATCTTTCTACCATGTCACAAGGATGATACAGCCATGGATACAGCTCTTCTGATGTGGAATAGATTAATATCATGTACTGGCATATTCACAAACATCATGAGTGACAGAGATCCCAAATTCACCTCAGCACTATGGGTAAATCTTCACCAACTATTTGGGGCAAATTATCCTTCTCTACAGCCTACCACCCACAAACTGATGGTCTGGCTGAAAGGATGATCCAAACCTTGGAAGAAATTGTAAGAAGAGTTTGTGCATATGGCCTTGAATTGAAATATCGTTATGGACTTACCCACAATTGGTGTACTCTTTTACCAGAACTGGAATTGGAATATAGGACATCCATTCATGCCAGTACCAATCAAACTCCTGCTATTCTAGAAAAAGGATGGAATCCTAAATTACCTCAAGATTCCTTGAGGGAAGATTTGGTTGAGATACATCCTAAAGCTGCTAGATTCAAAGGAATGATAGATAAAACTAGAAAGAATGCAGTGAGGTGCATGGAAGACTCCTTCTCATATGCTAAGTACAAATGGGACAAATCACATGCCACTCCAGACTTCAAAGTGGGTGATTTAGTACTTTTATCCACCACTAACCTCAATAACACGAAAGGATGTAAAAAGCTCAAAGACTCCTTTGCAGTGCCTTGTGCTATTAAGGCCCTCTATGGAGAAAATTCTGTTGAAGTAGAATTATCTGAAGAACTTAGCAATAAGCACCCTACATTTCAAGTGAGCTTGATCAAGTCATATAAATCTGGTGATGCTGAAAATTTCCTTTGAGAAATAAAGTTCCCCAAGTTATACCTCCTATTGAATCATCTGGTATTAACAAAATAACCAAAGTTCTCAAAGAAAGAAATTTGAGAACTAATCAAGTAAGGGAATACCTTGTTAGGTACAGTGACCCAACTTGTGAAGATGAATGGTTAGCAGCAAAGGACATACCTGAAGCTACTAAACTTCTAAGAAGGTTCAGAAACACTAGAAATAACAATATTACAAAGTAATATTCTTTTTTTGGGGGAGGGAATGTGAGCCTTAGAGGTATTTTTATATACCCAAAGGACCAGAAATAACAAAATCAGATAAAAATATAATTAAAATGAATTTATTCATCTTATCAGAATAAAAATTAAAATATAAATACAAATTTATATACAAAAATAAAAATTTAATTTTGATTTAAAATAAAAATTGAATTATAATTTAAAATAAAAATTACATCAAATTTTAAACTTATCAAAATACATTTTTACTTGAAAAAATTAAATAAAAATGAATTTTTAATCAAATTAATGAAATTAAAATATTTTCAGTAAAAAGTAACATAAAATATATTATAACCTTTTATCCAATAAATAAACATAAGAAAATTATTTCACCATTGGATTCTTCATAAAAAATAATGTGGGGTCACCTCTGAGTAAAGTTCCTGTAACTCAACTCTAAATAAGCTTGAAATAGGTTTTTAGTATTTTCTGTACAAAAGTTGAAAATTCTCAAAACCTTAATTTAGCTCACACCACATGTGGTGTTAACCATCAACTTTTGTGTTAAAATTGAGGTGTTGTGTGTAATTTAGAAGTTATGAGGAATCGAAGTATTTTCAATTGAAATGTCAAAATGTGCGCATGTATTACATAAGTGGACTGAAATTTACATATGAGGTATAAATTATTACAGTAAGTGTATTATAAAACTCAACTGAATTACATACGTAAATTACAAGTATAATACATGATGTGGAATCAAAACAAAAATAAATTGGAAAGGTTAAACTGGGGGGGAAAGGAACTCTAGCTCTAAGGGGGAGCTAGACCGCCAAAGTCCTTGCTACAGGTGTGAGATGTCAAAATCCATGCAAAATATCTTCACTTTTGGCCTGGAATTGAGTCACAGGGTCTGTGAATCAATTCATGATGAGGTTGTGATACCAACCAGGGCAGTTTTAACTGTTTCCAAGGGGGTAAAACTACCCTTAAGCTAAAACAATCTTATTAAAAACAGTTTTAACTGGTTTCTACATCTTCTACACACATTCTGACATGTTTTCAAGGCTCTAGACCAGGTATTACTATAGTAATGGCTGATTCAAGGGTCTAAAAATGGCTAAACCCAGCTCTTTTTGGGTCTAAACCAGGTTTCAATGATGCCATAATTGGGTTTTCTGTTGTCAGAGTGTTTTCCACGACTGCAAAGAGTAAACTTTACTTTTGGAGTAAGAATATTGATGGCCATAAAAGAATGTCTTTTTTGCTCCACTTTTCTCTTCATGTTAGAATCTTTTCCTTTTATAATTAGTTTAAACACTGTTAAACTCTCACAATGCTGTCTGCCAGACCCCAGCAAAGGGAACTCTTGCCAAAAAGGTTATTAAACCGGTTGAAAGACCGATTAATACTGGCAAGTTGTAGATCACATTCCACCATGTGACATAAACCAATCAATAAAAGATTCCAACCACTCTTTTTTAATCATTTTAAACCTTTTACCCATGTGAAAAAATCATTATAATTGTTTTTTGTAACTCTTATAATCATTTTTACCCCTGATCCACCCCATAAGTGAATTGAAGCATCTTTCATCACTGTAAACCTTGTCACTTTGTTTCCAAATTCACTCTGGTCACTTTTGGGTGTTTTCTCTTAAAAATACTATTTCATACCCCTTTTTTACTCATTTTTTACCTTGTACACATTGTGAGGAGAGGAAAAGTACTTTATTTTTAATCAAAGTTTCATATCCACACCTTATAGAAAAGGATAACACAAATTTCCAATTTCCCACCTTATCCTGATGCTGAAGGTAGTGATTAATTGGATGATGAAGAAGTTGAGGTGGCTCATAATTCCATTGGCCATCAATCCAGTACTTCCCCTTCTCATCCTCCTTCCAAAAGATTCAAAAGTCACATTATTCTAAGCACTCCCAGAACTTTCCAACCAACTCTTTCTATCCTTCCCACTTCTCTTCCTCCTTCTTCACCAAGTTCTTCCACTGCCAGGCCTGCCTTGATTCTAGAAGTAATACCATCCCCCATAGTCACTTGTCAACAACTTCAACCTTTGGCCAGCTCCAGTAGAAAAAGAGAAGAACTTTCCCCTTTGCCCTTTCCTTCCACTCAAGTCTTTCTACAAAGAGAGCGTTGGCCCATCTGATTTAACAGAGAAGACCCAAATAAGGCTAGTGAAAATCAAGATGCTGTGGCGAGGTTGTTTAGAAGGGCTGATAGAAATAGTAGGTAGTTGATTGAGTATGCTAATGATAGGACTATTCCTGGGACTGCCTCTGAGGAATTGTCTGCAAACTTTGCCTGGTATGAAGATGAACTGATCAATGATTTCCAGAGAAGGTTTGATCATTTGGGTAGATATAACTAGTTTCCTTTTCCTTGTTTGTGTTTGGTTTGACTTCTATCCCCACTCTTATAAGATACTAAAAATAAAAATTAAATGGAACCTCCCAATACATGATATGGGAGGGGATGCTGCTGCTTTAAAGAATAAAAAAAAGAAAATCATACAAGTAAATAAAGAAAAGAAAAAGAGAGAAAAACAAAGAGAAATAGAGTAAAGAAAGAATAAAGAAATTCCTGAAGTTTGTCCTTCTTGTGGTGAGTTGCTTTATATTGGCCAAGGATGTTCTGAAAAATAAGAACCAAGTATTTGATGCTCACAGAGTGGCCAAGGTGATGTTTTACAAGAAGTAGAACTCTCAGGAATGCATACAAGGAGATGGAACTTACTTTCATAACTTCCACTCCCCAGCAAGCACCATAAAGGAATAATTTGGCCATAATTGTCTTGAATAGTAATAATTTGCATAAGTTGGGAAAGAAATAATAAAAGAAAAAGAAATAATTTGGCAGTATCTTGATATAAAGTCCAAATTCAAGCATATTTATGTTTCAAGGCCTTTTGAATCTATCCAAATAATTGGAAAGTGCTCACAAAGTGACCAAGGTGAGGCTTACGATATATTTGGGTAGAATACCCCCTGAAAGGTGCATGCCAGGAGAAGAACTTACTTTAATAAATTTCAATCCCCCCCAAGCACCATAAATCAAACTCTTGAGGTATTTGGTCCAGGCTTGTCAGGATAAAATGAGTGGAAATATTTGACAAGGTCTGGTGAGCTGGTAAGGTTCAAATCTGGCTCCCACGTTGTTCCTTCTGGGTCTTCACCAAATCCTTTCCACTCTACAAGATACCATAATTTAGGTCTTTTTATTTTTGAGTCAAGAACCTGAGCCACTTCCCATTCTTCTTGTTCCTCCATTAGGATTTGTGGTGGTGGAAATTGATTCCAATTTGGGATACTTGACTGCTTGACTGGCTCTAGTGATGACACATGGAAGCCGGGGTAAACTGACTTCCATTTCAAAGGCAACTTGAGGTAATATGCATGGCTTCCAGCTTTCTTAAAGACTTCAAAATGTCCCAACCATCTTTCTGAAAGCTTCTTGGTGGTTCTGTGGTCTTTATATTCTTTGAGGCTAGCCATACTTTGTACCCAGGCTGGAAATCTGGTGGAATTGTCCTATTTCTATCTGCATATTTCTTGAATATCCTTATTGCTTACTCTAATTCTTCTTTGACTACTTGCTGTACTGATTGGAGTTTTGTTGATAACTTTCTAACAGGTGATGCTTGAGAAATAGGGCTTGAGTCAAAACTGGGATTTCTTCCATAAATGGTGAAAAATGTGATTGCTTTTTTGATGGGTTTTCTGCATTATTTTAGGCAAATTCAGCCAGAGGGAGCCAGATGTGCCAGTCATCTTGATGGTAACTGACATGCATCCAAAGAGACCTTTCTAGAATATGATTTACCCTCTCTGTCTGTCCATCTGTTTCAGGGTGAAAATCAGTTGAAAGATCTCTTGATATCTTGAGCTTCTGACATAATTGAGTCCAAAATTATGAAACAAATAAGGATCCTCTATCACTAACAGTACTGGCTGGAAGACCATGTTTGGAGAATACATGTTTAATAAAGATTTGAGCTAAGTCCAGGGAAGTGATTGTTCCATGAGTTGGAATGAAGATTGCCATTTTTTAGAATCTGTCCACAACTAATAAAATATAATTAAAGCTGGTTGACAAGGGCAATTGAGTGATAAAGTCCATTGATAATCAATTCCAAGAACCAGGTGGAATTTGAAGAGGCTTGAGTAATCCAAACTTCTTATGATTAATGTTCTTGCTTCTTGAACATTGCTAACATGAGGACACATAGTCCTTAATGAATTGATTCATGCCAGCCCAACGAAAATCCCTCTTTATGAGCTTGAGGGTCCTCTCCTGGCCAGGATGGCCAGCCAATGGTGATTCATAACACTTTTGAAGAATGTTGAGTTGTATTTCTTCATTTCTTGGGACTACCACTCTATCTTTGAATAATAATAACTTGTCTTGAGCTTCAAGAGTATAATCTGAAATTTATTCACCTCTTTCTAGTTTCTTGAGTATTTCCTTGTAGTCTTTGTCTTTCCATGCTACTTTTTGAATCTGATCAACCAGCTATGAGAATATTTCCACCTTAATTGAGAGGAATCTTGACTCTTGAATTCCATCTTGCTTGATTACTTGATGAGAATTTTGAATATTCTTTCTGATAAAGTCCACCCCCCCTCTCTGTGTACATGTTTTCCCAACGTGACAAGGCATCTGGTAAAGTTTCCAGCCTTCCCAGGCAGTAAGTTATGGTGAAATGAAACTCAGAAAGAAATTCAGCCCAATGGGCCTGACAACAAGTAAGAAATTTGGAAGACATGAAATACTGAAGAGAAGAGTGGTTTTTCAAGACCTCAAAAGAATTGGAAAGAGAAATAAGAAAAGCCCTCCAGTGCTTGAGAGACCAAACTATTCCAAGGAGTTCCTTGTCATGAATTTCATAGTTCAGCTCAGCTGGTAGAAGCTTGCAGCTATTAAATGCAATGGGATGTTTTCCTGAGTCATTCACCTGACTCAGTACAGCTCCCAAGGCATAATCAGAGGCATCAGTCTATAAAATATCTGGTAGAGAATGATTGAAATGAGAAAGGATAGGAGCAGTGGTGACAACTTCTTTGAGTATTTGAAACTGACTAAGAGCTTCCTCATTGAAGATAAAAGGAGAGTCTTTTTTGAGGAGGGAAGTGAGAGCAGTGATTTTTTAGAGTAATTTTTAATTAAACAAAAATAGGAATTGACAAATCCAAGAGAAGATTGAAGCGCTTTGATGTTCTTGGGCTGTGGCCGATTGAGAATTTGTTGAACTTTTGAAGAAACCATCTTGAGACAACATAGCCCAAGTTTTCCACACTTTGAGGCTTTGGAAAACAAATTATTGTCCTTCAGTCTTTGGAGAACAGAGGTCACATTTCTGCAATGTTCCTCCTCAGAACTAGAGAAAACCATAATATCATCTAAATAAACTACAACAAAAATTTTCAAGAAATCTGAAAATATATCATTCACAAGATTCTGGAAAGAAGCAGGATCATTGGTAAGGCCAAATGGCATAACCAAATACTCATAACTACCATATATGGCTCTAAAGGCAGTTAAGTGCTCATCACCCTGTTTGATTCTCAGAAGAGTATTGGCACCACACAGATCTATCTTGGAGAAGATAGTGGAACCATTTAATATGGTAAAAAGCTGGCTCATATGAGGAACAGGAAACCTTTTCTTCCTAGTGACAGAATTTAGTTTGTGGTAGTAAACACACAAACAAAGGCCACCATCCTTTTTCTTAACAAAAAGGACAACTGCTCCTGTTCAAGAGTATCTTGGCCTTATGAAACCTTTCTCTACATTCTCTGAAATGTAGGCCTGTAGTGTTTCTGACTCTTGATTTGATAATGAGTAGATAACAACAACTGGATTTAGAAGACCCTCCAGCTCAATATGATGATCACAGGTGCATTGTGGTGGAAGTTTCTCTACTTTAACCTTGGAGAATGCATCCAAATATTGGTGATAAGCAGGAGGGACTACCTTCAGCAGAGTTTCAATCTCTTCTGGCTCTTCCTCCTCATCCCACTTCTCCTACAGGGAGGCATGAAAGTATAAAGGAGGAAGGTCCAAATCCCCTTGAAACAGATGAAATGAAGATATAGTAACATCTTCTCCAACATCTTTTATTTCTTTGAATACTTCATATCTTGATGGAAGTAATTACTGAGAGGGAATGATGGAAGGGATATGGACAGAGGGAGGAAGGGAAGGTGTCTTAAGTTCACCAACCAGAGCGACACTGTTGAAAGCAGTGGCAAAGTCATTACTAGTAGAAGATTCAATACCACTAGAATCATAGGTGATAAACCCATTTTTCCAATCACTAATGGGATTTAAATGGTATAGCAAATCATAGCCCAATATTAGGTATTCTCCCTTGGGAAAATCTATGATAAAAAATTTCCATTCAAAGCTTGGGATGGAAGGAAACCTCACTACCCACTTGGTATAATAAGTTATGAGCCAGGAATGGGATTCATTTTAATCCAGAATGAAAATATGAATCATTTCAGAGAGCTCTGACACAGTCAATGAGTACTTGAGAACCAAAGTATTTGCAATAAAAGAGTTTTTAGCACCAGAATCAATAATAATACTATAAAATATATCAGAGACACAAGGAAAAATAAGAAATTTCAAGTATTTCTTGAAACTAGTATTTAGAGTGCACAATTGTGCTCTTGAAGAAAATAAGTAAGAACCATTGAAAACAACATGATTCTCACTCAGGATTTTCCCTGCTTGCTAGGGAAGCCTCTTGATGATCCAGGCTTGTTCTGGAAAGCATAAAATCATAAAGAGTCATAATCTGAAGAATGAGTGAAATGAATTTAAATGGATGAAAAGAAAGAAGGAAATATGAGCTAATTAATTTAATGTCACAGGGGCTCTTGTAAGTGAAGAGGGCCTGGCACCCAGTAAACTGGTACTTAGTTATGGAGGGCTCAAGATATGGTACATGGAAAACACACTTAAGAGTGTAATAAGATGAAATTACAAAATAAATAAATATAAGAAAGCAGCAACAAAATAATAAGAGTAAGAAATAGAATAGCCAACCACAAACAAGTCCAAGTCCACTGTTTCAACCTGTCAGAATGGAAAGAGAAGGTTTGATAAGGATATGGCCACCCAGCTCATACTGTACAGGCAAAGAAAGAAAATTCAAAGACTAACTTGAAATTAAATAAATATAATACCCAAAATAAGGATAATAACATTTATAAAATAATAAATAAATTGAATTAATTAACTGGGGAAAAGTCTCCAGGGGAGGAAGAGGGGCTGGTATATGTGAGAATCACCAGCCCTGATCCAGACAGCTAATTTTTATGAGAATGATAGATGATTTAATTGAGTCTGGCCAATACAGGTCCTGTACCGCTGTACAGAGCCTGTACAAGAGATGTGGTGGTATTGGGTTATCATAAAGTCTCAGGATGGTGTATCCAAACTGTATTGGGTGATTCCAACTTGTACAGAAGTTGACAGGCTGTATTGATGAACCAGACTGTATGCATGTTTAAGCAAGGAATATTTCTGAGACTGAATGCTGATACACACAGTGGATTCTCTGGTTTGAGGTGCTTGAGTGGGTGTTAGTATGAATACCCTTACCCCTGACTAGTGGCTGTTACAAAATGTCAATTTCACTCAATGAGAAGGAAGAAAATTGGACTAATTCTATTTTCTCAAAGTTTTGAGACTAGATTTTCATCAAGAACAATATTTATAGAGCTCAAGTATTAAAGTTCTTTCATTTTAAAACTGCAAAATAAAGGAAGAGATGAAGGATTTATGGGCTTTATCATTGAACATTTGTCTCAAAATTTCAATTTGTATATGTTTCAACAAACAAAATATAGCCAAATCAAAAAGATATGGGCAAAGAGGCTTCATTCGTTTTGATTTACTGCAATTTTTTTTTCTATATCAAAACTCAGTAAAACAAAAAAAATTGGTTTTTTGTAGTTTTATGCTCTATATTTTTACATTATAGCTAAAAAAATTAAGTAATTTTCTTTCTTTATGTGATATTTTAATTGATTCAAGCTTAATAAGAAATATCATCAGCGTTTTATCTATTAAAACAAGAGAATTTCTTTATCAATTGAATTGACTTCAAGATAATTCATTTATGTCAAATAACTCTTATTGTTCTATTATTTTTCTTGAAAAAAACTAAATTCTTTTCGGTTTCTCCAAATCTTTTATTCAACTTCTAAAAGGTTTAAATCATAAGTTAAATTCAAATTATTACTTTTATTGAACATTTCAATTTTCTTTCTTTCTATTCAAAATATGAAAAATTGTTGAAGCCAATTCAACCAGAATATTGTTTCAGGTAGATAAAAAATCAAAAGTGTATTTATCATTCACCTATAAAAAATGAAGTAAGCCTTCTATAGATTACTTCCTAATCTCAATTGAAACTACATACTCTTTCATCTTCCTCATTTCATAGTTTATAATGATATTCATGCTGAACCAAAGATTGTAACAATTATTTTTAACCATTTTTTAAGCTTTTTAATTGAGAGAATTAGATCTTATGAGAAGTAAGATGTTATATCTTTCTACAAAGCTAATTAATTGATTTTCATGAACCCATATTTATTCCTTCAAAAGTGAACTATAAATTTTTTTATTCAAATTTGTTTGAATTATTTATGTAATTTAATTTACTTTTGAAGACGTGCATTATCCATATTTACTAATGAGGATAGTGAAAATGAAATACAGCTTTAATTGAATAAAAATGTGACTATACTTCAATTATAGACTTTTTGAAAATTGAACTCAGCTATTGTATTTCTTATGTGAACAAAGGATTGTTTATTAAAATATATACCACACTGAATAACCAAGTTCATTATTAATTCCTGAATATTTTGAATTATATAATTTAATGCACTTCAGAATTTTAGTGTATTATTCTTATTTAAAGGGAAATGTAATAACCTTACAGTTAGTCATAAGAACAGCTTACTTAAAACCCCAAGGTTTGATTGAGCACAAAAAGCATCTTATACCAGTACTAGCAAATTAATTATAATAAATTTATCAGATAAATAAGTGTTCTTTAATCTAAAATAATATTCTTGAAGTATTATCAAATTATTGCTTCATTAATAGTAGAAAATCTTTTTGTAAATATGTGCTATGTGATAGAGATTACCTTTCTATTATAAACAAATTCAGAGATATATTAACTATTTGTCTCCATAAATAACCAGTATCTGAGACTTCCAATTTGAAGAAATGGTGATTATATTGAAAATCTTTATCATTTTTAATAAATATGATCTATGTGTAATTCCATGCACCAGACAGGATATATGTTTGGGTGATGAAATAATTCAAATTTGTCTTAAAAATAATAAATAGTACATTTATGATATGTTCAAAATATATGAAGCTAAATAATTTCTCTTTTCCAAAAATATTTCAATTTTGCTTTCCTTTCAAGTTGCAATCCCAGAAAAAAATATATTATTTCAAGGAAATATTGTGATATATGGGAATAATTTCCAAATATTTACTCTTCTTTAAACCATTTTGAGAATATACTATCAGGGGATAAGAATTTGGAAGAGATGGAAAAAATAATTGTTATCAAAGTGAGATATTAATTCCAAATGAATACTCACTTGAATATTGAATGAAAACTCTATGTATATAGCTATAACTTATTCATGGCTTTTGGAACAGGTCTTCATGAAAATAACAAATATAGCGTATTTCAGGTATCTTGATACTTACTCTCCAAAGCTGGTTTTTCAAAGCTTAATTGTATGAAAATAAGATGAATCCTTTTTAAAACCATCTTATTTCATCTTACATACCCCTTATTAGAATTTATTCTCCTGGGCCAAAGGACCAGGAAGTGGACAGTGTCCTAGTCTGCTACCATCTAAAAAAATCAAAAAAACTGTACATGCATTTTCAGAATATGACTGAAGAGCTGTTTAAGCTATATAGCTGTATGTTTCAATTTTACAGTTCCGTAAAGCTGTATTTAACAGCTGTATTTGTAGTTGAAACTGTTGTTATTGTATTTGCTAATACAATAGTTCAAGAAATGTACATCAAAACCTAACAAGATGATAAAATATATATGCATAATATATTCAATATCAAATGTACTTAAATACCTAACTTACGACATATAATCTTCCCCTCAGGGGATATCTTTATTTCTCAATTCTAATCTCAACCATTTTAACAATAAATTTGAATTCTTATCCAGGTACGCTTTCCAAACAGGGGAGATCTTAAAGCTGCATTACCCGGATTAAGATTATATTTTTATTGTTATAGTGGTATTCTAAATTTTAAATTAATTAAAATTAAATATATTAAAATTATAATAATCTATAATAACTGTCATGGAGAGTAGACTGTGCCGCATAACTCAACATATACATCCTGTAAGCCTATTATGTAAATAGTTGATACTTAAAACTACAGAACACAAGTGAACAATAACAATTATTACATATTTGTCCTAACAGGTTATGGGCCTTCATCAAAATCTAAACATCATACTATTTTTTTTTAAAAAAAAAAGGGGGACACCTTGATTTTTTATTTGGACGTCACAATTAGGGATGCTTAACTGTGCACCGAATCATTTGGAAACCACCTGACAGATAATGCACTATGATATCTTCTCTTTCCTCATTTCTCATCTTTTTCCTCTCTATTGTTTGTTGACACCAAGAGACCACTCATATCACATTTCATAAAAAAAACTCATTTCTCTCTACTATCTAGCTTAAACATTCCCATTTCTTTGTATCTCTGCTTACTTCCTTTTTTCCCTGTCATTTTCTCTACTGCTTTTCAACAGACAACTACTATAATTCATCAATTTCAAATATCTAATTGCAAAAAGACAAAAAAGAATAGTAGTAATTATAATCCTACTAACAATCTCACATACCAGTAACCCTTCAGATGCTGAGGGGGTATTCAAAAAAATTGCACCCAGACCTATACCAAACCAACATTCCTTCAGACTCCATTGACAATAACATCAAAACGAAGCAGCAAGAACCAACCATGTCAACAACAAAACCTGCACCGAATCCAGCTGAATCAGAAACTAATGTTAACCACCACCTATCAAGAGTATGGACAACCATATCACAAGCAAGGGCATTGATAAAGAGTGAACATATACTGAAACTGGATGGAAGCAACTTCAAGTCATGGAAGAATAGGATATCAATCATAATAGACAATTTTATTGATGACACCAATTTTCTACATCGCAAAGGACCAACCCTATCCAGTGACGAGAAAATATGTGGTGGCATCCTAATCTACTCTCTCCCAGAAACCATTCAATCAGAGGTAATTCACCTATGACCCTGCAAAGCCATCTACGACCATTTGAGACAACTATATCATTTCATCACGCGGTCAGGCCAGCTATTGGGCTTGAAAGAATTGTTAAATGCCAGGATGCAATCAGAGGAGGCGCCATCATCATATGCACTTAGGCTGCAATTGTCAGCCAGCAAGTTAATTCAACAAGGAGGCACCTTCAGTGAGGACCTTTTACTGGGATTGTTACTGCAAAGGGGGATCCAGGATCAAGAAATGGCAAGAACGGTGATGTTACAACTTGAAAATGAAGTAGCGAATAAATGACGGAATCCAAATCTCACCACCTGCCACCAAATCTTGAAATCAGCCTACCAATAACATCAGAGCAACACAACGCAGGCAAAACAGGATGAGCCCATTGTTTTCAATCAAGCCTCCATCGTCAACTCATCAGTACAGGGCCGATCTTACAATTCAAACAACATAGACCCAGCCATGCTGAGGGCGGTCATATGAGGTACATGCCACAACTGCAAGAAAACAGGGCATTTTGCGCGTGACTGCCGGGCAAAAAGGACCGGCAGCGCATCCTCAAAATTCAAAGCCTACTATCCCATCATCACACCACCAATGTGGCCTGCGGCTAGACCATCGACAACAACAGGATCACGGCAGACTATTACCAACCCAACCACCTAAATAAACCAACGTCCCCATTAAATGTTCAGTTTGCAGAACTAGGTGATGACAAAGACCTGATGAATTTATTCCAGGCAGAGGTTGCAGGCAATGAGAATGTAGGTGGAGGGGAGCCGGTATGTGACACTGGGGAGACCCATTCCTTAACTTGCAACAAGGAAGCTCTGTATGGGTTCCATCAGCTAAACAAACCTCTTCTGCTATCCGTAGCAACAAAGACAGGGGGGAGAGACAGTTTTGTGACAGGCATCGGTGCAATGGCATTTCCGGGATTGCACGGCAAGGTTGTAATAATAAAAAATGTTTTTTATTCACCTAGTGCCACTGCAACACTAATCTCCCCAGCATCCATACTGTGAACTGGTGGAAAAATGTACACCCAAGGGGACAACCTCATGTTTTCTAATGCAGACCATATACCCTTATTAATTGCTAACTTCAACACGCAGCAGTGCTGTTGGTTTTTCCCACCATGCCTAAAACCACATGAATTTAGAAGGTGTATGACACCAATTAAACATGAAATTGTAAGTTTAAAAACAAGAGTAGGCAAACAAGGTGACTGTGATCTAGGGAGGGATGAGACCCTCATGTGGCACAAGCTCTTTGGCCACTGTGGTATGCAAGGACTACGGAACTTTCTAAAAGATAGGATTGGCACCAGCATCAGTAAACACTTAAATAATACCATGGATAATGGCGCTGACTGCCTGATTGCAAAAAGTAAGCGCTGGAATGAGCTGCTATTGAAAAAGCGTCCGACGGAACCTATGGACATTGTTGCAAGTGATATCATGGGGCTTCTTGAGCAAGCAAACATCAACTCAGGGTGTTGGGCGCTTACCATACGGGACATTGGTTCAACATATGGTGAGTGCCACATCATCATAGCAAAAGCTGATGCTGCAGCAGTGTCACAGGGCGTTATTATAAGGTGGGAAGTTAAGTGTGGCAGGAAGCTTAAAACGTTGCGTACTGACAGAGGCGGTGAGTTCTGGTCAAAAGGCATGAACCATTGGTGCTCAATGAAGGGGATCATGCACAAACAAAGCCTCCCTATGCATTACGAGCAAAGCAGTGTCGCAGAACAATACAACAGGAGTGTTGCAGACATGGGACGGATGCTGCTATGTTCATCCAGCTTGGGAAATCAATTCTGGGGATATGCCTTCATGTGGGTAGCGTACACTAATAAAAACATCCCGAATGAAAGAACAGGAAGGTTGACACCGGCGGAAATGCTATTCAACAAGAAGCCACAATTGGATAGGATGCGGATTTTTGGAGAAAAAGCATACATACAAATTCCTTGGGAACACTGTCATAAACTTGATGATAGGGCTCATGAGGGGCATGTGGTGATGTATTTACAAAGAGCAAAAGGATGGTTATTTTACATCCCAAGAGCTAACAAGACAATTCCTTCCGCACGGGCTACATTTCCAGGTACTAACCGTCTGACAAGCATCCTCAGGAAAGGTCACCCATTTGATCCTCAGGCTGTAAAGCCAAATGAGAAAATGGGAATCCCATTCCTTTTTAAACAACATTCGGCTGGGAAGTTTTGGCAAGGAGGAGATCTTCACAAAGCAGGAGCAAACGGCAGTGAAGATTGCTAAACCATCTAGCAAGATACCAAAAGGCTACAAGGAAGCCATGAATAGCGACAAGAAGGATGAAGAGTTACAGAATATGAGGAGGATGGATGTGTTTGAAGTGGCACACTATCAATAGAGGATGGATTTTTTCCAAGAAGATTGACAATTTATCAGGACAAGTGCGTTACAAGGCGCGTTACGTGGTGCAAGGCAATGGGAAATGCTACAACGACAAATACAAGGAAACCTTTGCCCCGACGGCCACATTCAGCGCATTGTGGCTGTTACTGACGTGGGCCACAAACCACAACTGGTTAGTCCACTCATTTGATTTCACCGCTGCTTACCTGAATGCACCGATAGACATGTACATGTGGATAAAACTGCCAACATGGGTTGTTGCCTAAAAAGGCACTGTATGGGACCAAAAAAGCCGGAAAATGTTGGTGGGAGCACCTGGGGAGTAAGCTCAAGACACTCGGTTTTTCAAAGAGCGCTTTTGAAAATAGTGTATACTTCAACATACGAAACAGTGCGATGACATGGATACACATTGATGACGGAATAATAATTACACAGACAAAAAAATAGTTAGACAACTTAAAACAAGGGTTGGAGAGTAACTTCATGATAAAGTGGAAGGATGGTGTGGAGAGCATGATTGGTATGGAAGTACAGCGCCAGGCAGCGGGTTTTACTTTAACCCAAAAACAACTCATCAAAAGCATCATGGCGGATCACTGGGATGGAAGAAAAGCCAACACCACCCTTTTACCTGCGAAAAGCAAAGTAAGAACGCTCACACAAGATGACATGATCATTAACCAAAAATCCTTCCTGTCCATCATAGGGAGTTTGAGCTACATTGCCAATGGCACACAGCCAGATATCAGTTTTGCGGTAAATCTCCTAGCCCGACATGCACAGGCGCCTGGACACCAACATTGGACCCTGCCGCAGCATCTACTGGGATACCTTCAACACACCCAAGAGAGAGGGTTAAAATTATTTCCAGACAATGAAGAAATCACGGTATCATCAGATGCGAGTTGGGGAGGGGAATTTTCCAGATTGACTCATGGTTACTTAATGACGGTACACGGCTGTGCAATCGCTTGGAGCTCCAAGAGATCAACGACGGTGGCGTCATCGACTGGCCACGCAGAATAAATGGCTCTAAGTCTAGCATCCAGACAAGGTATGTGGCTGAAGTGGCTGATCAAAGATGTGTTTGGAAATGATATGCGTGTGTTATTACTATGCAACACTGAGTCTGCTATATGGATATCTAAAGACTCCACATCAAACAAAAGGACAAGACACTTGGATAGAGACTTTCACATTGTCAACAAAATGCTATAAACAAAGAGGTGGAGTCAGACTGGGTTTGCACACGGGACATGAAAGCCGATGGGTTAACCAAGAGCTTGGGGCCATTATTGTACCATCGATTCTGCTCCCATTTTCTATCATAGGAACCTTTACAGGTGTATAGGTCGAGGGGGAGGGTGTCACGGAGAGTAGACTGGGCCGCATAACTCAACATATACATCCTGTAAACCTATCATGTAAATAGTTGATACTTAAAACTACAAAACACAAGTGAACAATAACAATTATTACATATGCGTCCTAACAATAACTGTTAAGTGCAATACAGCACAGTATACTGTAAAGTACTCTACTTTCTGATCGCAGCTCATCATGAAAATTAGTTTGAAACGAAATTTCTTTTTTTGATTTGCAATTTTTGATTATAATTACTTAAGAATAAAATCTTTCTCATTAACCTTAAAAGATCATTTCAAATAAGTGGTACAATAATGAATCGGCGATTTTTTCTCCTGTTTAGTAAACTAAAGAGGTATTTTTATTCATTTAAAAAGTTAAAAATACTTTTTTCAGTTTTTCAATCTTATCATAAGGAATACATTGATTAAAAAAAAGAATAGAAAATCTGCCTTTTCTTTTTGAATTTGAAGTGTATGTTTTCCCAAAATAATTATTCATTTTGAATTTTAGTGGTAAATTCTTCACTCCAATTTATAAGACATAATCCAAATAATTGCATATTCTTTTTTTAAGTTGAAGCAAGGATCTCAATGAAAATTTTGATACCTTTTTATTTAATTTAAGTAAATTTTTCAGAATAGGAAAACAAACTCAAGGAAAGCCCAATTTCCCTTTCTTAGAAGGTATAATATTCAACAAATTCTTATTTTCTCGAATTTTTGAAACTCTTTTTTCATTAAGAATAATAGATATTTATGGAGCTTAAGTATTTGAGTTTTATTTTTATCTAAAAATTTCGAAATGAAGGGAGAGATGAGGTCTTGATGGGTTTTGTCATAGATATTTTGTTTCAAAGCTTCAATTTTAATATCTTTTTACAAAAGAAATCTATCCAAATTCAAAAAAAAACCTAGCGAAGAGCCTGCATTGTTTTAGGATTTCCTGCACCGTTTCTGCATATAAAAACTCAGGAAAACAAAAAAAGATGGTTGTTTTGAGGTTTCTTTTCTATATTTTGACATTACAGCTGGTATTTAATTAATATTCTTTAGTTAGGTGATATTTCAATTGATTAAATTATGATTGGAAATATCATCAGCCTTTTATTTATGAAAATAAGAAAGTTTCTTTATCAATTGAATTGATTTTAATATTATTAATTAAAGTAAAATAACTCTTACTTCTCTATTATTTCTCTTAAAAAGACAAAATTCATTTTTTGTTTCTGTAAATTTCTAATTCAACTTCCAAAAATCTTAAATTATAAGTACCATTCAAAGTATTATTTTTATTTTTCATTGGAATTTTTTTTCATCATTTTCAAAATATTAACAGTTGTTAAATTCTATTAAATCATATTCTTTTTTGAGAAAAATCAGAACTCAAAATTGTAATTAATCTTCACCCAGAAAAAAAAAGTACTTACTCTATAGATTACTTACTAATATCAATTGAAAGTACATACTCTTTAGCTTTCTTTATTTCAAAGTTTGACATGATTTTTATGATTTAACTAAATAAAATAAACATTATTTTTAACCATTCTTCTAAGCTTATAAGCTGAGAGAATGTGTTCTTATGAGAATTAAGCTTTAATATCTTTTTTATGGCTGATTAATTCAGCTTCATCAACCCATATTGATAGCTTCAAAAGTGAATTATTAACTTTTTTTATTCATATTTATATTTATTAATTATGAGATTTGATTAACTTTTGAAGATATACATTATCCATAGCCCCTAATAAAGACAATTAAAATGAAATGAAGCTTCAATTGAATAAAAATGTGACTATTCTTCAATTATAGACTTCTATAAGATTCACCTTAGATATTGTATCTTTTTATTTGAAATAAAGGCTATATATTAGAATATCTATAGAACACTTAATAATTCATGTGAATATTGATTCTTGAATCTTTTTAGTTCTATAGTTCAATTCACTCCAAATTTTCATCAAATTAATTTCCATATAAAGTAAAATATTATAATCTCATAGTTAGTCATGTAAGCAAATTACTGAAAACCCCAAGGTTCGATTGAGCACAAAAACCTCCGAATTTCAGTATTCATAAAGCTCTTACAAGTCTATCAGACACGTGAGTATGCTTCCAGCTAACATAAGATTGTTTAATTATCATAAAAAGCTAATTCATAAATAGGACAAAATTGTTTTTTCAAGATGTGTTACATGATAGAGATTACCTTTTTATTAAAAACCAATTGAGAGATATACTAAGTTCTTTTTTCCATAAATAAATATTAGCTAATAATTCTTTTTTAAGGGAATATTCATCATATTCAAAAGCTTTATCGTTTGCAATTTGTTTTTATTTCTGTGTAGGTCTCTGCACCATACAGGGTATATGTTTGGGTGATTAAATATTTCAAATTTGTCTTAAAAATTCTAAAAATTACATTGAAAATATTTTCAAGAATTTATGAAATTGGAGTATTCCTCTTTTTCACAAATATGCTCATTTTCCTTTATTTTAAATTTGTTATCCCGGGAAGAATATACAGGCTCCAAAGGAAATGTCTTTATATATGGGAATAAATTACAAATATTTACTCTTATTTTGGCCATTTCAATAGGATGTTATCATGGGATAAAAATTTGAAAGAGAAAAAAACAACAGCACTTTTTTTACCACAAAATATTACCTTCAAATAAATATTAACTGCAATATGAAATGAAAATTCTATGTATAGAGCTATAGCTCATTCATGGCTTTTGATGCAGGTCTTTATGCAAAAAATATATATAGAATATTAAAGGTATCCTAATAGTCAATCTCCAAAGTTTTTTTTTCCAAGCTTCATTCTATTAATTTCAAAATAATTCCTTTAGGATCATATTATCCTATCTTTTGTACCCTCTATTAGAATTTATGCACCTGGGCCGAAGGACTGGGCGGTGGGCAGTGTCCTATTCTTTATAATCTCAAAAAAATTGTAAAAACGATGTTTCAAAATTCTTAATTTTTGATTCAAGTTTGTAATATTTAAATTGATTCATTCAGAAAATATAAATTTCATAATTGAAATGCGTCAGGTTTCATTGCATAGTTTAAATACATTTGAATTGTCTGAGCTCAGTTGTTTTTAACTACATCTCAATTACAATCAAATATTTAATTGATAATCTGTATGAATCTGGATTTTTGCGCCAATTGATTTATCAAATAAAGCTTTAGCATCATTACGTAAATCTATAAGGAAAGTATCTGGAGATTTGTATTATTACAGTAAACCTGAAATTTAAAGAGGTATATTTCTATTTCTACTAAGATAAATCATACGGCATGAGAACACTTAAGGATTTGTTTATTTTTTTGAACGCCGAATTAAATTTGAATCAGGAATTTGATTGGATACTGTATTTTTACTACACTTTATTTCTTAATTAAAATTTTCGGAAAATAAATCAGATTTAAGATAGGAAGTTTTTTTTCAAAAAGAATAAGACAAAAAAACACAATTATTTTCCTGCAAAAACTTAAAATCACCCTTTTTGTCCATCCTTTGGTTCATCTTTTCTGAATTTTCAATTTTAAATAGAATAAAAATTATAATTCTATAGTTTTTTCTTGGTTTTCTCACTTTAAAATAAAAAAATTGAATTCCTTTGTGCTTTTCTAACTTAAAAATGAAAATTCAAGCTAATTCTTTGATTCAAGCTGAAAGAAATCCATTTCTTCATTAATTTGAAAATATCTTTTGCTTACTTTAAATATTAAGCTCATTGGAAAAAGGATATTCAGCTCATAAAACATTCTTTTCTTCAATTTAGGCTTTTTGAGATTGAGGAACAAGTATTAATTATTGAAAAAAAATTAAGTTGATCATTTTTGTATTTTTTAATTCAGAACATAAAGAGCTAAGGATTACTTTTGTCAATATTATTTAATTTGAGATATTAAAAAATATTTTCATGGTTTTTTTCAATTCATTTTTCAAATATGAAGGTTACATACACCCATATTTGCAAAACAATTCTGACTTAGTTGTAGTATAGAAGAAAAATTGAATTTCTCATTTTGTCACCGGAATGGAGATTACCTTAAATAGAAATATTTATTTCCATCAAGAATAATGTGAGGAGTAATTTGCAACCTCTCCAAGGTTAATCAAAAATCCCATAATTCAGAAATGTATGATTTATTTTTAGACATTTAGGACAAAAATGAAGAAAATTAATCATCAATTTAGAAAACTAATTTGTTTAAAAATCAAGAAACAATGAAGATAAGATCCCTTTTCAAATCATTTACTACTCATAAAGAAAAATCAAAAAGGAGTAACTATTCCATGAAGATATTTCTTTGATTTCTGAATTAAATTGGGATCAAAAAATCTGAAAAAATACCCCATAGATTTTGAACGCCTTTTTTTCTGAAAATATTTCAATGCTATTTGATTTCTTGAAGTATAATCTTTATCTCATTCAATATGTTGAGAAATTAACATAAGTATGTGATTAATTTGGTGTCTAATAGAATTCATATAGTTTTTTACAAAACAAATGTTTTATTTTTAATGATTTATGTTGAGTTCTTTATTGAATATCTCTGAGATTATTTTTTCTACTCTTTTACTCTCATGAAAGAAGCTATAAATTCCCCTTATTGTTAAAGCTCAATTGATGAGTTGATTTAATTTCTTTCAATTTGACATAGATATTTTGAGAAAATCTTGATTCTTTCTTGAGCTTTTATATCTGAAACTATACTTACTCTTTGAAAGGGAAATTTGGAAGATTATTTACATTTTTTCTTCTTATGTTGAAAGAAGATTAAATTATTCAAAAAAAACATGTTTCTTCCTTTGATATTCATTCATTGATCATTTGTAATAAAAATATTTTTTCATGAAGTGGAAAAAATCAAACAAAACATTATTATAAAAATCAATCATTGCTTGAATATTAGAAATAAAAATTATTTTCTCAAAAAAAGGGATTTTCAAGATACTCTTTATTTAAAGACCCTCTTACCTCACTAAAGCCAAATACTTATTTCCATTTTTATTTTTTAGTTTATGTCTTTTAAGATCTTCAGTTATCTGAAACCCAGTTGAGGAACATAATGGGTTAAAATAAGATGATTATAATCCATATCAAGAATTATTTTTGAAGGAAAAAAAGCAAAATATTCCTTCTTTCTGAAGAAATTAATTGATTATAATACGGATAGTAGCTTCTAAAGAGATTGAATCTTCTATAGTTCCCAAATAAAATGAGGTCGAAATTTCAAAACCGATCCCTTCTGAGCTGAATTTAATCTAATATTTATGTTTATTTTTATTATTTACTACACAAAATAAAAATTTATTCATTTTAAAAATATTCATATTGATAATTTACAAAAAAATTCATCTATTTATGATAAACTTTATCTCTTCAACTTCAGAATTGAACTTACTATCACTGAAATTTTTTTAGTTTAATTAAAATAAATAATAGACATCATGTTATGCGGTTCTAATTCTTCATAGATTTTAGGAAATAATAAATTCAAAGGTTGATAAAATACCATAACCTATATTTTCAGAGGATATAATAAATTACTCTTTTAGAATTTAATTGTATAAGGTTCAGTATATCGGAGCCATAAATTTTTAAAACCAAAAAATTTGGCACTAACTCAAATGATAACCAGTTTTTTTGGTGGTGAACAAGCCAATGGGAAATGAAGTTTTGTGGAATGGTGGGTTAATATGAATAAGAAATTTTGAGAAATTGAAGACCTTGTTATCAATTCATTAGCTTTCAAACCAAAATTCAATGTGAATTTTTGTTTCTATCAGCCCATTTATTTGCATATATATTATTTAATTTTTTTTAAACACAATTTGAAGAATGCAGAATAATAATTTTCCAATAAGGCCTACTAAATAGGAGAATTTCTAGATATTGAATGCAGAAAGGTTATTTATCTAAAGCATTTTTAGTAAAAATTGAGCTGTCAATGAGTATATTTGCATCCAATAGTTGTTTTGAAGTCCATAATTTGAAAAGAAAATGCATAATCTCATAAGAAAAACATTGGGAGTTTATTTTTCTTGGCTTTATTTCATAAAATTTGAATACAAGAGCTCAGCTTATTAATTCAATTTTTTTTAATTCAAGATTTAATACTATTAATTATGTGATTGTTTCCCCAAGTGTAAGGTTAATTATGGAAAGTAAGAAATCACATAGATGCCCACATTTGATGATTATATTTATATTCCGCTAAAGGTTTCTAAATGATATAATTGCAACAAATTCCTCTGTTATTTTTGGTGCAAATAATGACATATTTATCATGAAACAAATGGTTATATCCAGTACCCTTTATCAAGAATAAATATTATGCAGTTAAGAAATCACAAAATGAAATTTGAATAAATGGAAAGGTCATAAATTAAGGAGATTACTTTTTCACAAAGTCAAGGTGTATCTTCAGCTTTCAAACTGTTAATTTAAAAGCAGGGGTTGCAAAAATCAATGCTCTTTTGGGAAAATAATTTATCTAATGTTAAAAAGGAAGTCAATGTATATTTTATGAATAATTTCAATAGTTTTTGGTAGAATTTTATGTCTTAATTATATGTTTTCCACAATAATAATTAGTATTGAAGTTCTATCCGTCACTGAATGCAAATCAAAAAGCTTGTAGAGAAACTTTCTTATTAATATTTTAATACTTTCTTCCCCTTCAAGATTTTATGCACCCAGGCCGTGGGACTGGTTGGTGGGAAGTGCCCCATTCTATAATCTAAAAAAAGCATGAGGACTGTATTTCAGAAAATTGAGCTTTTGATCAAGTTTTTTAAGTCTTCAATCGATTTATGCAGACCAGGACAATTGAAAGAATTACCTATAATTTACCCAATTATGGAACTCTCTTTTACCTTACTTTTCTGAGAGTACTACTTTAAGACTAGTATCGTCTAGCTTTTTTTTGTTAATACCCCATTGTTTCCGTACCCTATCAAACAGATGGGGTCCCCTTTTTTGTTATTTAAACTAGTCTTCATCTCTTGTTCCATTGTTCCCCATCTAGTTCTTTCTGTTCCTCTCTCTTTCGTCCAGGTTGGCTGCGACTCCCCTGTCCCTGATACTCTGTTGGCTTAAAGACTTATGTCTTGTTGCCCATCTTAGGTTAACTACCTTGTCAACTTGTCTCCTTGCTCTTCTGAAATTAATCTAGTTCTTTCTGTTCCTCTCTCTTTCGTCCAGGTTCGCTGCGACTCCCCTGTCCCTGATACTCTGTTGGCTCAAAGACTTACGTCTTGTTGCCCATCTTAGGTTCGCTGCGACTCCCCTGTCCCTGATACTCTGTTGGCTTAAAGACTTATGTCTTGTTTCCCATCTTAGCTCCTTTTTACAGATTATGAGACTGGTCGTCTTTACATCATGAACAATCGAAACTTTGAGCTTCCTGAAGAATTAAAACTCTCGAGTACCAACTACCTACAGTGGAAGCCTCGAATGAAAAATCTCCTCACCTTGTTTGGATATTACCACCTCATCACTAGGACCAAAACAAAAGAGGAATCCGCCATTGCAGACAAACTAGATCAACGTCGAAAAGAAAAGGCTCTGGCAATTCTTTGCCTAAACTGCGATGTGAAAGTTGCTGACCAATTCATCCTCGAAAGCAACGACGATCCCAGTGCTTTCTGGGAAATTGTCGACAAAAGTTTTTCCCCTAAATCTGTTCAAAACCAAACTAAATACTTCAATGAAATTTTCTCTTTCGATCTCACTTCTGGACAAATAGATAACAACATCAAAGAAATAATGAGTATCACCCGTAACCTCTGTAGCCTCATAGACAACAACAAAACAAAACCCTCTCTTCTCATAGATTCCATGATCGCCATATGGGTTATTATTAACCTACCTCCTCATCTAAAACTCATAGGCGAAATCTTATTGCAAAACTTCAATGGTAATACAAATCCTCCCTCCTTAAAACACCTCTGGGAAGAATTCCGACTCTATTCACAAAGACAAAATCATAAAAACTCTTCAGCTCTTGTCTCCATTCAAGGAAATCCAACAGCCAGCCAACCAAACCTACCTGTTCAACAAAATTCTCATTCTAACCACCCAAGCAATTCCTTCAATAGTAATTTCCCTCGTCAAAATCAGCTCAAAAATTTTCCTCGATGTGCTCCTGGATGGCACAATCCCTTAACAAAACATAAAGAGGAAGACTGTTCCTTCCTCAAACCCAAAGGAGCTAAACCAACAGTCGCCTTAAATACTCAAGCTAAGCTAAACAAAAGCCAAGCTATTATCCTAGACTCTGGAGCAACTGATTCCATGTTCAATCATATGGCATACTTCACCGAATTTAAAGACTCAACGCGAGTCATCCTTTTAGCGAATGGATCCCAAATAACCGCAAAAGGCATAGGAACTGTCAAGATCGAACTTCCCCATTCCTATCTAGAAATCAAAGAAACCTTTATTGTCCTGACCTATCCAATTGCCTTCTTAGTATGGGGTCTCTCCTGAAAAATCACTACGTTCTTCAACCCCTTAACGGTAACAGCTTTAAAATTACTGACCGATCCAATAGAACAATTCTTGAAGGAGATTATTCCTCCGGTGCTCTAATTGTCAAACAGTTCCAATCATCCTCCACCAGTTATGTCAACACAACCCCAAACAAATTAGTTACACTACACCGATCCAGTGGACACCCTTCTTTTGACTACTTTATGAAAATGTATCCCCATCTCAATGTCCAACCATTCTCCTTCTTAACCTGTGATTTCTGCAAAATGACCAAGAAGCCCTTTTCTGGCCATTTTCCTCCTGCCACCGCTAAAGGAGAAACTCTCCATCTTGATCTCTGCGGCCTGATCACTCCGCCTTCCAAATCTGGGGTCAAATACTTCCTCAGAATAGTTGACTCTTTCTCTCGCTATGTCTGGGTAGTCTTCCTACAACAAAAATCCAAAGCTAAAGAAAAGATCAAGAACTTGATCCTCAAAATTCACCAAACTCCTCTATCAAAAGTATCTAATGTAGTTTCCAACAATGGTTCTGAATTCAAAAATCAAGACTTACTCACCCTTTTTCAAAAAGAAGGCATCACTTATCTCACTACATCCCCCTACACTCCGGAACAGAATCCAGTGGCCGAAAGAGGAAATCGAACCACCATGAATAAGGCCAGATGCCTTCTCAAAGACTCTGGCCTTCCTCTTTCCTACTGGGCTGAAGCAGTCAATACAGCCGTGTACCTAGAAAATCTGACCCCAAACAGTTCCATCGATTTTGAAAAACCTTTTCAAAAATGGCACTGTCGGGAACCCTCACTCAAATACCTCCATCCCTTTGGATGCCTTGGTATATACTACAACAACTATATTAATGGAAAGTTTTCAGACAGGGGAGTCAAAGGAGTGTTCCTGGGGTACGGGGAAGGACATCGCAGTTTTGGAATCCTGGACGTGGAGAAAGGTAATGTCATTCTTTCTCACCATGTAAAATTTGACGATGATGTTTTCCCTTATAAAGACCTCGCGTTCCCTAAACAAGAATCTCTTGACCTCTTTTTTCATGACCCCCCTTTTTTTTGCCATCTGACTCTGCTTCTTTGCTTTCGCTCAAATCACCTGTAACCAATAAAAATCTCCCTCTGATTTCCCTGCCGATTGAACCAGAAGTGATCCCCACAGACATCTTGACCACTCCAATGACCAACTTGCCTAAACACAAAGGGTACACCTGGGTCCCCGAAACCACCAATCTCAACCAGAACAAAATCATCAGCGACATTGATCCTCGAAACATCCTAAATGAATCCAGACGAAAAATCCACTCTATCAACTCTGTCAGTACCCTTAACTCAGATCCAAAAAACTATATTCAAGCCTTGCGGAGCCCAGAAAAAGATTTCTGGATTGACGCTATAAGAAATGAACTCAAAAATATGACCAAACATCAAGTATGGACCCCTTCAAATCATCCACCCTATTTGAAGCCGCTAACTACCACCTGGGTTTTCAAAAAGAAGACCAATGAAAATGGCAATCTCACTAAATTCAAGGCCCGACTCTGTGTTAGAGGCTTCAGTCAAACAGAAGGCATAGACTACGACAAAGTCTTTGCTCCCACAGGAAGACTGGCTTCCCTTCGACTTCTTCTTACCCTTTGTTCTCTGAATAAGTTTGAAGTCCACCAAATGGATGTTCGATGCGCCTTTTTAAATGGAAAACCAAAAGAAGAATTATATATTTTTTATCCCGATGGTCTCCCTCAATCCAGCGAATTCAAGACACTACGACTAAATAAATCCCTCTATGGTTTAAAACAAAGCCCTCGATGCTGGCACTCCCAACTCAGAGGCACCTTGATCAAATTAAATCTACACCCTTCAGAAATAGATCCTTGCCTATTTTACAGTAAAGACAAACTCAAACCCCTCTACTTATATGTTCATGTTGATGATCTCCTTTTTGGAGGTAGCTGGGTATCCGACTTCAAAGATAAAATACAAGAATATTCTGACATGGAAGACCTAAATGTCAGTAAATATGCCCTAGGCATTCGAATCATACAAAAAAGAGAATACACCAGCCTCATTCAAGATAAAATGATCTCCAAGATACTCACCGAATTCCAAATGGAAAAATGTAGAGGAAACTCCTCCCCCCTTCCTTCAAACTATCAAGAACTTAAAAATTCTGACCTGGTCGAAACAACCAAAATCCCTTTCAACTACCGACGAGTCATTGGACTTCTTCAATATTTGGTCCAATGCACTCGACCTGACCTTGCCTTCTCTATCTCATTCCTATCCCAATTTTTAGAAAACCCTAAAAGTCGACACTATCAAGCAGTATTCCATGTTCTTAAATATCTATCCCTCACCAAGACCCTAGAGCTTAAACTAGGAATCCAAGGTTTAACTCACTCCCCTGACAAAATTCTATGTTTTACCGATTCTGATTGGGGAGGTGCAAATGAGAAGAGATCCTTCTCTGGGTCTGTTATTTATTTTTTTGGCACCATTGGGTGGAAATCACAGAAACAACGTGTCGTTGCTCTTTCTTCCGCTGAAGCAGAATACAATGCCCTGAGTAGCTGCTGTCAAGATAGTGAATGGCTATGCCAACTCATCTCTGAAATTACGTTCAAGAAAATCACTTCCACCATCTATTCTGACAATCAAAGCTCCATAGCTCTTGCCTCCAATTGTATCTACCATCATGGCACAAGACACATTGACTTCAGACTTCATTTCGTACGATCCCTAATCGAGGATGAGAAAATTATGCTAAAGTATATTCCTACTCAATATATGGTGGCTGATCTACTCACCAAAAACCTTCCCTACCCAAAATCAAAAGGTCATATCGAAATCATCTTTGGAGGTCAACACAAGTTGCAAGGTACGGAGGAGTGAAAGAATTACCTATAATTTACCCGATTATGGAACTCTCTTTTACCTTACTTTTCTGAGAGTACTACTTTAAGACTAGTATCGTCTAGCTTTTTTTTGTTACTACCCCATTGTTTCCATACCCTATCAAACAGATGGGGTCCCCTTTTTTTTTATTTAAACTAGTCTTCATCTCTTGTTCCATTGTTCCCCATCTAGTTCTTTCTGTTCCTCTCTCTTTCGTCCAGGTTCGCTGTGACTCCCCTGTCCCTGATACTCTGTTGGCTTAAAGACTTATGTCTTGTTGCCCATCTTAGGTTAACTACCTTGTCAACTTGTCTCCTTGCTCTTCTGCAATTAATCTAGTTCTTTCTGTTCCTCTCTCTTTTGTCCAGGTTCTCTGCGACTCCCCTGTCCCTGATACTCTGTTGGCTTAAAGACTTACGTCTTGTTGCCCATCTTAGGTTCGCTGCGACTCCCCTGTCCCTGATACTCTGTTGGCTTAAAGACTTACGTCTTGTTGCCCATCTTAGCTCCTTTTTACAACAATACATAATAGAAAGGTGTCAGGTTTGAGGGTGTTGTTGCTCAATATATATTATAATTGATATGAATTAATTTTATTAATAAATATAATTATTATTCACTACGATCTACTATCATTAATGTAATTACGTATATAAATATGTATACTATCAATTGCAAGTTACGCTTTGAGAGTCTCCCCTTTTGGTGCGTACCTGAAGTATAAAAAATTATTATAGAATTTTTTGAGATTAGTAAATTTTAGGAAAATAATAAAAGAGAAATCTCCCCTGAGGGAGTAATTTAATGAAGCGAATTTGATTATTTATATTCTATTTACATGATTAATTAATTTGTCTTTATCATTAGGTTAGGTTTATCAATTATAAGCATATATTTTGTATTGTATGGTATGTATAATACAACACTCCCTCCATAACAACTTGTTATGTCATGTTGCTTCCGATTAAGAATTTCTTGACGTTTAGTTGGCCCAGACTTTTTGTCGTGATATCTGCCATTTGGTCATGAGTATTTATCCAGGCCAATTTTATCTTCTTAGAGTTAATCAATTCATTGATCAGATTAAATTATTTAATCATATGTTGGGTCTGTTTTCTACTAACTGTGTCATTAGCAATGCCTATTGCCATTCCATTTTCTGATAGTAATAGGGGGCAGAAATTATTTAATAGTTCATGGCACATGTTATATAGCCAAATACATTCCTTTGCCGCAAAAGAAAGTGCAATATATTCCGCCTGAGCAGTCGATGATGCCACTGTTTCCTTCCTCTTTGATTTCCAAGCTATTGGATTTCCTCCATGCAGAATGATAAATCCATGTATTGATCTGTTCCCTTCCCCTCCCCAATTAGCATCGACATAAAATTTCAAGCTGTTAGATTCTTCATTTTCTGATATCTTCAGGCTAACGTTGTTGGTCTTTCTCAAGTAACCAATGAGGTTTTCAAGTGCCTCCCAGTGGAAAGGAGTTGTTCCCATTGAGAATCGTGCCAAGTAATTTACCACATAAGAAATATCTGGTCTTGTCCCCTGCGCGATGTACAGTAACATCCCTATTCTTTTTAAGTACTCCCTATCCATTTCTTTCGACGGATTGGAGATAAGATTGCAGTTTTGTGGTAAAGGAGATTTGGAAGTGATTCTGCTTGGCGATAAGTCAGTAAGTTTATCAATAAGTTCAGTCTGATTAATCTCAAATCCATTATCAGTTTGCTTTATAGACAGCCCCACAAGACAACTTATTGCCACATCCCATTTGATCTGTAGGTGTCGATCCAATTCTGATGAGATGAACTGAATGACAGAGTCAGACAAACCTGCTAAGGCACCATCATCCACATGAATCCATAGCATGGCCTGTCCTTTGTCAGAATTGTAAAAGTAAGTGCTTTTATCCTCACCGTTATATTCAAATCCTATTCGCTGAAGAATATCTTTAAGGTGTACCCACCAGCACCAAGCCGCCTGTTTGGTGCCATATAATGCCTTCTTGGGCTTGAGTACGGTGTATTGCGGCAGGTCTATTCCTTTTGGTGGCCATATATATGGTTTTATCAATGATACTATGCAATAAGGCTACTTTTACGTCAAATGTACGAACCTTCCATTTTTTCTTGCATGAGATTGAAAAAAGCATTCTAAGAGCCACAAAGGTAGGTGTTGGAGCAAATGTCTTGTCAAAATTGATACCATGAATTTGCCAGAAACCTCTAGCCACCAATCGCCCTTTGAAACGTCCTGGTTTTCCTCTCTTCAAAAATACCCATTTCGTACTAAGGATAGATTCTCAAGGAGTTTCCTTTAGTGCCTCATTAATTTTAGTAGAAACAAAGAAGTTTTGTTCATTCATGCTTTCCAATTCCTCCATCATTGCCTTTTTCCATTGATCTGCTTGAGGTGAAGACACCGCCTCTTTAGAGGTTGTTGGCAAAGCTGTTCTTATATCACTTGATAAGTTTAACGTTGAAATAAAAGAGTCCTATGTATTGAGTTGTTTGATCATTGATCCATCAAATAGATTGGTCACCTGAATTTTAGATAGCATAGATTTTTTCATTGATTTCTTCTGAAAAAAACTTTCTTCATCAAATTTCATGCTAGCCAAACATATCACTGTCCCTCGTTCTGGGATCCAAAATAGCCACCCCTTAGAATCCTCCATTATTCCCAGATGATATCCCACTAAGCCTCTTGCCCCCAGGTCTTTCCTTGCTTGATGATTGAAAATATATGCCTTTGCACTGAATATTGTTAGCTGAACCAGCGATGGTTTCCTAGATCCTACTAATTCATAAGGGGTCAGCTTGCTGTAGAATGTAAGGTTCAATTAAAAATCCATGCAGCGTGTCTAAAGGCGTATGGCCAGAGAGATGTCGGAAGGTTAGCAGCAATCAAAGATGTCCTAGCAATTTATGATATAGTCCTATTTGTCCATTTTGATGGTGCTTGTGAGCCTTAGAGGTAATTTCATATACCCAAAAGACCACAAATACAAAAATAACATATTAATATAAATAAAATAAATTTATTTATATTATTAAAATAAAAATCAAAATATAAATATAAAATTATATTAAAAATAAAAAAATTAATTACAATTTAAAAATAAAAATACATTAGATTTTGTAAGTGTAAAATTACATTTATACTTGAAAAAATTAAGTAAAAATGAAATTTTAACAAAATTGTGAAAAAATAAATAAATTTGGAAAAAAAGTTAAAAAAAATTACTATAGCTTTTTATCCAATAAATAAACATACAAAAATTATTCCATCATTGGATTCCTCATAAAAAATCAGGTGGGGTCACCTTTGAGTGAAATTCTTGTAACTCAACTCTAAATAAGCTTAAATTAAGTTTTTAGTATTTTCAATACAAAAGTTGAAAATCCTCAAAACTTTAATTTAATTCACACCACATGTGGTTTTAACCATCAATTTTTGTGTTAAAATTGAGGTGTTGTGTTTAGTTTAGAAGTTCTGAGGAATTGAAGTATTTTCAATTGAATTCAATCAAAATGTCAAAATGTGCGCATGTATTACATAAGTGAACTTTGATTTACATATGAGGTGTCAATTATTACTGTATTGTACTGTACAATTAAATTGAATTACATATGTAAATTATAAGTATAATACATTATGAGGAATTAAAGGAAAAATAAATTGGAAAGATTAAATTTGGGGGGGAAAAGGAACTCCAGCTCTAAGGGGAAGCTAGACCCCCAAAATCCTTGCTGACAGGCGTGGGATGTCAAAATTCACGCAAAAGTTCATCACTTTTGGCCTGGAATTGAGTTACAGGGTCTGTGGACTCAATTGATGATGAGGTTTTGATACCAACTGGGATAGTTTTAGCTGTTGCCAAGAGGGTAAAACTACCCTTAAGATAAAACAATCATATAAAAAACAGTTTTGACTGGTTTCTACGCCTCTGACACACATTCCGACGTGTTTTGAAGGCTCTAGGTCTGGTATTGCTATAGTAATGGCTGATTTAAGGGTCTAAAATGACTAAAAATGGCTTAAACCAGCCATTTTTGGTCTAAACCAGGGTTCAATGATGCCATAATTGGCTTTTCTGCTGTCAGACTGTTTTTCACGACTGGCAAGAGTAACGTTTACTTTTGGAGTAAGAGAATTGATGGCTATAAAAGAATGTCTTCTTTGCCCCACTTTTCTCTTCATGTTAGAATCTTTTCCTTTTATAATTAGTTTAAACATTGTTAAACCAATCAATAAAAGATTCCAACCACCTTTTTTAAATCATTTTAAACCTTTTAACAACGTGAAAAAATCATTATAATCATTGTTTGTAACTCTTATAATCATTTTTACCCCTGAACCACCCCAAAAGTGAATTAAAGCATCTTTCATCACTGTAAACTTTGTCACTTTGTTTCCAAATTCACTCTGGTCACTTTTGGGCTTGTTTTCTCTTTAATATACTTTTTAAAGACTTTGTTCTTTAATTAATTTCTTTCAGTTCTTTGCTCAATTAATTCCAATTGAAATTGCTCTTGAAGAAATTTCTTTTGTAGCCTTAAGATATCTCTTGTAGAGTATTTTTTGGATAAATTTTTATTGTTGGTAAAACAATAAATCTTTATAATATTATTGTTTTATACTAGTAAAGTTATGAACAATAAAATTGGCGTGTTTTCTCTTAAAAATAATATTTCTTAGTATTTTTAATTGATTTTTACCTTATAAGAATTTTGAGGACAGGAAAAGTACTTGATTTTTAATCAAAGTTTCATATCCACACCTTAAATTTGGGGGCCCAGCCGTGATATTTTACCTGTGACATATTTTTTTACTCTTTTTAAATCTTTTTTCTTATATTGAGAAATTCAAAAACATATAAAATACTTATAATTCAAAAAAAACCCATAAAAAATAATTTTTTTCATATTATAAGTGAGGCTTATATTTTTATTTCTTTTTTGAAATATCCTTTTTTTTACTTAAGTAATTGGTTTATTCATTAATTTTAGTGTCTGACAACATGGTAAGACAACAAAACATTGAAACAGCCTCAACAGTCACCAGCATTATTCCTGCTAGTACTGTTATTGTGACTCAAAATAACCAACCTGAACCAATATCTTCTGAATTGATTAACTTGGACATAAGTAATACCCTTCAGAAAGCTAAGAATTTGGCCAATAGTAAGTTTTTTGACATAAAAATACTATTTTAAGCCTCTTTAAACCATAATTATGCCTTCAACCAGGTCAGGAGCCAGCTACAACCCCTCAAGCAGCTCCCAAAAAGGTAATAGACGTGATTATGGCAGAGGCCAATCAGGTACAGAAGGAAAAGGGTCAGTTGATGACTTCCAAACAACTAAACTGGGTCATTCTGAAGCTGATAATACCATTTTACCTTCAAAAAGAGCTGACACCGCCACAACAAGCCTCTGTGGACATATACAAAGCCAGGCACAGTGCATACAACAATGCACTTCAATTCAAAGAGTACCGGATTCTTGCATACCTGTGGAAGAATTGCATTAATTCTTACCTGGCAGTAAGAAAATTCCTGGGCCATCCCAACACTTGCAAATTGCTCAATGGATGGCATCTATTGATGGAGAAGAAAAACATGATGCTTTTGACACTAGAATGGAGGAAAAACAACCCTCCACCACCCAAACCAGTGCCAAAAACAGGCCCAGTGGCCAGCAGCAGCAATTACAACATGAAAAAGCAGCCACAAACTCCAAACAAGGGCAAAGGGAAGGCACCAGCCCCAAAACCTTACAGCCAGGGCTACAGAATCCCAAAGATTTAGCAGGATGCCATGGAAAATGTATTTCAGATGGCCAGAACCATGATGGAATTACAGAAGAAGGAGGAAGCCAGATTAAGATTCCAGAAATGATTTCTGATATATTTGATTCGATCCCCGAGTTGTATGATGCTATAAATGACATGAAAAAACATCTTTCTGATAAAAAGGAAGCCATTTGTAACAACATTAAAACAAACAACCTGAGTCTGTGCCAAATTAATGAAACACTTATGTGTTTTGAAAAAGTTCTAAGAACAATTAAAATTTCCAATAATGATAATTCTTCTGGCAATATAATAAAAGAACAATCTGCCATTATTAAAGAATTAACAGATAAATATTCTAAATTCAATATTGATGACATAATTGAAACAAGAATTAAACAAGCCATAAATATTATCAAAACAGATAACAAGAAAGTCCTTGATGACATTTCAAATTCATTTACTGAAGTAAAAACATATACCATTGCCTTGAAAAAGTGTTTTGATGCTTCACAAGAAGAAGTATCAAAATTATCAATGAAATTGAATCAAGTCACTTCTGATAATACAAGACAGACAGAGTTATGGAAAGAACTGACACATAAAGAAGACATGGATAAAATTGAAGTAATAAATTTAATACAAAGCTTCCAGCAAGAATACAGAAATTCCCAAAGGTGTAGCAACAGTCAAATGAATGACATTGACCAAATAATGAACACCTTACCAAGAATGTCTACACCTCTAAAACAAAATGAGGGCACAAGAATTCCAAATCCCCAAGTATTGGATCCTGATAATTCACAATTAAAAAATGAATTATCCACTCCTTTTCATAACTTGGAAACATCAATGGGCCAAGCACTCTTGAAAGAAGTTCCAAAACTTAAAGAATGGCCTCACTTCAGTGGTGAAGGAGAGTATGACCATATGGAATTCATTAGAGGTATTGACATGATCAAAGAGGATTTTGAATTACCAGACAGATTGGTAACAGCCAGTTTTAACACCTTGTTTACCAGATCAGCTCACAGATGGTACATCAAAATAAGACAAGCACATGGACACCAGAGTTGGACTTGGTGGAAAACCCAATCATCAAAAAATGGGCAAATGATGCTTGGAGGTTTAAAGTTGAAACAGCCTTTGAATCTGCCAAATTTAATGCTGATAAAGACAAAGCTTTACCATGGTTTTGCCAACAAAAAGACAGATTAACAGCATTATATCCTGACATGTCAGAATTTATGATCCATAGAAAAATTCTGAGACAATGTGGAGGTGACTTAGAGCATTCTGTCAAAAGCAGGACTACTGAACAATCTTCAGCAGAGGATATTATCAATATACTAGAAGAAGTAACCCCCAGAACCAAAATTGGTTCTAGTAGGGTGAATCTCAAAACAAGGTTTAATACACCTTGGAAAGATTCTGTGGAAAAAAACCCCAAAGCAAATTCTAGTAATATTAATTATAAATCTGCAGATACAGTCAGAAAGTTCCATATTTGCCAAAGCACCATCCATTTAGCCAATACATGTCCAAAAAGGGGGAAAATCAATGAAATTGACATTGAAAAGGAACCAGATGTTGAAAAAGAAGACATAATTGAAGACAATTCAGATGATAAGTCATCCATATCTTCTGAATCTTCAAAAGATATAGAAAATATCAATGCCACTTTTGACATCATGGAATCTTATTCCCACTTACCACAATTGAGCAATGGTCAAGTTGATTTATCAAAAGTTCAAGATGCACAACTTATGAAGACAAAACCAAACAGAGGGAAATGTTGTACAGCTGGTAACTCCTGTATAACAGAAGTGGTGATTGACAACAAGCCCACCAAACTTTTGCTTGACCCATGAGCCTTCTGCTCTTGTGTTAGAAAATCTTTTCTTAAGACTTGTGTACCAGATTTTGAAGACCAATTGTTACCAATTGATGGTATAAAATTCAACAGTGCAAGTAACCCAATGAAAGCATTAGGAATCTTTGAGACCAATGTCATATTCCCACACATAAATGGGAATTTAAGAATCACAGTTGAACTTGTTGTTATGGAAAATTGCTCTAGTACCCATTTTATATTGGCAAATGACTATTTAATCATGTATGGGATAGATTTACATAATAACAAAGACAGATACTTTACTATTGGAGACAATAAGCACCAAAAATTTGCCTTTTTACCATTTAAAAGACAAATTACAGTAAACAAAGTATCACCAGTCAGCTTAGAGTTAGAGAAATTCAAGTCTGAACAGTTAAATAAGGCTGAAATAAGCCTTCATCTGACTGATAAACAAGAAAATGAACTTTTTTCCCTTTTGTATGACCACAGAGGAGCATTTCCTACAGACAAAGAACCTCTAGGAGCAATTATTGGTCATGAAGTTGACATCATTCTTAACATTGAGAGACCTTATCCACCACTCTTAAGAAGACCTGCTTATCCAGCAAGTCCAAAATCAAGAGAAGCTCTAGAAATTCATATCAAAGAGCTTCTGGACCTTGGTGTAATAAGAAAAGTAGGCCACAATGAAGAAGTAGAAATAACTACACCAGTCATAGTGGCGTGGCATAACGGAAAATCCAGAATGGTTGGGGACTTTAGAGCTCTGAACACTTACACTGTTCCAGACAGATACCCAATACCAAAAATCCAAATTGCCCTTACTCAAATATCTCAGGCAGTGTATATAACCACTATGGATTCCATCAAAATGTGGTGACACCAAGAGAAAGAAAATACTTGAGAATTATTGTTCATTGTGGAGTGTATGAATACTTGAGGATGCCCTTTGGTATCAAAAATGCACCTTCACACTTCCAAAGAATGATGAATGAAATCTTCCCTGAAGAACTCTCAGAGGGATGGTTAATCATTTACATTGATGACATTATTATCTGTTCCAAGACTTGGGAGGAGCACATGTACAGATTATCCAGAGTTTTGACAAAAATCCAATCAGTAAACATGAAAATCTCCTTGAAGAAATGTCATTTTGGATTTAAAGAACTTAAAGCACTAGGACATGTTGTATCTGGTTTGTCCCTTGGAATTGACAAAAACAAAGTTGCAGCAGTATTGCTAAATCCCATGCCTCAGAATAAGAAGGAAATTCAGTCATTCTTAGGTTTTGCAGGATATTACAGGCAACAAATTAAAGATTTTGCATCCATAGCAAGACCACTTTATAAATTGTGTGACAAAGACACAGTATTTGAAATGACTGTTGACAGAGTCAAAGCTTTTGATTCTCTAAGAGAAGCCTTGACCACTGCTCCACTTTTACTGATGCCAGACTACAAATTACCTTTCAAACTGTATATTGATGTATCAGGGGATGGGCTAGTTGCTGCACTTCACCAAGCTCAGATCATAAATGATAAACCTGTAGAAGGACCCATATGTTTCATATCCAGGCAAATCAAACCAACTGAAGCCAGATATGGAGCAAGTCAGATGGAATGTCTATGCCTTGTCTGGGCCATGAAGAAATTGAACTACTTCTTAGAGGGATGTGTTTTTGAGGTGATAACAGATTGTACAGCTGTAAAATCACTTTTGAACATGAAAACACCCAACAGACATATGCTCAGATGGCAAATAGCCATACAAGAATACAGAGGAAATATGACTATTGTTCATAAGGATGGGAATATTCATAAGAATGCAGATGGACTAAGCAGATGGCCATTACCAAATAATATTGATAATCCTGCTTATGTGCCAGAAGAAGCTTCACCACAAATTCCGATAGAAGGAATAAGTTTTACAGACTTGAACACCACCTTCTTTGAAGAAGTCAGAAGTAGTTACACTCAAGATAAGAATTGTAGCATCTTATGCCAATTACTTAACAAAGACTGTAAAGACAACTCTCTAATACATGCCTTGGATGAAGTATGGAGAAAATCTTATGATGAAGGAAGATTTCACCTACTGGATGGTATAATTTACCACAGAACCAAGCACACATGTGTCATGAGAGTTGTAGACAGGTCATTAATCAATCTTGTACTGAAAGAATGCCATAATAGTCCCTTTTCAGGACATTTGTCTGAAGACAGAACAAGAGAGAAAGTAAAGACCTGCATATGGTGGCCAATGTGGCAGAAAGATGTTGCAGAGTATTGCAAAACCTGTGACAGATGCCAAAAGGCAAATAAATCCACTGGCAAGAGACTTGGGAATATGATAAAAATCCAAGAACCAAACAGACCTTGGGAAATTGTCCATATGGATTGGGTAACTGGCCTACCACCAGGAGGTGACAGAAGCTATAATGCTTGCCTAGTAATTGTGGACAGATTCAGTAAAACTCCAATCTTTTCACCATGTCACAAAGATGATACAGCCATGGATACAGCTCTTCTGATATGGAATAGAGTAGTGTCATGGACTGGGATATTTACAAATATAATTAGTGATAGGGATCCCAAATTCACTTGGGCACTATGGACAAATCTTCATCAATTATTTGGCACTAAACTGTCTTTCTCTACAGCCTACCACCCACAAACTGATGGCCTGGCTGAAAGAATGATCCAAACCTTAGAGGACATGGTGAGAAGATTTTGTGCATATGGCCTTGAATTCAAAGATTGTGATGGATTTACCCATGATTGGTGTACTCTGTTTCTAGCACTGGAATTAGCATATAAAACATCAATCCATGCCAGTACCAATCAGACTCCTGCTATTCTAGAAAAAGGATGGAATCCCAAGTTACCCCAAGATTCCTTGAGGAAATACTTAATTGAAATACATCCCACAGCTGCTAGCTTCAAAGGAATGCTAGACAAAGCCAGAAAGCATTCAGTAAGGTGCATGGAGGACTCTTTTGCATATGCTAAATACAAATGGGATAAATCACATGCAACTCCAGATTTCAAAGTGGGGGACCTAGTTCTTGTATCCACCACTAACTTCAATAACATCAAAGGATTTAAAAAGTTGAAAGACTCCTTTTCAGGACCCTTTGTGATTAAGGCCCTCCATGGAGAAAATGCTGTTGAAGTAGAGTTATCTGAAGAACTTAGCAATAAACATCCTACATTTCCAGTGAGCTTGATAAAGCCATATAAATATAGTGATGCTGAGAAATTTCCCTTGCGTAATAAGATTCCCCAAGCTATACCTCCTATTGAGACATCTGGTACTAAGAAAATTACCACAAAGTTCTTAAAGAAAGGAAATTAAGAACCAAGAAAGTAAGGGAGTACCTTGTTAGGTACAGTGACCCAGCTTGTGAAGATGAATGGTTAGAAGAAAAAGATATACCAGAAGCTACCAAACTCCTCAGGAGATTCAGACACACTATAAATACCAATATTACAAAGTAATATTCTTTTGTAGGGGGAGGGAATGTGAGCCTTAGAGGTAATTTCATATACCCAAAAGACCACAAATACAAAAATAACATATTAATATAAATAAAATAAATTTATTTATATTATTAAAATAAAAATCAAAATATAAATATAAAATCATATTAAAAATAAAAAAATTAATTACAATTTAAGAATAAAAATACATTAAATTTTGTAAGTGTAAAATTACATTTATACTTGAAAAAATTAAGTAAAAATGAAATTTTAACAAAATTGTGAAAAAATAAATAAATTTGGAAAAAAATTTAAAGAAATATTATTATAACTTTTTATCCAATAAATGAACATACAAAAATTATTTCACCATTGGATTCCTCATAAAAAATCAGGTGGGGTCACCTCTGAGTGAAATTCTTGTAACTCAACTATAAATAAGCTTAAATTAAGTTTTTGGTATTTTCAATACAAAAGTTGAAAATCCTCAAAACTTTAATTTAATTCACACCACATGTGGTGTTAACCATCAATTTTTGTGTTAAAATTGAGGTGTTGTGTTTAGTTTAGAAGCTATGAGGAATTGAAGTATTTTCAATTGAATTCAATTGAAATGTCAAAATGTGCGCATGTATTACATAAGTGAACTTTGATTTACATATGAGGTGTCAATTATTACTGTATTGTACTGTAAAATTAAATTGAATTACATATGTAAATTATAAGTATAATACATGATGAGGAATTAAAGGAAAAATAAATTGGAAAGATTAAATTTGGGGGGGAAAAGGAACTCCAGCTCTAAGGGGGAGCTAGACCCCCAGAATCCTTGCTGACAGGCATGGGATGTCAAAATTCACGCAAAAGTTCATCACTTTTGGCCTGGAATTGAGTTACAGGGTCTGTGGACTCAATTGATGATGAGGTTTTGATACCAACTGGGGTAGTTTTAGCTGTTGCCAAGAGGGTAAAACTACCCTTAAGATAAAACAATCATAGAAAAAACAGTTTTTACTGGTTTCTACGCCTCTGACACACATTCTGACGTGTTTTGAAGGCTCTAGGCCTGGTATTGCTATAGTAATGGCTGATTTAAGGGTCTAAAATGACTAAAAATGGCTTAAACCAGCCATTTTTGGTCTAAACCAGGGTTCAATGATGCCATAATTGGCTTTTCTGTTGTCAGACTGTTTTTCACGACTGGCAAGAGTAAATTATACTTTTGGAGTAAGAGAATTGATGGCTATAAAAGAATGTCTTATTTGCCCCACTTTTCTCTTCATGTTAGAATCTTTTCCTTTTATAATTAGTTTAAACATTGTTAAACCAATCAATAAAAGATTCCAACCACCTTTTTTAAATCATTTTAAGCCTTTTAACAACGTGAAAAAATCATTATAATCATTGTTTGTAACTCTTATAATCATTTTTACCCCTGAACCAGCCCAAAAGTGAATTAAAGCATCTTTCATCACTGTAAACTTTGTCACTTTGTTTCCAAATTCACTCTGGTCACTTTTGGGCTTGTTTTCTCTTTAATATTCTTTTTAAAGACTTTGTTCTTTAATTAATTGCTTTCAGTTCTTTGCTCAATTAATTCCAATTGAAATTGCTCTTGAAGAAATTTCTTTTGTAGCCTTAAGATATCTCTTGTAGAGTATTTTTTGGATAAATTTTTATTGTTGGTAAAACAATAAATCTTTATAATATTATTGTTTTATACTAATAAAGTTATGAACAATAGAATTGGTTTTTTTCTCTTAAAAGTAATATTTCTTACTATTTTTAATTGATTTTTACCTTATACAAATTTTGAGGACAGGAAAAGTACTTGATTTTTAATCAAAGTTTCATATCCACACCTTACAGTGCTCATAAGGCACTGATAATTCATGGGTTATTCCCTTCCTTTTGATATAATCATCAAAAAAAATGGTTGTAGAATTCTGCACCATTATCAGTTCTAATTACGTGTATAGTAAATTTTGTCATAGTCATAAATTTAATAATCCATCATTTCAATTGATTCTTGGCTTCTGATTTTTCATTTATTTCTATTATTGCCGTTAGCATAGAGAATATATCTTGTATAACCAATGCATACCTCTTGCCATCAATACTTATTGGTAGAGGACCAACCAGATCAGCTGCAATCACATTGCCAGGTTGACAAATGTGTTTTTGCGAGGAGGATATGAAAAGCCAATGCTTGGCTTTGGCAATGGAGCATGGATTACATATTTTCATATTGTAAAAGTCAAGGTTTGGAATGCCATCAGCCACTTCAAATTGCATAATCCGTTTGATGTTTCTAATAGACAAGTGTCCTAATCTGTGGTACCATAGTTCACTCATATCATGTTCAATATTTTGAACAGGGCAAGTGTCAGGCTGAGTCTATGATAAAGATAGAATAAGGCTATTTACAACTTTAACTATGACTGTGACACGGATAAGAGTATTTTAAGAAGGTTCAATTAAAGATGAAAAGGGCTTTACTAATGAGGATTAGTGGTGGTGAGTGCTATTGAAAGCCCTGGGTGCAGCTTTACCTATTGGGTTACAATAATAAAGACTACAATACTAAGATTCATAGTATAACCTGTTTATTTTCCAAGAGTATAACTGTTTTTTACAGTTCTACTACATAGGAATTCAAGAGCAGGATGGGGATTCCTTTTCTGGCAGTGAAAAGGCCTCCTTCTATCCTGAAATGGGGTGAAAAGGCTGCTAAACCTTTTCACATAGAGGAAGTGAAGATTTTTCACTCTCAAGGACAGGCTTGTAGTTTTAAAAAGTCCTGTATAGCCTGTATTGGGCTCAGATGTGGTTTTGAAACCACATCTGGGCAGTTTTCACCAATACAGGGTGAAAAGTTTCATCTGCGGACCACACAGCCTGATTCTGACATTCATGATGCATAGAGGTCTGTACAGAACCTGTATGGGACCCCAGAATTGAATGAACTATGAGGTATTGAAGTAAGAACAACCTTCTTTGTCAGTTTGACACCTCATAATAATGGTTATGGGATATTCTCCCATGGTAAGGCTGTATTGGCCAAACTGTAGGATTTTGACCTTAAAAAGGCCATAAATTTGTCATTCTTTGAGATATCAACCTCAGAATTGGTTCAGTGTGTAGCCCTGTATGTGTTATACAAAATGGTACCTCATTTGATATGGTTATCATTAAATATGGGAAAGTTATTCCATGTACAAGAGTTTTGTACATATGCATGCTTGAGGCAAAAAGCTGTATTGGGCTTCTTTTCCTTATAACTTTTGTTCTAGATGAGATATTGGAAAATAAATTTCACCATCAGATAGCCCTGATTGTGCATTTTCCAAAAAGACCCCACTTTAGGTATCTCACACTAAAACTGGAGAAGTTAGATGAGAGGTGAATATTTTATTCACCCTTATTTGGCCTGAGTTTGGCCATAACTTCTGTAATACTTGTGCTAGCTCAGTTTGGCTGGTACCATTGGATAGCCCTGACTTAGAGCTTTATTTTGAATACCAATTTGATGGGGTTAAGCCTCTTAATCTGTATTTCAGATGAGAGGTGAAAATTAAGGTTTATGCTCAGCAACAACTTTGAGCAGGAATAACTTTGACATTCTTTGTCCTATGATGATGGGACTTATATATTTGAAGAGGGGTGAGTTTCCTCTTTCTTTTGATACATTTTGAGATTATTTTGCTCAGCTCAATGCTTTGGTGGTATCTTGGCTGTACCATTGATTTACGGTATTTGGCTGTCATGCTTGTGCTCTGGTTTTGAGTCACAGGCTGACATACCCTCCCTCTAAAAAAGGCTCATCATTGATTAGACTGTTCAGACCTCCTAGAGGCTCTGAATCTCCTTAAATGAAGGTTCCCATCTGGTATGGCATCTTCTGCCAACCACTTGTCTTTATCAGCTGTCTGGTTCTTGAATCTGACTAAGTACTGTCTCTGATCCTTACCATTAAGTCTGATCTTCCTGGCCTTGATGATTTTCTTCACTGGTCCAGGGGAATCCTCAACTTCCACTATCTCTGGTGGTGTGGGGTTCCTCTTCCTGGAGGGGAATTTATTCTCCTCTGTCTGGAAGTATGGCTTGACTAAACTCACTGGAAAGACTGGGTGTTTCCTGGAAAATTCCTCTGTGAGTTTTACTTCCACTGCACTTTTCCCTATCAGTTCAATTATATTGAAGGGCCCTACAAATAATTCTCTCATTTTCTTAGGTCCTCTGGGATCATTAAAGTTCAGTGTAAACACTAACACTTGGTCCCCTTCCTTAAAGTCAGGTTCCATGTGTGATTTGTCCCACCTCTGCTTATTATATTCTTTTTCCTCAGCTATGCCTTTGGAAGCTGTGTCACAAGCTCTCTTTCAAATTTCATGGAAATCTCTGGCTGTGGGGCGGATGGTCAGAAGATTTCTCTTCAAGTGATCCACAGGAAATAGGGGATTCCACCCTTTTTCTACCAGTGCAGGTTTTTTTCCTGTGGTAGAGTGCTAACTTGTATTATAAGCCAGCTGGACTGCTGGTAGAAGGGTAACCCATTAATGGGTGTATCCTTCATGGTCCTTGTATTCCATGCCATAGGCACAGAATCTTCTGAGGATGTCCTCCATTGTCTGGATCAACCTTTCAGCTAGGCGATCTGTTTGTTGATGGTAAGCTGTGGAAAATACAAGCTTGGTTCCAAGCATTTCATACAAGTTTGTACAAAATTCAGATGTGAACTTTGGGTCACTATCACTGAAGATGATCTTAGAGACCCCACTGGTAGCTATGATGTTGTTCCTGACTAACAGAGCAGTATCCATGGCTGTGTCCTCCTTGTGACATGGTAGGCACCTCATACTCTTGCTGAACCTATCAACTATGATTAAGCAGGCAATGAAGTTTTCTTTGCCTCCTGGGACAAGTCCTGTAGCCCAGTCCATGTTGATGGTTAACCATGGGTGTTTGGGTTCTTCTATGTGTTGAAGTAACCCATACTTCTTCCCATGTTTTCTATTTGAATTTTGGCATCTTTCACAAGTGTTGATTTATTCACTAAACTCTTGTTCCCATTTGGGCCACAAAGCAGTGCTTGCTACCCTTTCTTTGGTCCTGTCTTCACTCATGTGTCCCATATAGGGGCAGTAATGGCATTCCTGCAGGATCAAATATATATGGTCTCTGTCTATCATTGTGAGTTCACTAGTGTGCTTCTCTCTATGGTAGAGCAAGCCATCTATAAGGAAAAATTTATTGTCCTTATAGTCCCTCAACCAGGGTTCCTCTAGCTGGGATTCCAGTTCTGGGCTCCTGTACATTTGTCAAAGGAGTTTCAACAATATGCTACACTTTTTGTGTTTGGCATATGTCTTCATTACTGCACTGAAAAATTCATTATGCAGTTCTGAGGAGCTTATTCCCAATATGGGAGTTTCTGTTCCTTCTGAGTCAGTGTTTCCCCTTTCTGGTTCCCACTCAGAAAATCTGAAGTTTCTCTTCCTGTCTATTCCCATTAAATGGATAGGAATTTTAGCTGCTACTTCAGGGTCATAAGCTGGGTTGCTTTTGACATTATCCAGAGGCCATCTGCTGAGGCCATTTGCATTGGTATGACTTTTACCTTCTTTGTATATGATGCTCATATTCCCTCTATACTCCTGGATGGCTATTTGCCACCTCAGAATGTGTCTATTGGTAGTCTTTATGTTTAGTAAAGACTTCAAGGCTGTGAAGCCTGTGTAGACTTCAAATACTGCACCCTCCAAATAATAATGGAGCTTCTCCAAAGCCCAGACTAAGCATAGACATTCAGTCTGGGTGGCCCCATACCTGTCTTCTGAATCTTTCAGCTGCCTAGAGATGTAACATATTACTCCCTCTCTTGGTTCACCATCCACAATTTGTCTCTGGTGAAGGGTTTCTCCTAAGTCTTGGCTACATGCTGCATATATGTATAGCGTTAATGGTAGTTCAAAGTCAGGCAAGATGAGCACAGGTGCATTTGTGAGTTCATTTTTAATCCTCTCATATGCATCCCTCCATTCCTTGGTAATTTCAAAAACTACATCTTTTGAGCATAACTTGTATAAACTACTAGTTATGTGGGAAAAAGTATTTATGTGGTTTCTATAGCAGCTAGCAAACCCAAGGAAGGATTTCATCTCCTTTATTTTTCTTGGTACTGGCTTTTGCAGTACTGCTGCTACTTTGTTCTGGTCAATTGCCAGGCTAAGACCTGAGAATTTATGTCCTAGATCTAGTAGCTCTTGTTGGCCAAAATTGCACTTTCTAAGTAAAATTTTTACATTTATGGGTGTGAATTTACTTAGCACTCTGTCTATGTATTTCACATGGTCTTCCCATTTCTCTGAGTATATAATGATGTCATCAATATATACTACCATCCAGCCTTCCAATATTTCTTCTTGAAATATGGTGTCCATCATCATTTGGAAGTGGGCTGGTGCATTCTTGATGCCAAATGGCATCCTGGTGTACTCATATATGCCCATATGACATATTATTCTTAGTAATTTTATGGAGTTTGGTTTAACTCCATTCTGGTGGAAGCCTTTCATACAATCCCTTTTGGTTATGTATTTAGATTTTGCCAGTTTGTCTAAGGCATGAGGTATCCTGGGTATAGGGTACCTGTCAGGTTTGGTGTAGCTATTCAGAGCTCTGAAATCTCCACACAGCCTAGACTTTCCATCATGCCAGGTGATCAGGACAGGAGTGGTAATTTCCACTATTTCATTGTGTCCAATATCTCTGATGACATCCATGTTTAGGAGCTCATTGATATGTTTTTCAATTTCCTTCCTGGTTTCCAGACTTGCTGTGTAAGGAGATCTCCTGAGCATGGGTGGATAAGGTCTTTCCACATCCAGATATAGTTCTATATCATGACCTCTAATCTTGCTTAATGGCTCTTCACCAATGGCAAATGCTGGTCTATTCTTTCTCAGCATTTTCAGTAAACTTAGTTTCTGTTTACTGGCGAGGGTAGTGCTAAACTGTCCCTCTCTGAATTCATTCAGTAGTTTTTCAAGATCTTGGGCAGATATTTGGTATATATCAAGTGAAAATTTCTTTTCCTTGTTGGTACCAATGGTAATGTGCCTGTTTTTACTATTTTAAATATCTATGATATACATCCTCTGGTAATCTTTTCCCAGCAAAAATCCTTGGATGTGGGAATAATCAAGCACTACAAACTCTGGGTTGAGTCTTATGTTACCCTTCCTATGGGGTATAATTATTTCTTTAATAATTTTCCCAATGTAAGTCATCTTTCCTGAATCACTCTTGAAGTTCTTTGCCTTGGTTGGCAAGAGTTGTTTTTCCCAATTTGGGAAGTGGTTGTCCAGATAATTTCTGGCCACTATGGAGCAGTGTGCCCCACTTTCAATGATCAATGGGTGTTGAGAATTGTCAATTAAAACAGTCATTTTAGTGGCTGTCCCATGTATGTATGCCATTCCTTTGGTTAGTGTGACCAGGAATGTTTGTGCATCTTGTGTGTGTTTGCACAAGTTTTCAGGGTGACTCTATGATATAGCTTCAAAATGATAATAAAAATCTATAAGTCTGAGTGTGACACAAAAATAATTATGATATTAAAGTGAGAATATGAGTAAAAGGGCTATACTAAAATTATTTAGTGATGGTGAGTGCTGCTGATAGCCCTGGGTGCAGTGTTTTCCTGTTGGTTGACAATAACAAACCCTACAATTATTAAAACTTATAATTATAACCTATTAAATTCTAAGGGTACCACTTCTTTTAGAAAGTTATACCACATAAGAATATTAAGAACAGGATTCTGGATTGGCCTCCTGGTGAGGAAAAGCCTCCTTTTATCTTGTTCTGGGGTAGTGGGAGGTGGTTTAGCTCTGCAAATAACCACAGAGTGAAAATATCTACTCCTGTGGGCTTGTTTGTGGCTCTATACACTCAATACAGACTGGTATTGGGTGGAAATGTGGCTTTAGAACCAAAAGTAGTCATTTTTACCCCATACAGGGTGGAAATTTCACCAATGTAGTTTACAGGTGTGTTCTGGTGCTTCTGATGTGTCAGAAGCTGTATAGAACCTGTACGGACGTCTGCATTTTAATGAACTATGAGTTATTGAAGTATAAACAAGATTCTTTGTCTGTTTGACACCTCATAATCATACTTATGGGATAGTATCCCACTATAATGCTGTATTGGCCAAGCTGTGGTATTTATCCTTAAAACTGATATAGCTTTGTCAGTTTTTGAGGTATTGAGCTCAAAATTAATTCATTGTGTAGCCCTGGATGTGTTATACACAATGGTAACTCATTTGGTATGGCTATCATTAAATATAGCAAAGCTATGCCATGCACAATTTTTCTTGTACACATTTATGATTTGTCCAAAACCTGTATGGAGCTTGTTTGCTCCATATCTTTTGTTCTAGATAGGATATGGGGAAATGGATGGCGCCATTAGATAGCCCTGATTCTGCTCTTCCCAAAAAGACCCCACTTTAGGTATCTCACACCAAAACTGTAGAAGTTAGATGAGAGGTGAATATTTTAATCACCCTTATTTGACCTTATTTTGGTCATAACCTCTGTAATTCTGGTGCTAGCTCAGTTTGGCTAGTAACATTGGATAGCCCTGACTTAGAGATTCAATTTGAATACCCATTTGATGGGGTTAAGCCTCTTCCTCTGGATTTTAGATGAGAGGTGAAAATTAAAGTTTATGCTCAGCAATAGCTTTGAGAAGGAATAACTTTGTTATTCCTTTTCCTATGATGATGGGACTTGTATATTTGGGAAAAGGTTATTTTCCTCTTTCTTTTGATACCTTTTGAGTTAATTTGGCTCAGCTCTATGTTTTGGTGGTATCTTGGCTTTACCATTGGCTTATGGTATTTGGCTGTCATGCTTCTGCTCTGGTTTTGAGTCACAGGCTGACACAAGTTTTTTTTGGCAGTGTCTTGTGGAATGCCTGCTTTCAACTGTATGTCCTGGATTTCTAGTGGGGTTTCCTCTTTGTATTTCACTAAAAATTCTTCTCTTGAGTCTTGCTCTTCATCATATTGCTCTCTGATGGCATCTCCCATAGATTCTGAGTCATAATCCTCTGTTGGGGATTCCTCCTCTGGGACTTTCTCAATGGCATAGACTTTTTTCTTTCCCTTTGGACAGCTGTTGGCATAGTGGTCTTTTGAACCACAGTTTTGACAATAATTCTTTTCTTTGCCACTTCTGCCACCCTTTCTCTGGGTTTTCTTCAAACTCCACCCTGAAAGGTTGTTTCTCTTTGAAACCACTGCTTTGATATGGGGTGTATTTCCCTATCTTAGTTCCTTTCCTTACATCTTGTAAGGTATTTGAAATGTAATCTAGAGTGCAATTGTGATTGCATCTGCATTTCACTGCATTCTCTAGTTCTCCTTGCATTTGTGTCAGGAGTTTGTGATTTCTCATCTGAATGTTCATTTGAGGATCAATGGGTTTAAGTCTTTTAGACTGTCTAAGACACCACTCATATGGATCTTTGTCCACAGAGTACTTGTCCTTTTGAAATGACATGGTCTTTTTCCATATCCAAGTACCATTGCTGTACTTTTGGATGATTTGACTCTTCCACCATGGCCAGTTTCTTCTGCCATGGATTTCTTTCATTTCTGTGTACCATATACTAGCATGTCCTTCAAATGCTGTATTAAGTATATAATAATCCAGTAGTCTGGTATGCTTGGTACCTCAATGAAGAGTCCATCAATATAATCAATGAGCTCCATATGATCATATTCTCCAGTTTCAGAGAATTTGGGCCAGCTTGAGGCCTCAGGAAGCTGTTTCAAGGCTTCCTTCTCTAAATAAGACATATTATCTTCATCCTGGTATTTCTACGGAGATCTTTCCTTATTCATCAACATGGCATCTGGTCTGATGTCATCTTGGTGATATGGATCATCCATAACATGGCCTTATGGTTTGAGCTTCATGCTATGGTAGACATTAAACAGTTTGTTTATGTCTTGATCCAGATGATCCCTGTCCCTTTTGCTGTGGTGTTGTTCTTCAAAGACTAGATTCAGTCTTTTTTTGGTTTCTTCAGAGGCTTTGATCAATTGAGAATGTCCTTCTTGAAGGTTTTTAACAATTTTGTCCATGGAGGCTGTCAATATTTTCATCCTCACATGGCTTGCTTCAAGTTCTGCAAACTGCTTTTGAGTTTGCTCAGCATATTGGGACATTCGTAACCACAGTGAATCACTGTTGAGGTTACTCTCAGGTGTGACAACATTATTTTCAATCTGAGTGGGTGTCATATTTCTATTAATAAGATTACTGATTCTAGAGTTATTTACAGCTACTTCTGGTTCTTTTACACTTCTTTCACCAAATCCAACAGCTTCTGGATCATTGGGTCTGACTCTCTCTTCCTCTGGCTGAAGGTGGTCTTGCTCTTGCTCTTGTATCCTTGTCTTCCCCTGGAAACCTCCTGGGATTTTGAAGAATGGTGACTCTTGGCCACTGATCTGTTGGTTTCTGAATGGTGTGAAGCCACTGGAGAGCTGATTTGGCCTTCTCCTTGTGAGCCTGAAGGAATCTGAGTATGCCCTGTCTGGGTCAGCTGTTCTTCTATAGCTTGGATAGTGGCTTGATTCTCCCTTATCCTGTTTGCCCTCACCTCCAGGAGTCTGAACTGCCTCGTGGGATTCCAACCTTTGGTGATTACCATAAGGTCTTTGAAGTCTATGTTTTGAGACAAATCTTCTGGAAACTTGCTCCAAGTTCTTCCCAGTGGGATGCCAGGGTGAACCTCTTGTTGTCCATACCCCATTGAAATAAATCTTTGAGGAGTTGGTGGAGCTGAAGAACTTGATCCATATCTTTCCAGTCCTCTGATTTGAGGTTCCTGTTGAATTGGAAAGTGAATGGCAGGGTGTTTGATTCCCCTCAGTGTCTTGCCATCCACCACTGTGTCCAAGGTGTCCTCTTCCAGGTCTTCTGGTTCTAGACAAGCCTTCTCTGTCCTCTGGTTGGTTCCTTTGGAAGCCAAGGTTTCTGAGATGTACAGGTGACATATCAGTGTTTGCAAACAGTCAAAAACTTTATTTTCTTAGGGTATTTACCTTTGACTGTGCCTTGTACAAATCTGTTGTCTTCTGATTTTGGAAATTTACCTTTAGAGGTTACAACTGGGTTAATTATGGTAATCTTCCCTGTACAAGTGGTTAAGGTTGGTTTACCTTGAAATGAAGCAGAGTTTTGTGGTTTTCTATTCCTCTGAGTGGCAATGAGTGTCCACTTCTTTGCTGTAATCAGGCCTTCACCGTGCCTCTTTCCCTTTCCCTTGCTGCCCTCTGGTTCTGAGGGTGTCACTGGTGTGTTGGCCTGTGACTGGGTCTCAAGTGGTATGTAGTTTTATTCCACTGAATCAAACAGGAAAAGAGGGCTTAATATCAGTTAAGACTTCTTAAAATTCTGTTTGCACATCCAAAAATGGCCTCTGGGCTTGTATGTTAATACAATATGCCCTTGTATAATGACAGTGTAATTGAATTAACAATTTCACATCAGAAATACAGCTTACAGATATCTGGTACACTGTTTGTATGCCAGTATCTCACAGAATAACTTGTAATTAGCAAGTATAATCTGGCAAAAAGTGGTATGTAAGAGGTTAATTGAACTAACCATACACCCAACCACGCCTCTACTGTTGGTTTTACAGTAAGAGGTGTCCTTATTTTAATGAAAAAGGGCTTTATTAATGGCTCAAAGTGTTTTTATATGTAAAACACACCAAAAAGCAGGGTTTTTGTGATGATTAAGCTATAATCAACCATTCCACAATGTGATTAAAGAAGATCAATGATGGTGGTATATAACATATACCACTGTAAAAATATATATAAGCTAAATATTATATATATATTGATTAAAAAATTATGCTTAAAAAGATAAAGCAATTTGTCAGAGTAGAGAAAATAAGAGGAAAAACTCACTTATAAGGTCCAAAAAGTTAAAAAAACATGGCCAGGCCCCCAAAATGTCAGGCTGAGTCTATGATAAAGATGTAATAAGGCTATTTCCAACTTTAACTATGACTGTGGCATGGATAAGAGTATTTTAAAAAGTTTTAATTAAAGATAAAAAGGGCTTTACTAATGAGGATTAGTGGTGGTGAGTGCTATTGAAAGCCCTGGGTGCAGCTTTACCTATTGGGTTACAATAATAAAGACTACAATACTAAGATTCATAGTATAACCTGTTTATTTTCCAAGAGTATAGCTGTTTTTTACAGTTGTACTACGTAGTAATTCAAGAGAAGGATGGGGATTCCTTTTATCCTGAAATGGGGTGAAAAGGTTGCTGGACCTTTTCACATAGAGGAAGTGAATATTTCTCACTCTCAAGGACAGGCTTGTGGTTTTCAAAAGGCCTGTATAGCCTGTATTGGGCTCAGATGTGGCTTTGAAACCACATCTGGGCAGTTTCCACTAATACAGGGTGGAAATTTTCATCTGGGGACCACACAGCCTGATTCTGATGTGTATGATGCATAGAATGCTGTACAGAACCTGTATGGGACCCCAGTATTGAAATAAAATCAAGCTTCTTTGTCAGTTTGACACCTCATAATCATGGTTATGGGATATTATCCCATGGTAAGGCTGTATTGGCCAAACTGTGGGATTTTGACGTTAAAACAGCCATAGCTTTGTCAGTGCTTGAGATATAAACCTCAAAATTGGTTCATTATGTAGCCCTTTTTTTTTCACACAATGGTACCTCATTTGATATGGCAAAGTTATGCCATGTACAAGATTTTTGTATATATGCATGTTTTTAGGCAAAAAGCTGTATTGGGCTTGTTTGCCTTGTAGCTTTTGTTCTAGATGGGATATGGGAACATGAATGGCACCATCAGATATCCCTGATGGTGCTTTTCCCAAAAAGACCCCACTCTAGGTATCTCACACTAAAACTGTAGAAGTTAGATGAGAGGTGAATATTATATTCACCCTTATTTGGCCTGAATTTGGCCATAACTTCTGTAATACTGGTGCTAGCTCAGTTTGGCTGGTACCATTGGATAGCCCTGACCTAGAGCTTTATTTTGAATACCCATTTTATGGGGTTAAGCCTCTTTCTCTGTATTTCAGATGAGAGGTGAAAATTAAGGTTTATGCTCAGCAACAATTTTGAGCAGGAATAACTTTGTTAATCTTTCTCCTATAATTATAGAACTTTTATATTTGGAAAGGGGTGAGTTTCCTCTTTCCTTTGATACCTTTTGAGCTGATTTGGCTCAGCCTCATGTTTTGGTGGTATCTTGGCTGTACCATTGATTTATGGTATTTGGCTGTCATGCTTGTGCTCTGGGTTTGAGTCACAGGCTGGCAGCAAGTAGATAAAGTGATTGGTGGAGGGAGATTAGGACCAGAAATACATTTTATAACCGCAGGGGAAGAGGGATGAATGAATGGGAGAAACCATTGAAAATTAATATTTTTGGTAATAAATAGATCATTGCCTTGTTGCACAGCCATATTATTGTCTACTAAGGTCCTCAATAATCCTTGAGAAATCATTTTTCCAATTGCAAGGACACACCTTTTATCACAGTACACAAAAGTATGTCCTTGATGGTCAGCCGGCCATGGGACGTGTTCAAGGCAATGTCGCCAATGTAATCTACCGGAAATTGATGTGAGGATGAAACCAACAAAGCAATATTAGTCCTCCGAAGTGCAGTAAAAATGATGTTTCTCCTGAGTCCAGCAAAGCTTCATTATATTCCAATGCTGGCACTGTCCCAATACTTGCAATGTTTGCTTTTCTTTGAGATGATAATCTGGAATTTGTCACATTTCTTCTTGCCAGACATTCAGGTTCCCAAAGACCAACCTCCCCACAGTACAAACATGGATTGTGTGGGGTTAACCACCTCCTCTTCCATTCTTCTGATCTTGAAGATATTGGCAGAACCTGACTTGGAAATTGAAGAGATCTTCTTGGCCTAAAGTTGTGATTAGGAGTATATTGTTGCATTTTCATTTTCATTTTTATTTGAGATACATCTATTTTTGATAATTTCATAGATACTTCATTTCCAATATGTGCGGATCTACCTTGGATCTGTTGGACAATGTCCAAGATGTCTTCCATGCTGATAGTAAGCTCAGGGTTAGCTGCTAATCGGGTGTCAAGAGCAGATGTTATTTGAGTATGCAGATGTGGAAGAGAGAAATAAAGTGATAGAGTGGATATCTTTGAGCTATCAAGTGGTCCTGGATGATTTTCAATGGCTTCAATAGCCCTGCTCATATTGATGGCTTGTTGGGTGATGTCATGTTGATGATTTGTCAGATTAAAAATCAAGCTGGCATGGTGTACAATAGATGACCAGGATGCCTTACTGAATTGTTTCTTGATTTCTAGATAAACTGTTTGTGCATTAGGCATAGTTATCCTTGCAATGACAGAGTTGTATAAGGATCATTCAACACTGTTTTGGATGAACAACAAATCAATTATATTTCTTCGATAATCAGCATCCCATTCCTGCTTTTCAAAGTAATCCATATCTTCAATAAAGCACATAGACCAGGTGTCAATCAGATTTCTGGACCAGTTATTGAAGTTGGATCCATCTAAGGATAGTCTTGGGCGGATGCAATCAGCAATTAGTGAGAGTTGTTGCAATATTTCAGCTTGTTTGTCTGCACAAACTATGGGATCATTGACAGAGAGATTGGAGATGTCTGGTAATTTAGGAGAATCACCAATGTTTGATGATTGAGGGGGTAGATTAGAAGGATATTCTCGTATGGAGAAGAGAGGTTTCCAGAGCGAGTGATTGATGGATTCAGGTTGGGAAATATCAGAGGGGTGAATTTGTACAAAATAGGGGTATTCCAAAAAAAAACTAATGATTCTTTATCATGCAAGCGGTAGTCAACAGCCCATAACCTGTTGTTGCTCAATAGATATTATAATTAATATTAATTAATTTTATTAATAAATATAATTATTATTCACTACAATCTACTATCATCAATGTAATTACGAATATATATATGTATACTATCAATTGCAAGTTATGCTTTGAGAGTCTCCCCTTTTGGTGCATACCTGAAGTATAGAAAATTATTATAAAAATTTTTGAGATTAGTAAATCGTAGGAAAATAATACAAGAGAAATCTCCCCTTTCGGTGCGTACCTGAAGTATAAAAGATTATTATAAAGATTTTTGAGATTAGTAAATCGTAAAAAAATAATAAAAGAGAAATCTCCCCTGAGGGAGTGTTTTAATGAAGTGAATTTGATTATTTATATTCTATTTACATGATTAATTAATTTTTCTTTATCATTAGGTTAGGCTTATCAATTATAAGCATATATTTTGTATTGTACGGTATGTATAATACAACAGAGGGTTCGGCCCGTGAGATCCCTGTGGTCAAAACCCAACCTTAACCCCTTCCCTAGGGAGCTTTCTGGAGAAATCCCACCACCGGAAGGTCTCCACCAAGACTGATAGTACTGGGTGGTGCTTCTGGGGTTCATTCAAAATTCCCACCCCACCTTTTTTTCCTTGAATCATCGATTCATTATTATCTTGTTCACATTCCATTCACGTGCTTCTATTGGCCTTTGTTTTACTGGTCCTTTCTTGAAATAATTGTAAACGTTTTCCCCCAAAAAAACCAAACCTGTCTGGATTTTTCGCATCTCTTTTTTTTTAATATTTCAATACATTTTTAAATCCAATCTTTCTCTCTTTTTAATTCTTCTAGAAGTATACTCAAACACACATTTTTTTTAATCATGAGATAAAGGACCTGCCTAGCACCATCACGCCAATCAACACCGGGAGATAGGACAATGCAGGCCTCTCTAAGTGAGGTACCAACAAATCACAAATGTTCTTGGGTGTGGTCATATTTTGGCTATGCTGATTGAAATGCAACAGATGAAACAGAAAAAAATTCAAGAAGAGGTTATTGGAAAGGTATTAATAAATCAATGAAAAAGAATTTATTTTCTCTGCATTTCCCAACCAATCCCAACATCAATTCCCTTGGCAAGTTGTCCCATACTTCATTGGACAGTTTTGTTATGAGCTCAAAGCCCAACAAAGCTAGTAACATTTTAATAAATCCCTCATCAGTTTAGAATCACTGACTTTCACTCCAAACCTTATATTCTCACACGTGAGTCATTGAAGACTTTGCTCATCTATTTCACATCCGGTTTTGATATTCCTTTATTAATTACCAAATTGCACCCCTTACATCCGTTAGTTGAGCTATGCAACCCAAATATTTCCAGACTTTTACTTTCTTTTTTTCTCTATCAAGAAAATATTTTGAAAAAAAAATTTCGTAAAAGAAAGTATGTTTCTTTTACTAAAAATGTAATCATTTCGCCTCACCCCATCACATGGGAAAAACTCAAGGTCGTAGTAAAATTACTTAGACCTTTTTATGAAGCCACAATGATTATTTGTGAATTAAAATACCTAAAAATAAATCAAGCCCTCCCGCTCTATATTATTTTGATAAACCTCCTTAACGATATAATTTTTTTTATTCTTTTTTATTTTTTGTATTTCCCTGTACTTATTTTTGCCTCTAAAAAGGCATGTCACAGATATTACACTGATCCAATAAAAGCTGCAGCTTAAGCCATTACATCAAAGTTCACAAAATACTTCACTGTCTTTTTATAAAATATACCATTCATTTGTGCCTAAATCCTTGAAAACCGCTGAAAGATAATTTTCTCTCCAATGAAGCAACATTGGCCATGTTTGGAACATCAGAAAGCATTGAAATTACCTCAATAATGCACAGCCCAAACCGGAAAGTGATGGTGGCACCACATTTTTCGACAAAATGTATTCTTTGTAAGGGCTCAAAGGGGGTACTCTCAATATTAAAATTCAGAGATTCTTTTAAGAACCTCCAGAGCCAAAATCAATTGATATCCTATTTAGTTGGAAATTGCATGGTGGTATCCTCCCACACCTTTATCTCATGGCTAAAAGGTTTCTAGATAGTCCAGCTACAGGTTCCCCCTCTGAATTCACTTTTTATTGTGGGAGAAAATTACTGACCCATCAGCGTACCACCCTCTTGCCTGAAAATTTTGAACAGTTATCATTTGTTAACAATTTGGTTTGCACATGTGGTGTATATACCCAAATGATTAATGGATATAAGTTTTTTAGTTTTGCTCTCTTGTATTTTACTGCAGCTTGGCTTCCTGTGTATTATTAAAAAATAATAAAATTTATTGAGTTTTTCCTTTCATTGAGGGTACTTTCAGAGTTTTGACTCTACCCTGGCTCTGTGAGACTTTTAAGCCCGCCAAGGGGAACATAAAAAAGTGGGCCTCTGCGGAGATTACTTGAAAGCCTGGGGTCGGGAGACACCCTTAGTCAGGTTTCAATACATATTTCAAAGCTTGAGCTTCCTTAATTAAGTACTTTTTAATTTAAACTGTATTTAAAACAAGAGCTTAACTAATAATCTGTATTATCCGCTTTTTGAGCTCATCCATTTATCAAATTGAGGTTTTGTGTACATCTTTCCATCTCTTAATGATACACAGGTATGTAGATTTTTATACTTACTACAAAGCTGTGACTTTGAGAGGGAAATTTCTACTGTTCCTGAAAAACCTCATACAGCACCAGCACATAGTTGGAATATTTAAATTTTAATATTTGTCTTTGTGTGTGGCTCAGTAATTGTTTTGTGAGCTAAAATCTTATTTTTTAACTGTTTCATTATGCTTTTTGAGAACTTCATCTGCTTTTGGGTGGGAAGCTATATTATGTTTTGAATAAGGATAAAACTAAAAAAAATAATCATTTTACTCAAGGTGTAAAACACAACATCATAATCTATTTTTTGGCTCATATTTTTCTAATTGTTTATTTTATATCCAAAAAATATAAGCTTTTGATGTTTGCTCTTTACTTTGAAAAATTAAAAGTTGATAATATAATATTTTTTTCTCTTCTGAACTTGAAATTAGACTTTAACCCAAATCTTAAAGCAAATTTGACTGTTACTCATTTTTGAATCAATCCAATATATTTGTTTACTGTGTTTAATTTTGGATTAATTTAAATGAAACAATTAAGTGGATAGATTTAATCTTTTGATTAAAAAGAAGAAAAAACTAGAAAATAATATTCTTCTTTATTATTTATAGTGAATCTTCAGATTAATACGAACTATTTATTTTTTACGGATTTTTCAGTCAAAAAAATATTCATCTACATTTCAGTGCAAATTCTCAGACTTTTACTTATTTTTGAAGAGAGACTTAATTTCTTACTTTACAATTGTAATGAAAAATAATCTACATTGAAGTAGTGCTTTTTTGCAGAAAAGAGCTCAAAAATTTACTTTAAATAATTTGCTTCATCTTCATACCAAGGAAACATATAAATACAGAGTTTTTTGGTTTTTTCTTTTTCACAAAGCTCAATAAATTCAATAATCAATATGGCTTAAAAATGAGATTAAATCTTGAAGAGTTCCTACCTCATCTATTATTTAATACTAATCCAAAAAATTGATTTGAAAAATGAATACAAAATTTGAGACTATTATACGTTTTGAATTTTGACTCAAAGTAAAATAAAAAAAATTCTAAAAAAAAAATATTTATTTCCAATTTATGTTTTTCTCAGATTTAATTAATCCGATTTATTTTATATAATTAAGAAGTTAATCAAGCTTAATTGAAAAAATATTTAATCATATATTTCAATATTGATCTCTATGGGTATATTTATTTTAAGGGGACTTCAAGTAATTAGGTGTCCAGTAAAAAGTAAGAAGTTTCTTATATATTTAATTTTAATTTATAATTATTAATAAAAACTGCCTAAATAATCTCCTCAAGTGTATGCCTCTGAGTTATATATGACATACCCATAAGACCACAAATAATATTTTATAAATTTGATTCAGTCAATAAATTAATTTCGAAATTATCTCAAGAAAAAAAATTAAAAATGACCCTATCTTCATTTTTGTTGAAAAAGCTATAAATCTTATGTCGTTGTTGGATTATCCACCAAAAATAACGCAGTGTGAACCCATAGGGTGTTATACCAAAAATTAGCTCTTTTTCCTGTTATTTGAAGACCTATGAATATTAAATAACACTTATAAAATCATACAAATTTCTGATAAATCTTTTTGAATTGCTAATTTCAACTACAGCTCAAAGCCAAATGAGGCTTATTCAAACTTACAAAAATCATTTTAAGACCATTTTTTTGTGTTTAGTTAATTGATTTTCCAAATATTTTCTATACAGAATGCAAATCCTGTGTCAACTCAATTCAAATTGACTTAAATCCATGGTAGGGCTTCAGATAGATAAACTGGAAAAATCCATGAAAAGGGGGGGAAGGGAAAAATGGGAGAAGGTTTCAGTGAACCTAGCCTTTGGCATCTGAAAGAACCTAAATTAGGTTTCCCTTCTGTATTAAATCATTTTCAACCTTATTTAAGCTTTGATATTAGAAATTGATTTAGTACCAAAGCCTAAAAGGGTTTATCCTTCATCTGAAAAGGAATTAAAACATTCCAAATGATAAATCCCATCATACAGGCTTGTAATCAAGGATGAAAGAGCTTTTAGAGCTTAGTGAAGTTTAAATAATCTTGAAATAATAAAAACATTATCAGAACTTAATTTTGGTTCATATTGCCATTTTTTATGTGAAAATAAGAAACTTCAAAATTCATAGAAAACGTATTTCTCAATGGATTTACTTGCATTTTTTAGAAGCTTACCATTTCATTTTATTTGTGTATAAATTTAAATTATTTTTTATTTAACCTTGAAAATACCCTGTTTAAGTTTTCTGAAAGAAAATCAATATTTATTTACAAATTAATTGTAAATCTTCATAAAACAAATTTTTCTTGAAACTTTATTTTTAAGATATTAATAAAATAACCTTCAAAATTAATTAATAATTTTCTATTATAGCACAAAAAGAATAATCAATAATCAAGTTTGACGTTACTTGGAGCTAAGCATAACACCTGTAGCTTAAATTGTAATTAAAAATTGAGAATGCTTAAGTTAAAACTAAAATTTTAATTATTTTTTATTCATTTTTGTTCAGTACCCGCCCTATGAAAGAATTTTTAATAAAATATAAGCTTCCTTGAGGCATAAAAAGAGCCTTTACATTGCTGTTTGTTTTTTTATCAATCAGTACAATCAAATATTTCAAACAATAATATTTTATTGATAAAATCTCATATTATTATAAATAATCCCTTAGTGTTTTACTCCTTATACTGGCTATGAATAATGAATCGAAACCTTAGAATTTTATAATATTTGTATAATATTCAACAATTGTTTTATTATTTGAAATCTTGTTTGAAGATATTTTTCAGAATCCGCCAATCCTCTAAAAATCTCTTAATTCTTAATCTTGGTGTTTTCTTACTTATTTTTACTATTTTATAATTTTTTCTGACCTTTTTTGGTGTTTTTTATTAAATAATAACTTATAAGTGAGTTTTCCACAAATATTCTATTTTTTGAACTTATTGTTGCTGTTTTCTATAAAATTATTTTTATAATTATTATCACACAGTTTTTTATAATAATTTATTTATTAATACCATTTTCTATTACTTATAGCTTGATTTTTTCATTTTGAATAAATATAATTTTCTCTGGTAGAGGTTTTCTGTTCTTATTTGTATAATTTTCAGTGACATATAATAATAATAGAACAATTATAGTATCATTATATATAGTTATCATAGATTTTATCAATAAATTGTTTAATAATATTAATTTTCTTAATATTTATAATAGTTATAGTTGAATTTGTGGCTATAATATAAAATCATATCTTTTTTCTATTTCAGGAGAGTTATAGTAGTAATATTGAGGGCTTAATAGACAAAGCTTATAATAAGATATAAATTCATTTTCTTTTTATATTATTAAGAAATCTCAAATATCTCTTAATTTTGCATAATATTTTTGTTTCAATAAATTTTTAAATTTCAAAATAAGAGATTGAATAAATTCTTGAGTCTGTTTTTTATGGGTACTTTTAAAAATTGATTTATTGTTGGAAAAAAAATTGAAACAAAAAAAAATCCAAGCCTTCCCATCTCTCTTGGAAAGTAGTAATATTTTGAATTAAAACTTCATTTTTCTTATTGGATATTTATTTGTTGATTATTATCAATAGAAATACTTTTTTCATAAAAATATATCTAAATTTAATAAGCCATTATTGAATAGATCAATAACTTCTTATAGAGTTAGAATTGAAATTATCTTTCAGAAATCACCTGATATATATTATTAAGTTTGAAAATTTATTCTGTCATTTAAGCCAAATCATTTTTCCTTTGAAGGTTTCATTGTAAATTTTTTCTCCCCTCCCATGAATTGAGGAAATTCTGAATGATTCCGCTTATTATGATCAAAGAATTGGTTTTATTGAATAAAAATATTTTTTTTTCTTTCCTTGGAATCAAAAATAAATAAATTATGAAAATGAAACTTAATAAACATGAAAGTATACATAGCTCTTATATACACCAATATTAAAAGCTTAAGCCTGATATTTTATGGGGATATTTTCATTTGATAATTCCTAATATTTTATCGTTTTAAATTTATTTGGTTCTCCTTTCTTTTATTTAAGATATTACTCAATTCTAGATATTCATACTTCTCAATGATAAATTCAATATTCAGAAATTCATAATGAAAGTTGAAGTTACTAGAAATATTTCACTTCAATTGATTTTAATGAATTATTTTTTTTCTTTTCTATTACTTATTCTTCCATATATTTCATTTTTAATATAAGAATAAAATAATGAGTCATTATCATTAATATAAAAATAGGATATATTTAAGATCTTGCAGTAAGATTTGAATGTATTGGATTTCAATAAAAAAGAAAAATCTTTAAAATTACACAAATAATATCAGGCTATTTGTTTATGAAGAGAAAATGGGAAACTTAATATTGTGGAATAACATTTTTCTATAAAAGCACAAATTATTGAGAAATTCAAATTAATTTATTTAATTCTTGTAATTGAGAAAAAATAGTATATATGAAATTTCTTAATCTATCTTCAATCATGACAATATATAATATCCTATTTAACCCTTGAAATAGGATAAAGAGGATTTAGGCTCATAATTTTCACAGGGAAATGGTTGCAAAAAGAATCTACCTTATTCCAAATGAAAAAATTGATTAAGCTACAACAGATTCTCTCCATATATATATTGTTAAATATGCAAATTTGAAGCCAGTAATTTTCCTTTTTCAAGAACTATGATATAAGAAAAATGACATTTTTTATCAAGATTATACTCAAAATTTATTCTCCTTTCATTAATCCAGTTAAAATTTGGAACCTAGATCTGTTTTGTGTGTTTGGATTAAATTTGTAATAATGAGATTCCTTCTTCTTTTCATAAATTATTTATCAAGTTAATTATTCACAGGAAAGAACGCAAATAGATTTTAGGCTTTATGAATGTTTCAATATTATTCTAAGGATTATTTCTTAGATAAGTGGCAAAAATATTTTTGGTAGTATTGTCATAAACAATGAAATAAAAAATCATGAGATAAACAGTCCAGAATTTCAGTAATATGAATATATATAATAAACTACTCTAATTTGTCAATAGATAGTGATTTTCATGATTAAAATCAATTAAAACTCATTTTCAATAGGTCACGAAGTTCAAGTTTTAGATTAGTATCATTTCATCTTCAAAATGAATTGTTTGCGCATAGTAAAGTGTATGTTAATATTTGATGAAAATATATTAAAAGGTATTATCTTTACATTATTTTCAAATTTTTATAGTTATTCAATCATTAATTCTATAATAATTAATGTGGAATTTTATCTTCAGAAATTCATAATCACATAGCCTTTTACTGAAGATAATTTACCTTAACAAAGCTGTGAGCCTTAGAGGTAATTTCATATACCCAAAAGACCACAAATATAAAAAATAACATATTAATATAAATAAAATAAATTTATTTATATTATTAAAATAAAAATCAAAATATAAATATAAAACTATATTAAAAATAAAAGATTAATTATAATTTAAAAATAAAAAATACATTAAATTTTGTAAATATAAAATTACATTTATACTTGAAAAAATTAAGTAAAAATGAAATTTTAACAAAATTGTGAAAAAATAAATAAATTTGGAAAAAAGTTAAATAAAATTTATTATAACTTTTTATCCAATAAATAAACATATAAAATTTATTTCACCATTGGATTCCTCATAAAAAATCAGGTGGGGTCACCTCTGAGTGAAATTCTTGTAACTCAACTCTAAATAAGCTTAAATTAAGTTTTTAGTATTTTCAATACAAAAGTTGAAAATCCTCAAAAACCTTAATTTAATTCACACCACATGTGGTGTTAACCATCAATTTTTATGTTAAAATTGAGGTGTTGTGTTTAGTTTAGAAGTTATGAGGAATTGAAGTATTTTCAATTGAATTCAATTGAAATGTCAAAATGTGCGCGTGTATTACATAAGTGAACTTTGATTTACATATGAGGTGTCAATTATTACTGTATTATACTGTACAATTGAATTGAATTACATATGTAAATTATAAGTATAATACATGATGAGGAATTAAAGGAAAAATAAATTGGAAAGATTAAATTTGGGGGGAAAAGGAACTCCAGCTCTAAGGGGGAGCTAGACCCCCAAAATCCTTGCTGACAGGCGTGGGATGTCAAAATTCACGCAAAAGTTCATCACTTTTGGCCTGGAATTGAGTCACAGGGTCTGTGGACTCAATTGATTATGAGGTTTTGATACCAACTGGGGTAGTTTTAGCTGTTGCCAAGAAGGTAAAACTACCCTTAAGATAAAACAACCATAGTAAAAACAGTTTTAACTGGTTTCTACGCCTCTTACACACATTCTGACGTGTTTTGAAGGCTCTAGGTCTGGTATTGCTATAGTAATGGCTGATTTAAGGGTCTAAAATGGCTAAAAATGGCTTAAACCAGCCCTTTTTTGGTCTAAACCAGGGTTCAATGATGCCATAATTGGCTTTTCTGTTGTCAGACTGTTTTTCACGACTGACAAGAGTAAATTTTACTTTTGGAGTAAGAGAATTGATGGCTATAAAAGAATGTCTTCTTTGCCCCACTTTTCTCTTCATGTTAGAATCTTTTCCTTTTATTAATTAGTTTAAACACTGTTAAACCAATCAATCAAAGATTCCAACCACCACTTTTAAATCATTTTAATCCTTTTAACCACGTGAAAAAATCATTATAATCATTGTTTGTAACTCTTATAATCATTTTTACCCCTGAACCACCCCAAAAGTGAATTAAAGCATCTTTCATCACTGTAAACTTTGTCACTTTGTTTCCAAATTCACTCTGGTCACTTTTGGGCGTGTTTTCTCTTTAATATTCTTTTTAAAGACTTTGTTCTTTAATTAATTGCTTGCAGTTCTTTGCTCAATTAATTCCAATTGAAATTGCTCTTGAAGAAATTTCTTTTGTAGTCTTAAAATATCTCTTGTAGAGTATTTTTTAGATAAATTTTTATTGTTGGTAAAACAATAAATTTTTATAATATTATTGTTTTATACTAATAAAGTTATAAACAATAAAATTGGCGTGTTTTCTCTTAAAAATAATATTTCATACTATTTTTAATTGAATTTTACCTTATACAAATTTTGAGGACAGGAAAAGTACTTGATTTTTAATCAAAGTTTCATATCCACACCTTACATTTGGGGGCCCAGCCGTGATATTTTACCTGTGACATATCTTTTTTACTCTTTGCAAATCTTTTTTCTTATATTGAAAAATTTAAAAACATATAAAAAATACTTATAATTCAAAAAATCCATAAAAAATAACTTTTTTTTTCATATTATAAGTGAGGCTTATATTTTTATTTCTTTTTTGAAATAACCTTTTTTTACTTAATTAATTGGCTTTTTCATTAATTTTAGTGTCTGACAACGTGGTAAGACAAGAAAACATTGAAACAGCCTCAACAGTAACCAGCATTATCCCTGCCAGTACTGTTAATTCTGATCATAATAGCACTGTTATTGTGACTCAAAATAACCAGCCTGAACCAATATCTTCTGAATTGATTAACTTGGACATAAGTAATACCCTTCAGAAAGCTAAAAATTTGGCCAATAGTAAGTTTTTGACATAAAAATACTATTTTAAGCCTTTTTTTTTAACCATAATTATGCCTTCAACCAGATCAGGAGCCAGCTACAACCCCTCAAGCAGCTCCCAAAAAGGTAATAGACGTGATTATGGCAGAGGCCAATCAGGTACAGAAGGAAAAGGGTCAGTTGATGACTTCCAAACAACTAAATTGGGTCATTCTGAAGCTGATAATACCATTTTACCTTCAAAAAGAGCTGACACCGCCACAACAAGCCTCTGTGGACATATACAAAGCCAGCCACAGTGCATACAACAATGCACTCCAATTCAAGGAGTACCAGATCCTTGCAGACCTATGGAAGAATTGCATGAATTCTTACCTGACAGTAAGAAAATTCTTGGGCCATCCCAACACTTGCAAATTGCTCAATGGATGGCATCCATTGATGGAGAAGAAAAACATGATGCTTTTGACACTAGAATGGAGGAAAAACAACCCTCCACCACCCAAACCAGTGGCCAGCAACAGCAATTCCAACGTGAAAAAGCAGCCACAAACTCCAAACAAGGGCAAAGGGAAGGCACCAGCCCCAAAACCTTACAGCCAGGGCTACAGAATCCCAAAGATTCAGCAGGATGCCATGGAAAATGTATTTCAGATGGCCAGAACCATGATGGAATTACAGAAGAAGGAGGAAGCCAGATTAAGGTTCCAGAAATGATTTCTGACATATTTGATTCCATCCCAGAGTTGTATAATGCTATAAATGACGTGAAAAAACATCTTTCTGATAAAAATGAAACCATTTGTAACAACATTAAAACAAACAACCTGAGTCTGTGCCAAATTAATGAAACACTTATGTGTTTTGAAAAAGTTTTAAGAACAATTAAAAATTCCAATAATGATAATTCTTCTAATAAAATAAATGAACAATCTGCCATTATTAAAGAATTAACAGATAAATATTCTAAATTCAATATTGATGACATAATTGAAACAAGAATTAAACAAGCCATAAATATTATCAAAACAGATAACAAGAAAGTCCTTGATGACATTTCAAATTCATTTACTGAAGTAAAGACATATACCATTGCCTTGAAAAAGTGTTTTGATGCTTCACAAGAAGAAGTATCAAAATTATCAATGAAATTGAATCAAGTCACTGCTGATAATACAAGACAAACAGAGTTATGGCAAGAACTTACACATAAAGAAGACATGTATAAAATTGAAGTAATAAATTTAATACAAAGCTTCCAACATGAATACAGAAATTCCCAAAGGTGTAGCAACAGTAAAATGAATGACATTGAACAAATACTGAACACCTTACCAAGAATGTCTACACCTCTAAATCAAAATGAGGGCACAAGAATTCCAAATCCACAAGTATTGGATCCTGATAATTCACAATTAAAAAATGAATTATCCACTTCTTTTCATAACTTGGAACCATCAATGGGCCAAGCACTCTTGAAAGAAGTTCCAAAACTTAAAGAATGGCCTCACTTCAGTGGTGAAGGAGAGTATGACCATATGGAATTCATTAGAGGTATTAACATGATCAAAGAGGATTTTGAATTACCAGACAGATTGGTAACAGCCAGGTTTAACACCTTGTTTACCAGATCAGCTCACAGATGGTACATCAAAATAAGACAAGCACATGGACACCAGAGTTGGACTTGGTGGAAAACCCAAATCATCAACAAATGGGCAAATGATGCTTGGAGGTTTAAAGTTGAAACAGCCTTTGAATCTGCCAAATTTAATGCTGATAAAGACAAAGCTTTACCATTGTTTTGCCAACAAAAGGACAGATTAACAGCATTATATCCTGACATGTCAGAATTTATGATCCATAGAAAAATTCTGAGACAATGTGGAGGTGACTTAGAGCATGCTGTCAAAAGCAGGACTACTGAACAATCTTCAGCAGAAGATATTATCAATATACTAGAAGAAGTAACCACCAGAACCAAAATTGGTTCTAGTAGGGTGAATCTCAAAACAAGGTTTAATACACCTTGGAAAGATTCTGTGGACAAAAACCCCAAAGAAAATTCTAGTAATATTAAATATAAATCTGCAGATACAGTCAGAAAATGCCATATTTGCCAAAGCACCACCCATTTAGCCAATGCATGTCCAAAGAGGGGGAAAATCAATGAAATTGACATTGAAAAGGAACCAGATGTTGAAAAAGAAGACATAATTGAAGACAATTCAGATGATAAGTCATCCATATTTTCTGAATCTTCAAAAGATATAGAAAATATCAATGCCACTTTTGACATCATGGAATCTTATTCCCACTTACCACAATTGAGCAATGGTCAAGTTGATTTATCAAAAGTTCAAGATGCACAACTTATGAAGACAAAACCAAACAGAGGAAAAGGTTATACAGCTGGTAACTCCTGTATAACAGAAGTGGTGATTGACAACAAGCCCACTAAACTTTTGCTTGACACAGGAGCCTTCTGCTCTTGTGTTGGAAAATCTTTTCTTAAGACTTGTGTACCAAATTTTGAAGACCAATTGTTACCAATTGATGGTATAAAATTCAACAGTGCAAGTAACCCAATGAAAGCATTAGGAATCTTTGAGACAAATGTCATATTCCCACACATAAATGGGAATTTAAGGATCACAGTTGAATTTGTTGTTATGGAAAATTGCTCTAGTACCCATTTTATATTGGGAAATGACTATTTAATCATGTATGGGATAGATTTACATAATAACAAAGACAGATACTTTACAATTGGGGACAATAAGCGCCAGAAATTTGCCTTTTTACCATTTAAAAGACAAATTACAGTAAACAAAGTATCACCAGTCAACTTAGAGTTAGAGAAATTCAAGTCTGAACAGTTAAATGAGGCTGAAATAAGCCTTCATCTGACTGATAAACAATAAAATGAACTTTCTTCCCTTTTGTATGACCACAGAGGAGCATTTGCTACAGACAAAGAACCCCTGGGAGCAATTATTGGTCATGAAGTTGACATCATTCTTAACATTGAGAGACCTTATCCACCACTCTTAAGAAGACCTGCTTATCCAGCAAGTCCAAAATCAAGAGAAGCTCTAGAAATTCATATCAAAGAACTTCTAGACCTTGGTGTAATAAGAAAAGTAGGCCACAATGAGGAAGTAGAAATAACTACACCAGTTATAGTGGCGTGGCATAATGGAAAATCCAGAATGGTTGGGGACTTTAGAGCTCTGAACACTTACACTGTCCCAGACAGATACCCTATACCAAAAATCCAAATTGTGTTACTCAAATATCTCAAGCAGTGTATATAACCACTATGGATGCCCTTAAAGGATTCCATCAAAATGTGGTAACACCAAGAGCAAGAAAATACTTGAGAATTATTGTTCATTGTGGAGTGTATGAATACTTAAGGATGCCCTTTGGTATCAAAAATGCACCTTCACACTTCCAAAGAATGATGAATGAAATCTTCCCTGAAGAACTCTCAGAGGGATGGTTAATCATTTACATTGATGACATTATTATCTGTTCAAAGACTTGGGAGGAGCACATGTACAGATTATCAAGAGTTTTGACAAAAATTCAATCAGTAAACATGAAAATCTCCTTGAAGAAATGTCATTTTGGATTTAAAGAACTTAAAGCACTAGGACATGTTGTATCTGGTTTGTCCCTTGGAATTGATAAAAACAAAGTTGCAGCAGTATTGTTAAAACCCATGCCTCAGAATAAGAAGGAAATTCAGTCATTCTTAGGTTTTGCAGGATATTACAGGCAACACATTAAAGACTTTGCATCCATAGCAAGACCACTTTATAAGTTGTGTTACAAAGACACAGTATTTGAGATGACTGTTGACAGAGTCAAAGCTTTTGAATCTCTAAGAGAAGCATTGACCACTGCTCCACTCCTACTGATGCCAGACTTTAAATTGCCTTTCAAACTGTATATTGATGAATCAGGGGATGGACTAGGTGCTGCACTTCACCAAGTTCAGATCATAAATGACAAACCTGTAGAAGGACCAATATGTTTCATATCCAGGCAAATCAAACCAACTGAAGCCAGATATGGAGCAAGTCAAATGGAATGTCTATGCCTTGTCTGGGCCTTGGAGAAATTGAACTATTTCTTAGAGGGATGTGTTTTTGAAGTGATAACAGATTGTACAGCTGTGAAATCACTTTTGAACATGAAAACACCTGACAGACACATGCTCAGATGGCAAATAGCCATACAAGAATACAGAGGCAACATGACTATTGTTCATAAGGATGGGAATATTCATAAGAATGCAGATGGACTAAGCAGATGGCCATTACCAAATAACATTGATAATCCTGCTTATTTTCCAGAAGAAGCTTCACCACAAATTCCAATAGAAGGAATAAGTGTTACAGACTTGAACACCACCTTCTTTGAAGAAGTCAGAAATAGTTACACTCAAGATAAGAATTGTAGCATCTTATGCCAATTACTGAACAAAGACTGTAAAGACAACTCTCTAATACATGCCTTGGATGAAGTATGGAGAAAATCTTATAATGAAGGAAGATTTCACCTACTGGATGGTATAATTTACCACAGAGCCAAGCACACATGTGTCATGACAGTTGTAGACAGGTCATTAATCAATCTTGTACTGAAAGAATGCCATGATAGTCCCTTTTCAGGACATCTTTCTGAAGACAGAACAAGAGAGAAAGTGAAGACCTGCATATGGTGGCCAATGTGGCAAAAAGATGTTGCAGAGTATTGCAAAACCTGTGACAGATGCCAAAAGGCAAATAAATCCACTGGCAAAAGACTTGGAAATATGATGAAAATCCAAGAACCAAACAGACCTTGGGAAATTGTCCATATGGATTGGGTAACTGGCCTACCACCAGGAGGTGACAGGAGCTATAATGCTTGCCTAGTAATTGTGGACAGATTCAGTAAAACTCCAATCTTTTTACCATGTCACAAAGATGATACAGCCATGGATACAGCTCTTCTGATATGGAATAGAGTAGTGTCATGGACTGGGATATTTACAAATATCATCAGTGATAGAGATCCCAAATTCACTTCAGCACTATGGACAAATCTTCACCAATTATTTGGCACTAAACTGTCTTTCTCTACAGCCTACCACCCACAAACTGATGGCCTGGCTGAAAGAATGATCCAAACCTTAGAGGACATGGTGAGAAGATTTTGTGCATATGGCCTTGAATTCAAAGATTGTGATGGATTTACCCATGATTGGTGTACTCTGTTACCAGCACTGGAATTAGCATATAAAACATCAATCCATGCTAGTACCAATCAGACTCCTGCTATTCTAGAAAAAGGATGGAACCCCAAGTTACCCCAAGACTCCTTGAGGAAAGACTTAATTGAAATACATCCCACAGCTGCTAGCTTCAAAAGAATGCTAGACAAAGCTAGAAAGCATGCAGTAAGATGCATGGAGGACTCTTGCATATGCTAAAGACAAATGGGATAAATCTCATGCAACTCCAGATTTCAAAGTCGGGGACCTAGTTCTTGTATCCACCACTAACTTCAATAACATCAAAGGATGTAAAAAGTTGAAAGACTCTTTTGCAGGACCTTTTGTGATTAAGGCCCTCCATGGAGAGAATGCTGTTGAAGTAGAGTTATCTGAAGAACTTAGCAACTCCAGTGAGCTTGATAAAACCATATAAATCTAGTGATGCTGAGAAATTTCCCTTGAGGAATAAGGTTCCGCAAGTTATACCTCCTATTGAGACATCTGGTACTAAGAAAATAACCAAAGTTCTTACAGAAAGGAAATTAAGAACCAAGAAAGTAAGGGAATACCTTGTTAGGTACAGTGACCCAACTTGTGAAGATGAATGGTTAGAAGAAAAAAATATACCAGAAGCTACCAAACTCCTGAGGAGATTCAGACACACTAGAAACACCAATATTACAAAGTAATATTCTTTTTTAGGGGGAGGGAATGTGAGCCTTAGAGGTAATTTCATATACCCAAAAGACCACAAATATAAAAAATAACATATTAATATAAATAAAATAAATTTATTTATATTATTAAAATAAAAATCAAAATATAAATATAAACTATATTAAAAATAAAAAATTAATTATAATTTAAAAATAAAAAATACATTAAATTTTGTAAATATAAAATTACATTTATACTTGAAAAAATTAAGTAAAAATGAAATTTTAACAAAATTGTGAAAAAATAAATAAATTTGAAAAAAAGTTAAATAAAATTTATTATAACTTTTTATCCAATAAATAAACATATAAAATTTATTTCACCATTGGATTCCTCATAAAAAATCAGGTGGGGTCACCTCTGAGTGAAATTCTTGTAACTCAACTCTAAATAAGCTTAAATTAAGTTTTTAGTATTTTCAATACAAAAGTTGAAAATCCTCAAAAACCTCAATTTAATTCACACCACATGTGGTGTTAACCATCAATTTTTATGTTAAAATTGAGGTGTTGTGTTTAGTTTAGAAGTTATGAGGAATTGAAGTATTTTCAATTGAATTCAATTGAAATGTCAAAATGTGCGCGTGTATTACATAAGTGAACTTTGATTTACATATGAGGTGTCAATTATTACTGTATTATACTGTACAATTGAATTGAATTACATATGTAAATTATAAGTATAATACATGATGAGGAATTAAAGGAAAAATAAATTGGAAAGATTAAATTTGGGGGGAAAAGGAACTCCAGCTCTAAGGGGGAGCTAGACCCCCAAAATCCTTGCTGACAGGCGTGGGATGTCAAAATTCACGCAAAAGTTCATCACTTTTGGCCTGGAATTGAGTCACAGGGTCTGTGGACTCAATTGATTATGAGGTTTTGATACCAACTGGGGTAGTTTTAGCTGTTGCCAAGAAGGTAAAACTACCCTTAAGATAAAACAACCATAGTAAAAACAGTTTTAACTGGTTTCTACGCCTCTTACACACATTCTGACGTGTTTTGAAGGCTCTAGGTCTGGTATTGCTATAGTAATGGCTGATTTAAGGGTCTAAAATGGCTAAAAATGGCTTAAACCAGCCCTTTTTTGGTCTAAACCAGGGTTCAATGATGCCATAATTGGCTTTTCTGTTGTCAGACTGTTTTTCACGACTGACAAGAGTAAATTTTACTTTTGGAGTAAGAGAATTGATGGCTATAAAAGAATGTCTTCTTTGCCCCACTTTTCTCTTCATGTTAGAATCTTTTCCTTTTATTAATTAGTTTAAACACTGTTAAACCAATCAATCAAAGATTCCAACCACCACTTTTAAATCATTTTAATCCTTTTAACCACGTGAAAAAATCATTATAATCATTGTTTGTAACTCTTATAATCATTTTTACCCCTGAACCACCCCAAAAGTGAATTAAAGCATCTTTCATCACTGTAAACTTTGTCACTTTGTTTCCAAATTCACTCTGGTCACTTTTGGGCGTGTTTTCTCTTTAATATTCTTTTTAAAGACTTTGTTATTTAATTAATTGCTTGCAGTTCTTTGCTCAATTAATTCCAATTGAAATTGCTCTTGAAGAAATTTCTTTTGTAGCCTTAAAATATCTCTTGTAGAGTATTTTTTGGATAAATTTTTATTGTTGGTAAAACAATAAATTTTTATAATATTATTATTTTATACTAATAAAGTTATAAACAATAAAATTGGCGTGTTTTCTCTTAAAAATAATATTTCATACTATTTTTAATTGAATTTTACCTTATACAAATTTTGAGGACAGGAAAAGTACTTGATTTTTAATCAAAGTTTCATATCCACACCTTACAAAAGCTAAGTAAAGAGCGTTTTTTTTTCTACTTTCATTTAAAAAATCCAGGTTCATCAGAAAAAAACATTATTATTATTAATGATTCATGTTCGTATATTTTATAACTAATTCTCATTATATATTTCACTTAAGAGGTTGTTTTGGTATTGATGGTTTCATTTTTAAAAAAATGATAATCTTGAGCACTTAATTCACAAAGAATAGAATTTTCGGTGATAAATAATGCAATCATAAGTTCAGTTTTGTGAAAATTTTTGTGAGTATGAGGGCAAAATCTATTTTCCAAATCTAAAATACCTTTCACACAAAAAAAAAATTAAATATTTTGGCTTAAATCCACACCATTTCAAGATTTACAATCTTCATTTATGTCTTAAAATGAGCACAACGTCTAAATTTTAAATTTAAATGAATGAGTAAGCTGAATCAGATTATACTCAAAGTGAGAGTTAGATATTCATATTAGGGGGTGTCAAACCTATGAAATCCCGCATTTCAAATCTTGAATTTTTTTTTCCTGAAATGCGGAATTTAATGGTATTTTGAACATGTAAAAACCTATATTTTTGGGTTCAACTCCCAAATTATAACCCTTGAAATCCCAGCCTATAATGGCTGAATTTCTAAAAATGGTGCACAAAACCCTCACCCAGGGAGTTTAGCTTTGAATAAATTTCTTTAGACCCAATTCTTTTCAATAGAATTCAAATATATAAATATCAAAAAATGCCAAAAACATCAGAAAGAATCCCATTACTTCATCAACTAAATATCATGCAGAATATCCTTGTCATGGAATCCAATATTGATTCAGACCTTGAAGAAGATTTATCACTGTTACACCATCTCAGTACCCAAAGATATCTTACACCCTGCAAAAAAAATCTTTCTGCATATATATACAGCTCCAGTGATTTGGTCCAGTTATCAAGTCATAAATTCAAACAACTCTGCCGTACTACTCATGAATCTTTCCAGCAGTTAGTTACCTTTATTCAAGATGATAAAATTTTTCACAATTCATCAAGATTTGAACAAAGAGATCCAGCCATACAATTGGCTGTGGCATTATGTCAGCCTGTGACTCAAAACCAGAGCACAAGCATGACAGCCAATATACCATAAATCAATGGTATAGCCAAGATACCACCAAAACATGGAGCTGAGCCAAATCAGCTCAAAAGGTATCAAAAGAAAGAGCAAACTCACCTCTTTCTGAAAACATAAGTCCCATCACCATAGGACAAGAAATAACAAAGTTATTGCTGAGCAGAAACCTTAATTTTCACCTCTCATCTAAAATATAGAAGGAGAGGCTTAACCCCATCAAATGGGTACTCAAAATGAAGCTCTAAGTCAGGGCTATCCAATTGTGCCAGCCAAACTGAGCTAGAACCAGTATTACTTGAATTATGGTCAAATTCAGGCCAAATAAGGGTGAACAAAGCATTCACCTCTCATCTAACTTCTACAGTTTTAGTGTGTGATACCTGAAGTGGGGTCTTTTTGGAAAGAGCACAATCAGAGATATCTGATGGTGTCATCCACTTCCCCATATCTCAACTACTGCAGAAGTTATGGGGCAAACAAGCTCAATACAGCTTTTTGCCTAAAACACACAAATGTACAAAAATCTTGTACATGGGATAACTTTGCCATATTTAATGATACCCATATCAAATGAGATACCATTGTGTAGAGCACATCCAGGGATACACACTGAACCAATTTTGAGGTTGATATCTCAATAATTGACAAAGTTATGGCTGTTTTAAGGTCAAAATCCCACCTGCTGTCATATACAGCCTTACCATGGGATAATATCCCATAATCATGAATATGAGGTGTCAAATAGACAAAGAAGCATGTTTTTACTTCAATAACTCATATTTCAATCAATACTGGGGTCCCATACAGTTTCTGTACAGCATTCTACGTGTCATACACGTCAGAATCAGGCTGTGAGGTCCCCAGATGAAAATTTTCACCCTGTATTGGTGAAAACTGCCCAGATGTGGCTTCAAAACCACATCTGAGCCCAATACAGGCTATACAGGCTGTTTGGAAACCCCAAGTCAGTACTAGAGAGTGAAAAAATCTTCACTTCCTCTACGTGGAAAGGTCTAGCACCCTTTCCACCCATTTTCAGGATAAAAAGGAGGCTTTTCACAGCCAGAATTGTCTCCTCATCCTGCTCTTGAATAACCTACGTAGTAAACTGTCAAAAACAGTTTTACTCTTGGTTAATAATCAGGTATACTCTTAAATTAAAGTATTGTAGTCTTTATTATTGTAACTCAACAGGTAAAGCTGCACCCAGGGCTTTCAACAGCACTCACCACCACTATATTCATTATAGTAAAGCCCTTTCCTTTTAAATTAAATCCATCTTAAACCTTTATAAATCATTTTTAAACTATTTTCCACTTTTCACAGTCATAGCTTTATTACCACTTCATCATAGACTCATCCTGACACATTAGCACAATTAGGATCCAATGGGAATGGGGCCTCTTTGGGAAAACTAGGAATGCTATTTAGAGTTAGTCATGGGGCCATTGTATTATATACACAGCATATCATCAAAGCATTAATCAAGTATGAAAAGAAATATATCATGTGGCCAAATTCACAAAAGCTATTGGAAACTTCCCAAGTAATGCAAGCCAAAGGGTTTCCTGGATGTGTAGGATTTATAGATGGTAGTCTTATACCTTTGTCTCAAAGGCCACCCAGAGATGGTGAGGCATACTTTGATCACAAGAAGAGTTATTTATGCTATTCATACCTTATTGAACCATTTTTGAGCTGATAATAGATGTGATTTAGGTATTCAATGTCAATTCAATGAGTTTGCGATGTCAACAGAGTATTTATTTCACTACATGTTGGCTGTGTGGGCTCTCTTCATGATTCAAATGTGCACCAACATATGCAAATCTGCAAAAATCCACATGAATATTACGGAAAAGATCAATATCTACTTGCAGATTCAGCTTATGCAAGCTCCCATTGGATTGTGCCAGCATACAAAGGTGTAACATCACACTCAGAAGATAATCAAAAATTAAATCTATGTTTGGCCAGATCAAGAGTACGGATTGAAAATTCCATTGGTGTTTTGAAAGGGCGATGGTCATCTTTGCCTGAGATGCGAAATCAAATGTGTAATGTGCAAGAGGTACAATTATTTGTACAGTGGGTGGTAACCTGTGTTATATTGCATAATCTATTAGCACAAGTAGGTGACCTATGGAGTGATTTATATGAGGATAATGACCCCCCCCCAAGCTCCAAAATATCACACAACAAGATGATGAAAGCAGCCATTTGAATATGCATGAAAGAGTCAAGCCCTACACTTTAGATTGGTTCAGGAATAAATGAATAGATGAATTACAAGCGCTGACCATGTTTTCAGATTAATAAAACATGTTTATTTTCAAAGAGAAATATCTGAAGACTTATATTTGTAATAAATTTTCAATCCATGTCTATGGAATGGTAAATGTTAAGACTTGAATTGAGTCATAATTATCAAATGTGTCAATATATATAATCTAAAATATTTACAATTTCTACTTTTTACGTAATCTTTTGTTATCCTGTTCATTCCGCATGATTTGACCATTGACTTTTGTTTCAATTTCTTCAGAGCTGAGTTGTTTGAATTTTTTTCCTGTGAGAAATAATTTCTTTTTGATTTGAAAAGAACAACCAAAGTGGGTGATGGATTGGTGTTCAAGCAATTCCTTTGCTGGATTGGTTGTTTGATGAAGAAGTTCAGATGTTTTCCAGAGTATTTCAACAATGCCTTCTTTTTTGGAAAAATCAAAAATGAATTTGTGGTTGAGAAATGATAATCCATGCCCAGAGGGTGTGAAATCTGTAGGAATTGGAATGAAATTGTTTTTATTGATAAAAAAGAATATACCATATGTCCATGAATTGATGTCCTTATGATCAGTATGTGGTTTATTGTGGAAGCCATTGAAAGTAACTATAACATTTGAATAAGTTTTGAAATTGGGTGATTTGTTGGCATGCCATTCAAGCTGGCTGAAGTTTGGCAAATTGGCTGCATTCATAATTTCTTGATTGTCCTTAAGTGCATTATTTGAAAATCCTTGAATGTGGTAGTGAATGAATTCATCAAATTCTTGAAGTGTTGACCATTGCTCATTATCTTCATCGATTGTTTTCTTAGTCAAGCCCAATTTCCTCGCATAAACCCCAGTGGATTTACCAGAATCCGAACCCTGACAAAATCCTATTCCTTTCATAATGCCATCAAGCATATCAGAGTTAGTGGTGATATTGTGATGGTTTTTTGCAAGCTTATTTAATGTTATGATCAATTTTTTAAGTTTATGGAAGACTGGTGTTGGACTGCTGAATGGGTGGATTGGATACATGAAAATAGGTAAATAAGGCTTGTTATGTCTATTGATAAGTACATAGGGTCTGGGAAGCAGGTTGTGTGGAGGAAGATTTAACCAGGACGCATTCTCATTTTTCTTCTTGTCTAGTGTAATTATGGAGAAGTTGGGATTATAAAGGCCAAGCTGGCCTGCTGTTTGGTTCATATAAGAAAGCATTCTTCTTTGTTGTCTGGTATTGGGGTGATTATGATTAAGAGAATCCTCTTCTGTTAAATCATTCTGATTGTGAGGTTGAGTCCCAACAGGCTTCACATCATTATGAATTAAGGAGATGTTGGGCACATTCAGCTCATTGACAATCATCTGGTCATTTGGTTGAGTCCCAACAGTCAAATGATCAGATAATTGATGAGGAAAGGCTAAAGAAGGGGAGGGTTTATTGTTGGATGGTGACATAATGATTTCAGACTAAATATATGCTAAATATGAATTATTCCTCCTCTAAATTGAAGCAAAAAAAATTGTATAAAACAAAATTATTAATCAGTATTTCATACAAAAGCACATGACAAAAAGGGGGAATGGTCAGTGGTGGAGATGTTGGAGAAGGAGGTCATGTTAGTTGGGTGGTGGAGGTGGCAGTGAAGAGGGTAGAGGTGGATTGAAGGATTGGGGGTGGAGATGGTGGATCAAAGGTGAAGGTGATAGGGTTGGAGGTTTGATGGATTGGTGGTGGTGGTGGTTTTGGATTGGTGGTGGTGGTGGTGGATCAGTGCAGGAGGTGGTGGAGGTGGTGGATTGGTGCAGGAGGTATTGGATTGGTGGTAGAGGTGGCGGTGGATTGTTGGAGGAGGTGGTGGAGGTTTTGGATAGTTGGAGGAGGTGGTGGATCAGTGCAGGAGGTGTTGGATTGGTGGTGGAGGTGGTGGATCGGTGCAGGAGGTATTGGATTGGTGGTAGGGGTGGCGGTGGATTGTTGGAGGAGGTGGTGGTGGGACACTTAGCATTAGGAATTTATGTAATGATTGATTACATAAATAAAAATAAAAAAAAACAATGTACAGTACTTACCGTCTCTTTCCAAAAAAAAGCCTGATATTATGCAACAGAACAATCACCAAAGGGCCCCAACCAATACTTTTTGATCAAATGAGTTCTGTGCCGATTGAAAGAACATCAGTTCAGGAAAATTAATATCAGTCGCAGTGTATGCACTTACCAGAACTGTCACTATGGAACACCTGAATGGCTTCCAAAACAAAAATTCCTTCTAATAATACTGGTAATTGTGAAATCAATTGATTAATCAAAACTTGAGGAAGTTATTTAAAAAGAAAGACTGTTGAAAAATATAACCAAAATGAATAATTTAGTAATCTTAAGCAAAAGACATGTGGTGAACTTTCAAACAAGGGATAAGAAAAAGTGATCTATTATTTTCAACCTTGGAAAAATAGGACATTGTTTCTCTTACTAGCATTACATTTGCAGCATTGCAAAATATGATTCATGTTGATTAAAAGGAAAAATTTCCATAGTCCCTGCTTTGTCACTGGACAAATTAAATTCGATCAATTGCCACAAAAGTCATTTCAAAGGGCAAACATGCCGTAAAATACAATAACATCCTTTGAGATTGATCATTTGAATGGGCATCCACACCCATCTTATGTGAGAAGACACCTCCAGTGTTGAATTAATCAACCGCAAAATTGCAAATCAAATCATCATTTACCCATCAAATAACAAATGAGCCTATTTGGGAAAACCAATGCTGTCAACAAATGGCACCCCTCATATCACATGCATAATATCTAACGAAGAACACTTTCTTCAACTCTTTTTATTAATCAAATTTAGAATACGCCCTAAATCTGCAATCAGATGGGAGGAATTCAATGCCGCTATAGTCAAGTCCATGTTCTGTTTTTTTTCTCGCATCTCAACTTCTTTTTGCCATTTTTCTTTCTCAAAATCAAGTTTTTTGGCATCTTTGGCCATATCAAAATTGAGTTTTGATTGTATTTTGGACTGTTCCAGCTTTCTACACTCAGAATTTTTTTCCTGTTCAAATGCAATTTCCATCTCCTTCATTAATCTCTGTTGTTCAGTTTGCAAAATTTGAGCACTCCTTTCTTCATTCCATTTCTGTTTATCCCACTCTAACTGGGCCTCATCATGAGCTTCCCTCCCTGAAAGAACTATTATTAGTCTGCATGAACATCAGAATAAAACCATCTCCTACAGACCTTTTTGCTGATCAATCATTATTTGTGAGTAACTTGGAGACAACACATCAGACAACTTCTTCCGTGAGCCACTGGTATTATTAAGATTGAAGCTGGAACTATGTTTTCTCTTTTGGGATGAACCATTTCTCTTAGACTGTAGCTACAGAAAAAATATTTCAGAGTCAATTTTTTTCATATTGGTTTGATGGAAGAAATCTTACTTTGGGCTCTTCCACATGGTCATTCTCTTTATCTTCAGCAATATCCATATTTGGTTGAATCGTGATTGTTCCCTCCTCTGTTATTTCTGAAACCTGAAAAGAAACAACACATCAGAATTTAGCACAAATAATAAAATATTGTATCATATCTTACTTCATGTTCCATTGGTTCTTCTTCATCCTCATTTGAAATCAATCCAGCCTCTTGAGAATCATATGGTGCTAGTGGAGTCACATTCGGCTTATGACCAAATAGTGAATCCATTTCTGCAAAACATGGACACATACTTTCAAGCTTATCAGCCATAGTATGCAGCCCTTTTTTCTCATCCTCTTCTGTTATACCTTCCCCAGTTAAATTCTCAAACTTCTTTGCTGTTGTGTATTTTTTCTTATATGTATGCCATTGGTCACGAATGCTTGTTGCACTGAGATTTAACCAGTGTCATGATTTCTTATTTACCTCAATGGCCATAAGATGAAATCCATTCTTTTTACTTGAGGGTGGCCTTCCAACCAATTTGGAGCCACCAGCTCCAAAACATGCATCAAAGGTTTATTTATGCGTCAACCAATTGATAATACATAAATAATCTGGCCAAGTTAAGTGACCTGAAGGATGGGGAAGACCAGATGAAATCTTGGGAGTGAATTTGTTTGTCTTCATTGGGTTACGTGGCATTGAAAGGATGGTGGTGGTGGGTGATAAATCAGTAATTGAGTAATTTAAGAAAGGGGGATATTGAATAGAATTGTAAATGGATTGGTTAATTGGTTACACCAGGGGTTGGGTTTAAATTGACTCTTGGATAAAGGCAGTGGTTAGGTTTAAATAAGTATAGGAAAGAATGTGGTATTTTGCGAAATCCCAGGGGGACTGAGTTAGAAAAAGGGGTTTTTGGGAGACCAAATCACTGATTTTTGAATGTGGGATTTTGGTCTTAAATCATGCTTTTTTTTAATGTGGGATTTCATAGGTTTGACACCCCCTATTTAAATCCAAAAATCCTCTCCTATTGAGGTTCAGGTTAAAAAAATCAATATGAGTATCATTTTATTCATATCCTTGAAGGACATTTCCCCTTGGTTCATTTAGCTAAAAATTCAAACTTGGATAAGTATATTATAGCTAGGAAATGGCTCTTTATTTCTTGAGCTATATAGTGTGATAATAATAAGAACTAATTTATATTTCAAGAAAATCTTATCAGGCTAATTACTAAAAGGAAGCGTCTGATATAGATACCGAAATATCCTGCCTATGCAAAAGTGTTGGTCTGTTTTTTTAATGAGATACATAAAGCAATCATGATAACATTGGTATAAATTGTGAATCGGAAAAAATCAAATTGAAAATTCATATCTGAAATTTACTATTTTTCAGTTGAAGATAATTCTCCTGAATCCCAGAGATCCAAATGAAATTTGAAGAAATCTCAATTTGAAATATTCTAGGTAGTATCTTTTATGCTCATGAGGCACTGACCTCATAGTCAAGCTTCAAATATTCCTTGAAAGCAGGGAATATAAAATCCTCAAAATAATGTCGTCCAAATAAGGTATTTCAGCAAGAAATATTTTTTTCAAGAAATATCAGAAAAAACGCAAATCAGGACTCTTTTTATATGATAATATTCATTTCTACTTTTCTTTGAAATTCTTTGTGTCTAAATCTCATGTGGATAGCCATAAGATGATTCAATTTTGCATTTCTTTTCTTGAGCTCTCCCCAAGCTCTCATAAATCTTTGAGTTTCCATTTTAACTTTTCTTTTCTTTCCTATAATAATTTCTGCATGAAAGAAATAGGACTGGAGTTTACGCTTATCCCTGGTCGATATTACAAAAAAGAGAACCCCAAACATGACCTATGCAATTATTTGGTGATTTTCCATTGAAATCTGCGTCCACTTTTTTGACACTAACACATAAGATTTACTGTAAAAATACAGCTATGTTGTTAGAAAGCCATTTTGGCTTTTTTGACAAAAAATTGAAAGTTAATGTGTTGAGACAGCTAATCCAAACCTCACGCATCATTCAAATTCAAAAAATACTCCAAACCTTATTTCAAATTTTACTTTTTACCAAAGGTAATTACTATAATCTTATCCTGAATTATTTTCTTGATGAACTGAAATATTAAGTCATTTTATGATATATATTAAAATACCATTATTTGTTGAAATTTTGTGTTTCATTTCTTGATTATAAGCCTTTTTCTTTCAACATCTGGCTAATTCTCTATAAGAAGAAAATTAGTTAAAACAAAAACAAACATGTTCAATTTTCTCAATCAAATGGAGACTTATTTAGACCAATGAAATGGAATTATCTAGATTTAATAGAAACTCGCCAAGCACTACCATCGTTTTTAAAAAAACAATTAAAGTTCATTTTTGAATTCGCAATTAATTAATTTAATTATCTTAATATTGTAGCAAAATATTATAATTAATTAAAAATAATCCAGTCTTTATTATTCGTGAATACAGTTTTATTGTATTGAGATTTTATTTCAGTATGAATATATATTTGGAAATAGTTATTTATTTACTAAGAAATAGGAATTGAACAATGATACTAAGGTTTTTATGTTTCATAATTGACTTGGTATTTTGGAAACTTTAATAAATTATTTTATAGAAAAATTCTTCCCATAAATTAATCTGAAGATATTTTCATCTTATTTAGATATAAATACTAATCAGTTTTTTTTATAAAGAGATTAAACTTATCGATGAAGAAATAACCTGAAATCCAAATTTTAGAATAATCTTATTTATTTTTATTTTTTTCTCTGAGATCAACATATAAATAATTATTGAAAAAACACAAACTTAATATAAAAATGAAATATTCTTGAATATAATCAAATGAAAATTGATCATGGAAGCTTTATATCCTTTTTATTTAAGAAGCTGAATCCAAAAAAATAAAATCATAAATGATATATACATATTTTACGGTTTACAAAAAGAACAGTATATAAATGACTATTATAGTATTTAAATTGGGATACAAAGCTTTTCTAAATAATATTTGGAATTAAACCAATAGTATATTGAAATCAAGTCTAATTAATTCTATCTTTTCAATTTTAATATTCATTTATTTTTATTTTCTTAATAAAACAAAAGATCATGTTTTCTAATATTTTTAAAATTCAAAAATTCTTTAATTATATAAAAAATTAATTAATTTTGAAAAAAAAAAAATAAAAATAAAAAAATCATTAAATTACAAAAAATGATTATTATTATTTTATTCAATTTTTAAAAAAGAATAAATATCAATTTTAGCTTGAATTTTATTTAAAAATGATTTTAATTACATTTGTATTATTCTCAGTTTTATAATTATACTTTTTTTTCAAATCCCAGATTTTAATTTACTCTTTTTTGAAATTTTATAACTCTAATTGATTCGAGTTAGTTTTTTTTATCTAATACCTAAATATTTCCTTTAAATTTAATATGTTATTTATTTATTCAAAAAAATCGAAATGTATTAAGATTGTTTTTTTCAAAAGCTAAAGCATATTCAAATTAATTTTATTAAAATAAATCTTTATGTTTACTTTATCATGGAAATCAAACTCCCTCAAAGCCTCTCTTAGCTTAGTCTTTACATAATTTTTTTTAATTTAAGCATACTTGCCCTCATATTACTCCAATTATCTGTATTGAATTTTATTCCCTTTTTTTATTTTGGTTTTACTTTCTAATAATAGCCTATTTTTCTTATTCGGAAATTCTATTCAACTAAAATGGAGATATTTATTCATTTTACAACCCAATTCATATTTTTTTTGCTTTAGTATTTTCATTTTTAGGCCATAAGACCAGTAATTTCCAATTCCCTAGTCATAAATGAAAAATATACATAATTTTAATCTGATAATGATCAAAGGTGAATAATTACTACTGAAAAGATTCATAAAGGAGCTATATTTTTATATTTTAGTTAATTCTTAACCACATCAAAGGTATCTTCATCTTTATTTCACATTTTAAATAGCTTTTAAAATCAATTAATTGATTTCAATAAGAACCTAAAAATAATATCATGGTACAATATCATTTTACAAAGAAATCTGTACACAAATCTATTAATAAGGTCAGTTTTTTATTCTTTTTTACTTCTTAAAATATTATGTTTTCATTCCTTGAAATATAATAACAAGTATTTTTTCAGAAAACTTATAACAAGATGTTGATTTTTCTATATAATGGTAAATTTCTTATTGATGATTTTTGAATATTCAATTTTTTGGAGAAAAAATTAAATGAATATATCTTTTTAATATTATGAAAATTTTGATTATCATTTAATTTTAACTCCTAAATATTTTTTGGGATTAGCTGAAAAAGTCATTTAAGGTGAAATGATAGGTAATGAGTCTTAAATACCCAAAAATTCAATATGACTAAGGGTGATAATGTTTTTTAGCTTCACCTATTGATATACGAAAGGATGATCTTCTCTTAACCATTGAATTAATAAGAAGAATGAAGGTTCTAGCCTTACAACTGTAAAAGATTAAATTAAGAAAAATTATCAAAAATTAATTAAAAATTTAATTATGAATATAAATAAAAAAAAATTGACTTTGTTTTTTTTTTCAAAAAACAAAATTTAAATTTTTTTGTTTAATTCCTTAACAAAATTTTCATTAATTGCTTTCCCAAAAAAAATGAAAATCTAGTGATTTTTTTATTTTAATTTCTTTTAAATCCTTTACTAAATTATTTTTTTTATCTTAGGTTATAATTATTTTTTTCTTTTATTGAAAAAATGACTTGAATTAATTCTTTTTTTTTGGTTTTTTTCTGCTTATATTTTAATTTTATTTATATTTTATATATATATATAAAGTCAATTATTTTGTGATTTTTTTTTTTTGAATTTCTTAAATTAGTTAAAATTTCTTCTTTCAATGAAGAAATATTTCAATACCCAAAAAAAAAAGAATCATGATGTGATAATTTGTGAGCCTTTGAGATATGACCATGTATCCAAAAAGGTCACAAGAAAAACTTTATAATAATTATCTCAAAACCAGCGAAAATGCCATAAGTAGGTATAAACTCTGAATTAACTCAGAATCTAATCAGTAAACATGTAAAATGATTTACACCATTAGATTTCTCATGGTAAAATACACATATATCATCTTTATGGAATATCTGTAAAGTCAATAATTACTGAATAATAAGTAATAATACCCTAAAAAAGACATAAAATATTATTTAACTCAGAAACAAATGACACAAAATGTGAAAAAAATTGCACCATTTGATTCCCCATGAGGACCTACACATAGAAAAATTCATGACAATTCTCTAAAGTAAATAAATTAAGGAATTAAGCTGAATATATGCACTTTTTTCATCAATGCATACATTCATGGTTTTTAGCTAACATTTCTTGAAATACACATGATAGATAGCTAAACCAAAAATGAATTCACCACTTAATTACTGTAAGAACACAGATATAAAGTTTATTTGACAAGCTATAAGCAAGGTTATAACTTGTAAAGGTTTATTGAACAAAATTACTAGAGGTGTTGACCACTTTGTTGTTAAAGTGGTCCAAACTTAAAATAAAGTAGATATTCATATTCTACTAGTTCATACCTGAAGAAAGATGTATTTCTTATCATAATATTCAAGGTAGAACCCCTTGAAATCAAGTTTTGAAGTTTAAAATATTGAATTTCAACAGAAAAGATGAGATACAAGAAAAATAATCAAAAATAAATTTTTGATTATGTAATGAAATTATCTTGGAATTCTAATGAGAACATTCCAATCTATCAGAATTCACTCTCAGAATAGCTGTAGCCTGTATAACTTAAGGGTTATTAATGATCAAAGTTTAAGCTTAAAATTCATCATTTATGATCACTCACTGTAATCTTATTTTAAGTTTAACAGTTATATAAGTGATAAAACTGGTGAATACTATTACATCATGATTAATACTAATAAAATCCATAAATTTTAGGCTTCCTCAAAGCTTATGATTTCATTAAACTTGGATTCATATTGATAACTCTAAATAATGACATAATAATGAGATAAGGGGGTTTGATCATGATATAGTCATCACTAAAACTGAAAATACTGATCATTTCCTGTGGATACCATCAGTACACGTCTACTAGAAGCCCACTGGACTCTAGAAGGGAGTAATTTACTATAAATTGAGCTCTTTTTATTCTATTTCCCCCTCAGATGCATCAAAACAATAAACCAATTAAATCAAAAGGTAAAATCTTTATTCTTTATATATGAATATTTTATAATATAAAAGACCAGAGATAATCTTTATTATGATCATCAATCTTGTCTTGATTACTCCAATTTTTTATTTGTTTTGTTATAATTCTCTCAAAAATCTTATTTTCATGTAAAAATCAAGAATATTTGTAATTTCTTTTATTTTTATTTGTAAATACAATTTAAATGAGTTGTATTTACATTATTTGGCCTAAACTCTTTGAAAATTATTATATTAAGTGCTCAAAGTAGGTTATTTTCTCTTATTATAATGATTTCTCTCTATTATTACTATTAATAATTCTTTAATTAATATAAATAGTATTTATATTAATATATAACGTTAATATTAGTAATATTATTGTTATTAATTGTTTTTTATTAATAAAAGACAATTTTTTACGCCTTTATTATTTGTTGGTAACAATAATAAAGAGGTTTTAAGAATATTAATTATTTAATATATTATTATATTTACTTAATAATATAATTATGTTTATTTTATTTATTTCATTTATAAGTACATTCAGAGTACAATAAGTAAAATATTAATAATTTTTACTTATTGTTTCATATTTAAATCTTACACTATTCAAGTTGAATTTTTTGATCATGGAAAGTGATTAAGGGTTATTGAAGAAGGGTATTCAAGTCTATTTAAGTTATTATTAAATTTTATTTAGGTTTATTCTTTCTTATAATGTGTTTTTTAAGTTTTATTATGACTATCTGAGGTTATTTTAATGTTAATCTAGCTGTTGAACTCCTTTAAGAAGGATGAAGATGGTTTACAGAAGAGCTCATTCAAGAATTCTTAAATTTATTAATTTATATTTAGTATTTTAATTATTTAATTAATATTTCCTTTTAATAAAATATATAATTATTAAATCTTAAGGTTTTAATTCTTTTTTTGATTTTATTCAAATTAAAATCCCCTTACTATTTGGAGTAATTCTTTTTTTTTTAAAAAAAATTTATACTTTATTAGAATTTTGAGGGTTTCTTAGGAGAAATTTTAAGATAGAAATAATATTATTTTTTTTGATGATCTTTCTAGTTTTTTTTTCTTTTATATTTCTTTTTTTTTTGAATTATAATTTTTTTCATTATTTGAGAACAATTTTATTTAACTTTTGTTTTCATTTTAGTATTATTAAATTGTTTTATGATGACTCAAATTGAATTCCTCAATAATATTTTATTATTTTTAACAAAATCCTTGATTTATTTTTATAGTTGGTACCTTTCAGTGAAAAGCTTCTTATGTTATATTTAAACCAAAAAATTTGGTATGGAATACCCAAATTTTTTTTTGATATGTCTTGTAATCATCCAAAGACATATAGTTGTTTTTTCAGGAATATTGAGAACAAGTGGTTTTTTGATATGATAATCCTTAATGAAATGTTTCCTGAGAAGTCTTAGTTTTACTTTTTGGATTTAAGAAGTAGTTAAAGTGTTCTGAAGGATTCCTTGAATTTATTTAATTTTTCTGGGTGGGGAAGATTTTCAAGTTTTATTAGATATGGGAAAATAAGATATGGGGTTATTAATACAAGAAAAAGAGATCAAAAATAGAAACCTTTGGCTTTCTTGACCACAAGAGTATCCAAAAAACAGTTATATTAAATGAGAAATTAATTCTAATGATGATGATGAGTCTTTGTTTTATTCTTTTTCATTAAATTTTTAGCCATTAACAATAAATGAAATGGTTGGTTTATTTAGAATTGATTATAAACTCAAAGAGAAGAAAAGAAATGAAAATAATAATTATAAAATTGGTTCAAATATGTAAAATTTAAATATCAAATTAAAAGTTAATAAATACAAAACAAATGGAAAAAAAAAGACAAAAAAAAATAAATAAACAAATAAATAAAAATAAAAATTATTTGTTTTTTTTTAAAAAAAAAAAAGAAATAATATTCAATAATTTCCTTTTTATAATAGTAAATTGAGTTTATTAATTTTTTTAATCAAATAAAATTATTTAATTAATTAATTATAATAATCTTTTATATTAAATTTAATATATTCAATTAATAATTTAAAAGAGTATTGAAATAATTAATTATTTATTTTTTTTTTAAGTTTTGATCCATTTAAAACTTCTTTTAATATTTTATTTAATTAAAAGATTCCTCATCTTCATTTTATTATTTTCTTCTTTTTAAAATAATTTTATTATTCAATCATATAATTATATTATTTAAAAAGTTATTATTAATTAATTCTTGTTTTTTTTTTTTTTTAAGTTTTTTAGATCTTTAAAAATTGATTAAAAAGACTTTAAATCATAAAAATATGTATAATTTTTTTTTTAACTATTTATATATATATATTTTTTTTATTAATATTATAAAAAATATTTTAATTATTTAAATTCAAAAAAAAAAAAAATCTTTTAAATTTTCACTTTTATCAATTATTTTTTTTATTTAAAGTTATTTTTGAATTATTAATAATTATTATTATTATTATT